>CAWUFW010017958.1:0-241365 GCA_963921515.1 Calotriton arnoldi
AGTCAAAGAGTAAATTACATGTGTAAGCGACTCACCGAGTGTAAGTTAATTTGAGTGTGTAGCCCAGCTAATCTATCCTGTCGAAAATTAGTACTGCAATGCGCAGCTCTCAATTGTTTTGCAAAAAATTATTTTAATGACTTTTACAAAACTCACTTTTTTAAAAGGCTGTCATTCAGAATACGTTGACTCGGTCAGCAGGTGGACTCGTGGCTTTTGCTGATTTGAAACCCGTGCAGTGCAACCAACAAATGTCTCACGATACTTTAATAACTGTAAATGCTTAAAAACAGTTCAGGAGAAGGAGTGCTGAAAGACTATTTATTCTTTTTATTTTCAAACCATAACTGAATTTTGGCAAAAGACCTGCCTTTTTCACATTGCTGGCTCTGCTTGAAGATATTGGAACGTCATAACTCCAACCGTAATAACTTATTACACAGTAGAGTGGAGAGATTGTGCGCTCTTTTACAGGTGAGTAGTGTTCTCTCAACTAGACTGCACTAAAAGAATATTTTATTCAATAAAGTTATTCCAGGCTTCTATGTGTTAGATATCTACTATGGTCATTGCAGCCTTGTAAAGAAAGTTAATAATGGAAATTTGTTTTGTGTATGCCCTTCTTTAGCAAAACCTGCATGTTACCCGTAGAGTGGATTCCTCATAAGGGCAGCAACAACATGAGACCTAAAATATATATATTTTTTATTTTCCAGCAAAATTCTCAATGGTTTAATAACTGAAAAGCTTTCTTCACAACATTTAATGTTCTCTTAAGTTGCTCTTAACCTGCAGGAACTGGGTTCCAGCAGCGATTTCTGGGCTGGATTCCCAGGAACACAACCTGAATGTGTCTTGGTTTCATTTTCAGACACCAGGACATAATTCAGCAGTGCTCAGTGCTCAGTCCTCATAAGGAGGTATGGTGGGCACACCCTGGATTCCCATGACCATGTAGGTGACCAGGAGGCTTGAACAGACTCATCCTGGAGGCTTTGAACAGGCTACCATGAGCAAACATACACCAAAATCATCCAGAACTGGTCTGAGGTCTGAGAAAATGTCAAAGAAGCTTGGTCCCATGGGGGACCTGCCGGGACGAGAGCAAGTAGTGTTCTGTTCCCAAAGCTTCTTGCACCATTGGGGAGCACCACACACCCAGGAATCAGCACAAGGAGTTTTTAAAAACTATGGACTCTGGGAGGGGGCTTGCATAGAGCTTCCTCCACACAAGTCTTTAAACTCTCAGGGGCCCCCTTCTCCCTGGGACCAAATGAGTACCACTGCGCTCTAACACTATCTGGTCCCTGGGTGTCCCCCATATCCCTGGGGACCAACAAGGACGTGTGATGCAGGGTGCTCCTACTGTCTCCTTGCCTGCGCCTGGTGATAGGGAGCACCCAGCCTCTAGTCTTCCACCTGTGGTAATTGTGGGCAGTAAGGGTGGTTTCATCCTGTCCACAGTCAGTGTGGGCTGGAGCAGAGAAGGATGTCGGCTCCTGTACTGTGTGTATGCAGGGACCCAGCATGGGCCATGTGGACTTTAGGGCTCTCAAGTGGGCCCTAACAAAAATAAATGCTGTGGGTGCCCGGGGTGGGACTGGGCCACCCATTATTAAGAACAAAAAGCACTTTCCCTGTGGCAGCCGCATTAAAGGACCCACATGGGGATGGCATTGGATGGGGCCTGGAGTACTCCTTAAGATCTAAAAAAACGACTTTTAATTTGCATGTTCTGCTTGTAGTGCCCTAGAGAGGGTAAAGGCACCAGAAGCATGTTCCTAAATGTGTGTGGGGCTGTCAGGAGTGAAGTAGTCCCCATAGGAACCCCACAGACGTTTTTTTAAGTCACCCTAAGTCTCCTAGGGGTGCAATTAGTGACCCTGAGAGATTTTTTCAGTCTGTTTCAACACACCTAGAACTTTGCCTTTTGTGTTGAATTGTTGGGGTGTGAGGATTCTTCTTGGTGTACTGTATGAGTGTACTTGCAGTCTGTTGAAAATAAAGTGATGACTTATATTTTATTGAAATTATAACATTTGTTGACAGTTAAAATGTTGATAGTGATACTTCACATGTATTAGTAATGATCGTGAAAATGTGTTATCTAGTATCTATACATTAAATACTAACCATTGCAAAGCGGTGTCATGCCATAGCATTGTTAGTGCTATTGGTATGTTATGTTTCTGTTTTTATGAATGTGGTGACACCCTGAAAAAGCTAGTAGACCTGCTTCTTGATCACTACACCAGCTTATATTGTGTCTAGTATTTGGGGGTATCATGGTCTTAGGGTTCAGGGATATTTCTGCCAGCCTATTTTTATATATTTATAAATGAATGTGTAGTATTACGTAAAATGCTCCATAAGCCCTTGGGACGGCATGTTAAAATTTGCATATTCCACTTGTGATGCCCCAGAGCGGGTAAAATTTGCATATTCCACTTGTGATGCCCTAGAGAGGGTAACGGCATTACACGCATGTTTTTAAATGTTTGTGGGGCTGCCAGGAGTTCAGCAGTCCCTACAGGAGCCCCACTAAAACTTGTATTTGTTTTTTATTTTTAAATAAAGCCACCTTAAGTCTCTTGGGTGTTCAACAAGTGACCCTGGGGGAGCTACTGGCTGTGCTGCGCTGGCTTGTTCTAGTGTGTGGAAAAAGAACTGTGACCAAAGCTTTCAAAGGCTTGGCATGAGACGGTGTGACGTGACATGTGACGTCGTGAGGATCAGAAGGCGGAGATATCATGCGTCAGGACCCGAGGCAGAATCCAAGGCTCTCCGGAGCCCGTGGCCTGTGGAATGCTGCATGAGGACCAAAGTGGGCCTGAGTAGGCCTGGAATTGAGGGATCGAGGCCAAGGCCGGACGGACAGGTGCAGTTTCGGCCTGAGGCCTGTCCAGGGGTGGGATCAGGTCCCATCGGTCTGTCATCTGATGCCTGGAGCACGCAGGAGCGATCAGAGGTGAGATAGAGTGAGTCACTTCCCTGGTCGACCCGGTGGTCCAGATCGCGGCCCGTCCCCTCCTCGCGGGACACTTTTGGGACCTAGGATTGGTCCTGGGATTAGTCATTACCGGCGCTCTCAAATCAATTTGTAGCCTTAAAGAAGGTGAGGGGAACTTCAGGAAGCTGCGGGCGGACCTTCAGCTTGCGGAAGCAGGCCGACATTAGGCTGGTGCGGCTTGCGTACGCTGGTGCTCCTGCCTCCCGCATTCTTGATTGCTCAACCAAATCCCCCAACCATTTTGGCCAAAATAATCTAATAACCCACTCTGATAAGTAGTCTCCCCCCAAAATGGAGAAAACGGAGAACTTGAAACCCTGGGTCCACGAGGAGTGTATACAGAGTGAGTTAAACCTGCACTACTTAATCAGAGACAGTAAGGGGTGGTAGTGCAGCAACATACACAGCGGCAGCAGTTGGGTACGGAGTGTGGGGGCCCAGAGACCCCTGCGGAGGTGCCCGGCCTGCTCTTGGAATTATACACAATCTTGTGACCGTGAAAAATTGACAGCACTGGGGCAGCACTGGAGCAAGTTTAGCCAAAGGCCCTAGAAGAAGAAATAATACTTGTAGGCTTCCGAAGCCTCAGAAGGATAGGCTACAACGAGGTGACCTACAAGAAGGAGACGTAAGAATCTAACAAATAGAACAAAGAGCATCGGGGTGTCCAATACCCCATACTAATGCTAAGTAGAGGGACAGCGTGTTGTGAAGAGGTCTGGTAGACACAATGTGCTCACACTAAATTGCCTCTCTTATAGGCCTACCTATAAAGCCTACTTTCTTAGGAGAAAAAAATCAAACAAGCATTGCTATTGCCTCCACTGGCCTTTAATTTGCAGGAAAATCCCTGCCAGTCTAGGGTGAACGATATGGCTGTTAAAAAAATTAAGAAATTGCACAATATTCATGAAAAGACTGGGTACAGCACAATTACAGAGAAAGAGCAAATCACGGTAAGCACATATTGGTGCCCTTCCAGGGTCACTCACAATACCCAAGTTTTTTCCCTCTTGTGCACCTTTTGCAAAAAAAGAACAACAAATTTCCGCAGAACCAGAACTGCAAAGGGAAATTTTGGAAAATATTGCGAAAACACCAGTCTCAACTATAGAACACACGAATGAAGATATTAAAGGGCAGAATACCCCCGGCTCAGCAATAGTATCTCATCAGTATGAACTTCACTTCCAAATGTGTCAACACACATTCCCGCGATGGACTTCACTCTCCCAGACTTAAACCTGAGCCAGGTCACCATTTTTGCCAGAGCCAAAACAACCAAAGGAGACTCTCCAATTATTTAATAGCATGCCAAGCAATCCATCTGGTTTAGAAGAAAACTGATTCCACTCTCCAGATTGTCCATGATTATTATCTCCGGAATTTACAAATAAGCAAGAAATAATTTCTGAATCTCTCAGCTCCTTACAAAGAGTTTTAGCATCTATACTGGCACTTTAGAAAAATCCACAGCAATTTCCAATCACATTCTGGAAACACAAACTGTCGCTCTACAATTCTTGGTGGACCAGAAAAACATTCAAACTTCCTTAAGGTTCCCCTACAGAAACAAAGTACAAAACAGTAAAGTTTATCATCACACCTATGCCACACCGCCACAAATCCACAAAACCTGAATCATAAAATGACATGGGCAACTCAAACTAGAAGCATAAGTAATAAAACCAAAAACAAAAAAAGAGGTCAATCTGATACAATCTATTCACTTAGAAAGTTGTATTCAGAACTCAAGGAAAACAGTGAGACAAACATAAGTCCTCAGTATTATCCTATTTTTACTCGAAAAGAAGCATTAGCGCCTCTACAACAGCCTTTGTCACCTATTCCAGAATTACAAAATATAAGGGAGAAGTCATCCAAGAAACACAAATCCTGAAAACCTCTCCAACACAATTATGAGAGCACAAATGAAAAGACCAAAAAAGAACAGGAAAAGGTGTAATCGTAGAATTCCAGCAACAAAATCACAAGATAAAGTTTTTACTAAGGGCCCAGCTGCTTCCTAATGTACAAGAAGAAGAAAAAAGTTCAAATGAAGAAATATCGTCCAACTCTGAGTACAATATCGAGAAGGGAATACTTCATCTATGTCCCCGAGGGAATCTAACAACACAACTGAATCCCTTAGCTCTCAATTTTACAAGTAAAAACTGTCCTCAGAATCAAAACCCACTCGCTCAGTCCGTATTCTCTCTCGACCTTAATAATGCAAATACAGGAAAAAGGCAAATACAGGGTTCATACCTAACTTTAGAGATATCATATCTTTTCTCTGTAGGAAATGATCCTCTGAATCGAAAAACCTAAATGCCTATTAGCAATAACCGGCGATAATTATCGCTAAGCCGCAGTTAGCGCTAGGATAATTATCGCCGGCTACTCTGCAGGTTTCTATCGCGGAGATAGCGTGCTATCAGCAACGCTTATCTCCAAGCGATAGAAACCCTGAGAAGCAGTGAATATCGCTTGAAAACAAGCGATATTCGCACCTGTGACCAGTGTTAGCTTGCTAATAGGGCGGAGGATTTTAGCCATGTAATCCACCTCCCATTGGATTACATGGCTAAATCAGGTCTGGACCAGGCGTTAACAAACCAGCGCTAAACGTGTTTAGCGCTGGTTCGATAATCACCTCCCTGCCTCGCTAATGAGGCGATAGCGACCTTAGCGACTGTTTCCAGTCGCTTTTAGGTTGGGAACGCCTACTTTGCCATGCCATTAGCGATAAATATCGCTGGCATGCAAGCGGCACCAACCCGGTCGCTATCGCCTAGAAGCTGTCGCTAACAGCAGTTAGCGACAGCTTGCTAATAGGGCGATTGAATTATCGCCGCTTTAGCGGGAAAAAGTCCCGCTAAAGCGGCGATAATCACGTTGATAATATGCCCCCTAATCTTTTACATACACTTCCTCCTCTCCAATCTTGAACATCCTCGGAAATAAAATTAGTATCTTGTCCAGATAAGTCTAATGTCTCTACGGTGACAGTTGAAGTTTGGTCTAGTGTGATTCCATCAATTATCCTCAATGAAAGCGAAACTCTGCTTAAGTTCCGATTCAATGTAATTGGAGTTAAACCTAAAACCCTGTCTGTCCTGCTCAAAGCACCATCAGTCCCAAAAACAGAGGTTCAACAGCATCCTTTAACTTCCATTCAAAGTCAATCCATAGAAGGCACTCTACAACCTCAATTTGCTAAACTAGCAATTTGCATTACTGAAGGAGATAGGCAGATCTGGAATCACAGCCTTCTCGAACCTATAACATCTAAGAAGGACAACTCTTGGTTGTGGCTCTCAGGCAACTCAAATGGAAACAGGCAGGGTAGAAAAGCAAAACTTCCTTTTTAGCGATAACTTTTCCAGTAGGAACATTGATATTCTTTCATGAAACATAGCAGGTCTGGAACCGCAAAAAATCCATCATCTTTTGAAAAACTCTCCTGCAATTGTTTGCCTTCAGGAAAGTTGTTTTCTTGAAAAAATTGACCAAAAAGATTATTGCATGTTCGAAATCCCCACAACGAGGGTAAATTGAGGTCACGCAAAGGTGGTCTTTTGATCTTAGTAACGGAAGATATGAAGTATAATTTTGAAATAATTCACCTGGGCAGCAATAACGTTCAATGCATCAAGATAAATAACCAAAAAGAGAGTCCTTACCCTGCTGAATCTGTATTTCTTTTTATTATCTACCTTTACACCCGGTCCTGAATTTAATTCCATGCTTGTAAAATTATTTGAACAGATTGAATCAACTCTTGAAGCAAGTGGAAATTCCCAAGTCCACTGTGGAGAGGATGTGGTCTCACGGCTAGACTGCCGACCTGGGAGCTGGGAAACAAGGTTCGAGCCTCGGCGTCGACTCCACATCTTGTGATTCTGGGCAAATCACTTAATAACTCCGTGCCTACCAAAAAAAAAAAAAATGAATGTGTCCTTGTGTAACGTAACTGGTGCTCATGTAAAGTGCTCCAATACCTCCGGGTCGAGTTTGCACTATATAAATCTGCAAAAAGAGAAATCTTAACAGGAGATTTTAATGCAAAGTTTTCGAATCTCTCAATAAAAACCTGCAGGAATAAAAAGGCAAAAGAAGACTTGTTAATACCAACTCCTGCTTTTCCCGAATTTATAAAAGCAGATAAATGTGGGAAAACTTTACATGAGTTAACTAACGGAATCAATGGCATGATTTTGAACGGCAGACTGGAAGGTAATGTACCGGCACGTTTTACAAGAGAGGGAGTCTACGGCCGCCCCGTTTTAGACTACATAATCTGTAGTCTTCATCTTTTCCAAAAATTTAACCATCTCAGTACCCAGTTCACAAATGAGAGTGACCATGCTGTAATCCACCTGAATCTTGATTTAAATCTTCAGTCTATCTCTCCATAGACTTTATCGCAAATGAATGGCATCACTCTTGTAGATCAAAAACAGGGCCAAATAATGTGGAGCACAGTCAATACCAATAAAATAAATGAAGCAATAGTTTCTCGACAGCTGAGTTCATCAAACAACAGCATCAGACCAATTTTACATTTTGAGCAAACTCTCTCATCCATAACTTATACACTAGAAAAGAAGGTTTTTCCCTATAATTCCTCCTCCACGAGTAAGAAGAACTTTCGGGGGAGGGGATTATTTCCAAAACAAAAAATCAGATAATCCGACAGCAATTCATCACCTTTTCCATTTCTAGAAAAATTGAAATAGCTTCCCTGCAAAAAATTTTGCAAAGAGTCAAGAAGTAAAACAGCAGTGAAATAGTGGACAAAAATTGATTTACATATGGCAGCCCTACAAAAAAATAGTAAACAATTCTAGCGACTTACAAAAAGAAAAAATGAGGCTAAATAAAAGTTTTCTCCTCGTTGCGTTGATCTAACGCCTGCTTTTGCATGGCATTGGTTTTTGGCACAGCCTCAGATTTACAGATCCTTGTAAATCTGGGGCAGCATCAAAAACCAAAGGGTGTTGCTGTGGAACACCCGCAGCAACACCCATTGCAGACCCCTTTCACGCAGATGCCTGCGTGAAAGGGTACATTTTAAGTGGTGCTAAGCCACAAAAAGTTGCTTAACGCGACTTCGTAAATATGGAGCAGGGCATTGCACCACCGCCACATCAGTAAAAGTGATGTTCCGGTGGCGCAATCCCCTTGTACATATGCCCCTAAGTGTACCTGGGAGAGTTTTCATACACTTTCAAATACTTTCTGAGTATAGGATTTTCTTCAGAGACTTTGGCTTGTGTGTTTTTTTTGTTGGTGTGTACTTAGACTGTATTTGTAGCCTGCTGAAAGTAAAAGAAAGAGCCATGCTCATATTTTGTCATATTGCAACTTTTTATGATGGCACTTTGTCATAATCAACACCACTTAAACCACAAACATGTTAAGTGCAGTACTGTTGCAAAGTTCTGGCACGGTGGTTGTTGAAGTTGAATGAGACTGTCAGGTAGTTCCAGGCCTACGTATGACATTCATGTCTGCACCTCAGTTCCACCATCTGCCTTGTTGTTAGATGCTCTTGCACTTGCTCGTAACAGGTAGAATTGCAGAGGGGCCAATATGTCTTTTGCACCAGACTTAGGGGGCATAAGATTAAGTCAGCATCTAGTTGTTCCCCATAGTATGTCATGCCACGCAGCCAGTCAGTGGTTTTGGGTGGGAGACCATGGACCCAATGTATCCCCACCTGCCTCGTCCTCAGCTGCGTAGCTAGAGCTCTAAGCTTGTGGTTTGGTATCAGCCTGCAGACCCATTTGATGCACGGTAGTGGAAGAATAGCAGATTTTGTGAAATAATTAGAAATGCAGTAAGCGTTGTCTATATTTGAAAAGCACCCGGTTGGTTTACAGCAAAACTCCTACTGCGCATCTGGGGCCAGATTTACTAAGATTTTGTGTTGGGGTTGCACCACTTATGGCACAGCCCTGAAGCAATATCCAAGTTGGGATGTAAAAATGCCACCCAAACCAAGATTTGCATGACTTTCCATGGGGTTTTAACCCAGAAGTAATGCAACACAGCTGTGTTACTTTGCATCGGGGAGGCATTACGTGGGTGGAGCATGGATGTTTCCTTGCATCCACCCAAGCATTTTGGTGCAAACCCATATTTACCAAGGGGCATATTATCAAGAACGGCGTTAAAATTATCGCCAGTTTAGCGGCAGAAAACTGCTGCTAAAGTGGCGATAATGGGCTTGATAATATGCCCTGGAGAATTCCAATAGGAGCCCATGTTCACACCAGAACATGGACTTCTATTGGAATTCTCAAGGGCATATTATCAAGCCCATTATCGCCGCTTTAGCGGCAGTTTTCTGCCGCTAAACCGGCTATAATTTTTAACGCCGTTTTGATAATATGCCCCCAAGTTAGTAAACATGAATTTGCACCAAAATGGTGCACTTACCTAAGGCTGGTGTAACAAGGAGAAATATATGTATTTCTCCATGTTCCTTCTTTTTGCATGAGTGCTGAATTCTGAAGTACACATACAAAGAGGTACACGCCTCTAAAAATATTTTTTGTATTGAAACGTATCCCTTCTAGTACAAAAACTATTCTGACCACAACGCAGGCACCCTTGCATTGTGAAGCAAGGGTGCATGCATTGGTTTTATGCAGTCAGAAGTGCACCAGCACTATGAGCGATCAGAACTATGCCATATCTTAGTAGATATGGCGCATTTCTGCTCTCTCCCTTTGATGCAAATCAGCAACTTCTCTTTCTGCGTTGCATCAACATTTAGTGACTCTGACACTTAAGGGTGGTGTGATATCTGATATCTATTTTTGTTTTGCTGCAGCAGAACATATCAGCACATTGTTCTGCATCTCTTTGTATAACCTAGAAAGTAGTCTCTTCGGCGCCATTGTAGACAGTAACCTTTCTAAGGGAATGCATGTTGCATGGGGAGGGGCTAAGAAATTGCTTGTATCTGGATCCACAGGCAATATCCAGTGCTGTGTGCTCCCTATGATTTTTTACAGTGTCTAGGGGGAGAAAGGAGTCTTTTGGATAGGCATTGCCTAGTGTTGTCATGTGCAATTTGTCCAGTTGCTTACGCGCCTTGAGATCCCAGGCCAGTAGGACAGCAGGGTTAAAAGCCAAGGGTATGCTCAGAGCATATAGAACCTCTTACTTGGCCCTATGGTGAAGGCTCTCCGACGCCCACAGCAACAAACAGCGAATAACATCTACCTCTTCCTTTGAATGGCTCAAGTGCAAGCAGAGGACTGTGTTCAGATGGTTTGGAAGTATGGAGCCAGCTTCAACTACCACATGGGATTGGTAGGGCAATGGAAACTGCCAAAAGTGGACAAACTGAACCTGTGCATAGATAGTACAGTCCGGAGTCAGAGGCGGTCAGGCTCCCCTGTTTGAATGGCAAAGTCAGGATTTCCCATTTCAGTCTCGGTTGTTCAAATGCCCTTAATTGTCATATTCGATTTCAGTCGCTGAAAAAGGATTTGTTTGATGGGATGGGAATGTTGTTGTGGTGAATAGATACAGCATAGGCTTGTCCAACGAGTAGGGTTTGTGCGGCTGGTAGCTCTCAGCTATCTGTGAGTAGCTCTCCTGTGTGCAACGCAGCCTAATAAATTAGTACTTTTGCTTGGTTGAATTGACATATGTATCTCAGAATTAAAAAACATGCATTTGAGATGAAAATGTGTATATTTTAAGAACCTATAAGATGAAGTTTGAAGAAAAATGGTTGGGTTTCCAAAATATAAATAAAGTTGATATTTGAATAAGAAATAATGAGGCATTGGGGAAACATAATATTAATATTATTATCTTTGGGCCAGGGGCATTGCAGCTACGATTATCATGTATTAACCATGTTGATGCGTCATTCAAAAATTGATAAAGCCCTTTTCACATTAATGCTGACAACCCTGCCTGATGCACTTAGGAGATCGCTACTGGTGATCTTGCATGGGGTGGCCACTAATGTAATCTTATCTGATGTGGTCACTATTAGCACACTAATAATATTAATAGCTTGGTATTATTTTCATTGAACTTAAGTAGCTCTTATTATAGAAAAGGTTTGATATAGCAATTTTGACATAATTATCATTTAGACTACCTAAACCTACCCGCAAGGGATGGTGGTAATTTGATTAATCAATCTAGTTGGGCTTCAAGGTGCATCAATGCCACACCATAGCTTTTATCATCATCATCATCAACGAATATCTTTATTTGTGCCGAAGCCATAAATGAGCCAATAAAATCCAACAATACAAATAACAATAAATATATAACATATTACATACAATGAGACATCTAAATTTTAACAGCAAGAATATAAAAGGACAATGCATTAAATAATACTGTCTGGTTAATAAAAATTATACAACAATCATAGGTGCGTAACCATAATGTGCTAATAAAAGAGCCCACAGATACCACCACATCTAGCTCAAATGAGCCTTACAATGTCTTATCGACCACATAGCTCCCAGAAACTTTGCTACCCCATAGGTAAACAAAGGGCAAGTATCCGCTTTCAATATCCTCATGGTGTCACGGAGACTGGTGGTACCCAGTTGTCTACAAATGGGTGCCAGCCATGATGAACGGGGCTGCACATAGGCAGGACATTCAAACAAGACATGCGGTAGGGACTCCGCTTGTAAACTGCAAAAAGGATACATAGCGCTGTCCGAACCTGCCCACTTTGAGGTAAACAATCTTAAAGGTGATGCCTCCACTCAGAATCGATGGTATAGTTTCCTGTCAAAAGGGACTGAAATCAAGTCCCAAAGATTTTTCTAAGCAGTACCAGGATTTAAAACTGAGAAAGTCACCAGTTAGTGTTTTTGCTCCTCCTTACTTGCTAGCAGGGCCCAATACGGTTTTTTCATGGCACCCTTCGATGGCATGAGTGCTGCCGTAGGATGCGACCAACATTCCCAAAATCCTAAAGCAGTTAGGAGATTCTTAATGGATCTCGACCATGGGATTTGGTTAAATGTATCCACCGTAATTGTATCATGTAAAGCTTCTGCATACTGGGCCAGCTCCGGGGTAGACCATATTCTCCGCCAAAAGAGCAAAGGCCTCAGGGTGGCTTTAGTTGAAAACCTCTTGATGCCGAAGTCCAGCTATAGCGGGGCCAAAGGAGTACTAGTGGGAAGGGAAGCAAGTGCTCTAAAAAATCTACTCTCTGAGCGTTCAATTGCAGAGACATCATCAAATCACCATAATTCAGCCCCATATAATGCAGCACCCAGGGCCTTGGCAACACAGACCTTTAGGGCCGTGGCAATTGGTTTAGTGTAAGAGGTATGGAATTCCTTCAAAATAACCCAAACAATCTGCCTATGTTTCAGCAAGGCTGCATTGATGTATGGAGACCATGACAGAGTTGCCGAGAGTTTAATCCCCAAATAATTAAACAAGTCAATCCTCTCTAAAACTTTGCCCCCCCCTAGAAGGAAGTTGCCCTTGACCTTTCTCCGATTATGTATTTTGTTTTAGCAATATTTATTTCAAGGCCTCAGTCATTACAAAAGCCACCAAATTTATTTAGTAATAATTGAAGACCACTCAATCTAGGTCCACTCTCTCCCCGCAGCTCCGCTGTGCCGTCTCTTGCCTCCAGACCCCAACCTCCTCCTTGGGAGGTTCGAGGCTGCTGCCCGCTTCAGCGCCTGCTGCCCACTCCAACTGGGACCAGACTGCCTGCAACCACCGTAACCTTTCTCAGCCATTTTTTTCTTAATTTTTTCCCTGTTGTGCCACTGTTATTGTGCCCATCTGTGTCTTGCTCTAATTCCACCACTGTTTTTATTTTCTCGTGCCTGCCTGTTCCTTTCGCCTTTCGCCGCTGCTGCCCCTGCGGCCCCTCCCCCCCGGAATTCCCCCACGGAATTCCCCCACTCCCGCCTCCCAACCTCTCCTCCCTCCCACCTCCCCTACTTAATGGCGGCTGCTGCGGGGGAGCACGAGTAAGACCTCTGACCCTCGGTCTAGGTCCACTCTCTCCCCGCAGCTCCGCTGTGCCGTCTCTTGCCTCCAGACCCCGACCTCCTCCTTGGGAGGTTCGAGACTGCTGCCCGCTCCTGCGCCTGCTGCCCGCTCCAACTGGGACCAGACTGCCTGCAACCACCATAACCTTTCTCAGCCATTTTTTTTCTTAATTTTTTCCCTGTTGTGCCACTGTTATTGTGCCCATCTGTGTCTTGCTCTAATTCCACCACTGTTTTTATTTTCTCTTGCCTGCCTGTTCCTTTCGCTGCTGCTGCCCCTGCGGCCCCTCCCCCCCTGGATTCCCCCCCGGAATTCCCCCGCTCCCGCCTCCCAGCCTCTCCTCCCTCCCACCTCCCCTACTTAATGGCGGCCGCTGCAGGGGAGCGCGAGTAAGACCTCCGACCCTCGGTCTAGGTCCACTCTCTCCCCGCAGCTCCGCTGTGCCGTCTCTGCCTCCAGACCCCGACCTCCTCCTTGGGAGGTTCGAGGCTGCTGCCCACTCCTGCGCCTGCTGCCCGCTCCAACTGGGACCAGACTGCCTGCAACCACCGTAACCTTTCTCAGCCATTTTTTTTCTTAATTTTTCCCTGTTGTGCCACTGTTATTGTGCCCATCTGTGTCTTGCTCTAATTCCACCACTGTTTTTATTTTCTCATGCCTGCCTGTTCCTTTCACCTTTCGCCGCTGCTGCCCCTGCGGCCCCCCCCCGGAATTCCCCCCCGGAATTCCCCCGCTCCCGCCTCCCAGCCTCTCCTCCCTCCCACCTCCCCTACTTAATGGCGGCCGCTGCGCGGTCGCATGCAGCGGGCGCGCCGCTGGCGCGCCAAATGGTTGCCAAAGGCAAGCCCGTCTGCGCCCGTCCACGACCCGACCGCGGCCAGCACTAGGAACCCTGGACCTCCCACTACCCATCGCTATGACACCACCACCCTCCTCGCACTCAACCCTGGAAGACTTAGAGAATGTCAACAGGCCTCGCCGAACGCGACCCACGGCCAGTTCCCCTGCCTCCACTGCCGCCAGACCCTCACCGCCACCCCGGCCTCCAACACCGCCAACGCCAGCACCGGTGACACCCTAAAATGCATCCTCCTCAACGTACGCTCCGTACACAAACATGCCATGGAAATCTGGAACCTACTCGACTCTCTCTCGCCCGACATCGCCTTCTTCACAGAGACCTGGACCAACGCATCCTCCGCCCCCGACATCAGCACTGCCATCCCAGACGGATACAAGATCCAGAGGAAAGACCGCCCCAACCACCCAGGAGGGGGCCTTGCCATCGCCCACAAGAGCACCCCTCCGACTCACCACCTCCAGCAAAACCTTCCCGTCCGCCGAACACCTGCACTTCCAGATCCAGACCACCCCCAAAGCCACACTCCGAGGAACCCTCGTCTACAGACCCCCCGGCCCCCGAACACCCTTCACCACCACCATCACTGACTTCATCGCACCCCACGCCATCGCCTCAACAAACTACATACTCATTGGAGACCTGAACTTCCACCTCGATAACACCAGCGACCCCAACTCCACTATCCTTCGTGACAACCTCGCCAGCATTGGACTTAAACAACTCGTCTACACACCGACCCACAGAGCAGGACACACCCTCGGCCCCATCTTCACGGCAGGAAACAGCGTCCAATTCAGCCACACAATGCAGCCGCCATGGACCGACCACCACTGCGTACACTTCGCCATCAACAAACCCAAGGCACCCAAACCAGCCCCACGCCCACCACAAAGGAACTGGAGCAAGGTTACCGACGAGCAACTTAACTCCACCCTCACCCGAGACAACCACATCTGGGCACCCGACGCAAACGACGCAAACGATGCAGCCAGAGAACTCCACACCTGGATCTCCAACTGCGCAGACGAGCTCGCCCCGCTACGCAACCCCGACAGACAACACCCCAGGAAAGCCGCCTGGTTCACCACCGCTCTTTAAGAAGCCAGACGCACCTGCAGATGCCTGGAGAAGAACTGGAGAAACACCAAGACAACCGAAAACCACACCACCTACAAGGATGCCATGACGGACTACCACAACCAGATCAGAGCCACCAAGAGGAACTTCATCCACAACAAAATCCTGGCCAACTCCACCAACTCCAAGGAACTTTTCAGTGTCATTCAAGAATTCACCAACCCATGCAGCGAAGCCACAGACATCACCCCATCCCAAGACCTCTGCGACAAGCTTGGAACCTATTTCCACCTCAAGATCAAAAATCTCTATGACAACTTCATCGACCATCCACCAGGTGCCACAGACGGCGCCCCGCCCCCCAGAAACACCAGCCAGCCCACCATCTCCAACTGGACACCAATCATGGCCGAAGACACCGCCTCGACCATGAAAAGCATCCACTCGGGGGCCCCCACCGACCCCTGCCCCCCTCACATCTACCACAGAGCCGCAGCCGCCATCGCACCCGAACTACAACGCACCATCAACACCACCTTCAAAACAGGCACCTTCCCAGATGACTGGAAGCGCGCAGAAGTCAGACCCCTGCTGAAGAAGCCCACAGCTGACCCCACCGACCTCAAGAACTATCGGCCCATCTCGCTCCTCCCCTTCGCAGCCAAAGTTGCAGAGAAATCAGTCAACAGGAAACTGACACGATTCATTGAAGAGAACGCCGTCCTCGACCCGTCCCAATCCGGATTCCAAAGCAACCACGGCACAGAGACCGCCCTACTCGCCGCCACAGACGACATCCGCACCCTCCTGGACCAAGGCCACTCTGCAGCCCTCATCCTACTCGACCTATCAGCGGCCTTCGACACAGTCTCCCACCGCACACCAACCGCCACACTACACGACGCAGGCATACAAGGAACAGCCCTGGACTGGATCCGACCATTCTTCACTGGAAGAAGCCAAAGGATCAGACTCCCACCCTTCCTCTCCGACCCCACGAAAATCACCTGCGGAGTCCCACAGGGTTCATCACTGAGCCCCACCCTCTTCAACATCTACATGGCCCCCCTCGCAGCCATCGTCTGACAACACGGCCTCAACATCGTATCCTACGCCGATGACACCCAGCTCATCCTCTCCCTCACCAAAGACCCCACCACTGCCAAACTCAACTTCCAGAACGGAATGCAAGACGTCGCAGTCTGGATGACCAACAGCTGCCTGAAGCTCAACACCGAGAAGACAGAAGTCCTCGTCCTCTGTACCACCCCTTCTGCATGGGACAGCACCTGGTGGCCGACCGCCCTCGAAAGCCCACCTACCCCCTCAGACCACGCCAAGAACCTCGGCATCGTACTCGACTCATCGCTCACCATGAACCGACAGGTCAACGCCGTCACCTCCAGCTGCTTCAACTCCCTCCGCATCCTCCGCAAGACCTTCAAGTGGATCCCCCCTGAGTCAAGGAAGACAGTCACCCACGCACTCATCACCAGCAGACTGGACTATGGAAACGCACTCTACGCCGGCATCAACAAGTCCCTACTCCGCAAACTCCAGACAATACAGAACACTGCCGCCAGACTCATCCTCAGCATCCCCCAACACGAACACATCAGCCAACACCTACGAAGTCTCCACTGGCTCCCCGTGGAGAAAAGAGTCACTTTCAAAATCCTCACTCACACCTACAAATGCCTACACAACAACGGACCCAAATACCTCAATGACAGAATCAATTTCCACGTGCCCAAAAGAAACCTCCGATCTTCCAACCTCGCACTGGCTGAAACCCCGCGCATCCACAGAGCCAGAGCAGGCGGAAGATCCTTCTCTCACATTGCAGCCAAGACTGGGAACGAGCTACCGGCAGACATAAGAGGCGCCCCCTCCCTGAACACCTTCAGGAAGACCCTCAAGACCTGGCTCTTCGGCTAAACAGATCTGCGGACCCCCCCTCAGCGCCTTGAGACCCTCACGGGTGAGTAGCATGCTTACAATTCCCTGATTGATTGATTGATTGAAGAGTGAAAAGAGTAGGGGCCAACACACACTCCTGACGAACACCTCTCAGCACAGGGATCTTATCTGTCTACCCGGCTGACCCGGGCATAGCTATTGTCGTGGAGCCTGACCACCAAGGAAAGTACACTAAGGGGCATACCCATCTCTTTCAGAGCCCACCACAATCGAGGATGCAGCACCAGGCCAAAGGCAGATATTAGATCGACAAAGGCAACGTACAAGTATAGAATATCAGTGCAAACTGAAATGCCTGGTCAATGGTCGAGGTTTTAGCCCTAAAGCCCGCTTTTAGGGGCTTATGATGTCATTTGACTAAAAACATTTTGAATGACATCAATTAGGTTAATAGGCCTATAGTTTGCTGGTATAGACAAATCCCCCTTTTTAAAACAGGGATGACCTCAGCTCCTTGCCAAGATTTGGGAATAGGGGTGTGCTAAATTGTGAAAGGAGATTATGAGATGTGGATCACCCTGGACTGATCGGGTTGTACCATGAGATGGAGGAATGGTATTACACAATTCACAAGTACTTTGGCATGGATTTTATTAATAATGTTGATCATGGATAAATGTCGATAGGTTTATTGTTCTTTAACAGGGTAACCATGAGCGCCTCCCTAAGAGTGGGCGGGAATTCAGTCTTCTCGTATGCCTCCTTGTACATGGCCAGGAGGTGTGGCACCAGCAGCTAGGCATATTCCTTATATTCTTGTTTTCGCTTTCCTGCCCAAGAATTTTACTTCCTATTTTGCTACCTTTTTAATCTCCTCCAATATGGATTGAGTATTAGCTAGAGGGACCTCACCCTGACTGTTTTGGAGGCCCATTTCTAGAGTGCTGTCCTTTACTTCAAGCCTTTCTAGCTGGTGACGTATGTCTTTGAGAATGCAATATTGTTTGGTGATGGAGGTGCCCCTGGTGACAACCTTATATGCCTCCTATATTGTGCCCAAACTCGCAACTCTAATGACATTGAGAGCAAAGTATTCCATTATTTCACTTTTCCGGAGTTCAAGCAAGACTCAAGAATGATCAGACAATGTTTGCGGTAAACGAGTTAACTGTGTGACCACCAGCTGATGTTGCTGGTCCCCATCCAGTAATCTGTTCAGGACCAAGTGCCTTGAACTGATGAATAGCAAATGGTCTCTCATGCGGAGGGATGCAGGGGGCACCAAATATCCACCAGACCACTATCAGTCAGGAACTCAGAAACCTGCTTGGCCAATTGTAGGTGAGGGAAGTTGGAGTAATCCGAGGGCGGTTGGAGCATCTCGAGTGGCCAGTAGTGGGATCTAGTATGATCCAGTATGATGTTGAAATCACTATCCCAGAGGATAGTTTGTAGATTTAGTTGCATGATCTTGGTATATAGATCTTCATAGAAACTGAGGGTGTCATTGTTTGGGCCGTATACTTTTATCAGTGTTATCAGCTTTTTGTTAAGTTGTGCATGTAATATTACATACCTCACCTCAGCACATGTAGAGATTTTTAGCGGGCTCAGTGGTACCCTTTTCCCACCAAGATGGCTACTCGTCAGCATAGTTGGAATAGGAGGCCATGTATTTGACTTCTACCCATTTGACTTGTAGTTGGACCTTAGAACTTTTTGTTAAGTGTGTTTCCTGTGATATAAATATGTCCATGCTATGTTTGGTCATGTATGCTGCCACCTGACATATGCAACCCTCTGATGGTCAAATGTAATAATCCAAGGGTTAGCGTGGTGTGCTTTAGAGTCTATTTGTTGAAATGATAGTCGTTAGAATATGGTGTGGCTATAAGCAAGTTGCACTTCCGTGCAAGGGCAAGGAATGTGTGTATAGATGCTTATCTATGTGCTCAGTGGGAACTGACGGATGTGTGTTGTGAATGAGTAAACCGCCCCCCTCCCACTCTGACTGTTGTATTTTGTCAGAGAAGCAAACTGCCTAGTAAAAACAATGCTGATGACTAACCAATCACATGGATACATCTATAAATGGAGAATTTCCGCTGGGATGCCAGAAAGCAAGGTGAGACCCACTCTGCTTGAACAAGTTGCTGGGTGAACATATAAAGTGTGAGCCTATCTCTGCATATCCTTAGCAGTCAATCTAGGAGCAAGGACCCCTTTCTACAGTCTCCACCCACTGTGTGATCAATCTCTTATTCGGCGTAAGCGGGGCAGGGCACCTTCCATGGGGGTATGTTATGATGTCTATATGCGTCAAGTCATACCCTGAGGTCAGCCCTTCCAAGGAGGATTTCAGACGATGCACACATTGGGATCTTCATAAACAAGGCAAAAGTTTGGCTATGTTAACAGGGTGATCATGTGTGGGTCACAGAGCAGTGAGCATCTGGTTAGTCTGAGTCATTGAAATGTCTTGAAGATTCAGGCATATCGCTGCATTCCCAATCGGGAGATGTGAGTATGTGGGTTATTACTTAGAGGGAATGTGAGTCCTCACCAATTAATAATGTCACAATTCCATACAAGGTCCAGTTAGATCTCGATAATTTAAACTTGAGCTCTACCCTTGGTAGCTGTAGCTCAGAGTAGACAGGCTCACCTTAGGAGAACTGTGTAAAGCATTTATCAGTACCAAAACAGTTAAAAGGTAGACAGCACAACACAATAAATATTCTACACCAATTTATAAAAATAGAGTAAAATTGAATGAACAAATAGACACCAAAATTACAAAAACCTAATGTAGAGAACTGGAGATATGATTTTTAGAGGTTTTAAGTCAAAATAGGTCCTAAAAGCATAAAGTGCCAATTGCAGTCGTCTGCTTGCGCTAGACCAGGTCCAAGTTAAAAGTTAAGGTCAACTTTGAACTTCTGCCAGTTGGATTCAGGGACCGGGTTTGTCCCAGTGGAAAGTCTAATTTCTAACTTATACGATTTGCTGGAGAAAAGTCCTTATTGATGGCTTGTCGACGGGTCAGGCTGGGTCCGAAGTAGAGTTAGAAGACAGCGGCCTGGTGAAGCACGAGTCCTCGTTGAGAACCTCAACTCCAGTGGGAAACGTGATGCAGTCGGCATCGACAGCGGGAATGCTCAGAGTGGGCGAAGTCCAGAATCTGTACCCAGGAAGGTCTCATTGGTGGTCGGATGCTGTCCAACATCGGCCTGTATTAAGTCCCTCAATGTTCGGACTTGGAATCATTTCTGGAACTTGAAATCCTCTCAGCAGGGGAAACCAGTGTGTTGAATCCAACTGATAATTTGACGTCAGCTGCTGTGACTTGGGCGTCAGACATGCTCTCTGCTGGTTTTCTAGAGGAAAAGTTCTGAAAAAGTTTCTAAGTGTCCAGTTTTGCAGATTTTAGGGTCAGAGGAGTACACTCTAACACCATCCAAAGGTATAGGACCTTGGGGAATTCACTTGGGAATTAGGACTCACTCTCCCAGAAGGTTCCAGTCGGGTCCTGGGCAATTCAAGTGGAAGCTGGTCAGCTTTGCTCTTGGAAAAAGTAGGCTTCTTGCAGCTTTTGTGTGGCCCTGTAGTTTAACAGGAGGTCAGCCAACTGACCCTTAGTTCCACTTCTTGATCCTGGGTACAAGTGGGAGCAGGTCCAGCCCTTAGGGTTTCTCTCCACAGGTTCAACAGCAGGTGCCGTTCTTCTTCTGTCTTCCACAGGTCCAGAGGTGTTCTGCAGAAGGTATCTGGTGTGCCACATTTATGCCTGGCACTATCTTGTTGGTGGGATAGACTCCCTGACCAATAGAGAAAAAGTTTCCAAGGTCAACCCTACCCACTTTCACATAATTTCTTGGTGATTTGGCTCTAAACAATCACACAGTGCACTGTTCTGCCAAGATCCAACAGGGCAGAGCTCTGGGCACCCTCCTGAGGTGTCTATGTGTGTCTAAGATAATGAGAACCTTCCCTTGCAAACCAGATCTGTTGTGGAGAGCCAATCTTGGTTTGGGTGCAGCACTAGAACAGAAGTAGAGATAGTGGCAGGTGATGAATGGGAAAATAAAGGCCCTTAAAAGTGGGTTAAAATGAAACATGGATGAGAATATTTGTGTTAGAAGACATAATAAATGAGATAAAGACAGGATCCAGGTGCTCCTCCAGGAACAGCTGTTACCACCTGAATCCTGGAGAACTTCTCTTTCGCCTGTCTCCTTTTATCATGCCATTCCTTCACAATGTCCCCCATGGTGTATGCCTCTTCCCCCAATACACTGACAGAATCTTTGACCTCCTGCACGAAGGCTGCCTTCTGTGCTACACAGATGTTTTCTGGAGGCAGACCATGTAGTTACTTGCAGTGTTTGACCTCAAACTTAACGAAAGGTGTCTCCTCAAAGAAGTTCCTCTTCTTCTTGAGGGCTGTGGTCTGCATACTGGATGCTGCATGTGAATCCAATTGACTGCAGTTTTACATTGTCCAAGGGGAAGATGGCAGGGCCTAGGATATGGGCTGCATTCATGCAATTGTGTGGGTGCTATGGGTATGTGATTTGGGTCATGTGTATACTATTTGCCTATTCCCTTCCATTTGGGGGTCTAGGGATGGAGGTCTCCACCTATGTTGCAGAGGTCTCAACCTCCATAGCGGATGTCTCTGCCTTGGTGGCAAACATATCCATCAACCAGGCGGAATGTAAAATACAGTGGTAAAGTTGTAGGAGTCTCATTGGAAGGGGTGAAGCTATGTACATCTGTACCTTGAGTAAATCTCCACTTGGAAATGGTGAATTGCAAAAAACTACTGGATAGTTAAATCGAGGTATAAGAGTAGATCTGTATGTGAGTAGTTCTACTAAAGTAAATTTGACTTTGTGATTTGGGCCTATTATGTTCAACCCTTGTGTGGAACTTAGCTGTTGAATCAGCAAATGCCTCATTTATAAGACCTACTGAAAGAAGTTTATAATCATCCCTGAAAGATAAATGCACCTCAACAAAAAGCTTGTTGACATCCTGGACCTAGTATGATTACTTGACCCAATATTTTCAGTAAGACTTTTAGACATTTTGGGAGATGATTAAGAGTGGCTAGGACTGCAAAGACCTACTATCAATGATGGAGAAATAGACACCCTGCCTGTCAGTTGTCTTTTGTGACACCTTGCGATTGGTTGTGTTATCCACAGCAGAGGCTGGAAGGTATTAATGGCCTGCTTCCTGAAGAATCCCAACACTGGTAGAGTTAGCCAAACACCTAGGCCATTGGCGGTCTGCCAGTCAAGGTCTTCATTCAGGGGCAAATTCATAGCTCATGGTGTTGACCAGGAGAAATCACTCATTTGACAGTTCCAGCCATAAAGTCTCCTTAGGCTTCCTCACCATCTTTTTCAGTTTTCAGTTGTGCCTCTGCCCTGCCAGTGACCTCCAAGATTGAAATGTGAATCTAATAATTCAAGCCATTCAGAGAAGATTGCTCTGAATTAAATGTTCAGCAAGTGGTATACAAGTGTAAGCTATTGAATACTCCTATTTGCCTTGGTTGTTGGAAACGCAACATCTAAAGAATGCAAAATAGGCTTAGGCACTTGTCAAACTACTACACAAAGGAGTGCTTATTCAAGTACATTGAATAAGTTGGGTGATTGGATTTTTTCAATCCTCTTTAGTTGATGAAGGTCGCCAGTGACTTTAGTGGCTCTGAATGCTATCAACAGATTTATAAGCTCTATCATGTTGAGGATGGAGTTGGTCTAGTCAATCATGCCTCTGTTGTCATGTTTGATGTTCCTGGTTTCAAAAAAAGGATACTTGCTTCCATGTCCCCATCAGGGAATCACATCAATGCTTCCTTAGTCCTCATGGCTGGAATAGCATTATACATTTTGTGCACTTCCATTTTATCTCAAGACATTTCCTTGTATGTTCACAAATGTTCAGGCTCTGAAAGTGGGACTTTCATATATGAAAGGTGCTCGATACTTAGGCTATTGGTTGATACACTTAGGCTATTGGTTGATACATGCTCCATCATGCCAAATGGCCTTCAAACACACCAGGGTGGTACGTGAAGGTCCCTGGAGCTTTGAATGGGTGATTATCTTATAAAAGGCCCATATGGAGCCTGCTCACCAATCCATTCATAGAAGTAACCTTTGATACTCATCAGAGGAATTGTAATGTATTATCAGATAGGTTATTAAGCTCCATTCTCATCTGAGTGCTCTTCTGTCTTTGGCACCCCCAATATGTCTGAGGCTACAGATGCAAGTGCCACAATGACCACCTCTTTTACAGTTTAATAGCAAAGGTTTCACATGAGACGTCTGATTCTTCACTGATCTCTGGATTTTGGAATGTTCTAATTCTAAATTGAGTTGACTACCTAAAGAAATAGATTGATGGCTGGAAATGTCAGGTATGTTGAACTCCAGAACCTTCCCGCTCTTCAAAGGATGATTATTTCAGGTACTAACAGGCCCAAAGCAGCACATTTGGCTCCAAATATGCTGTGTGACTAGATCAGAGCAAAAGAGTCGGATCACCCTTCATAAAGTATGTATGTATGTAATGTAAAGCGTAAACATAGCCATAAGGCAGTAGAGTGATGTAGAGGGTCAAAGATAAGCATAAAGTCAATGAGTGAGTGATAGGAGACGTAGCTGGTATGTGGACTGTTAATGCCTATGATGTAGTGTTCAACTTCAACTCTTTGTAAGGTTGATTTGTAGAGCGCTGCTTGTCACGCATGAGGGTATCCAGGCTCTGAGTAGGTGAGAGTCGGAATATGGTGGGGCTGGGACTGAGTACATTCAGTCTTGATGGTCCCTCAAGGAGACTAATTGAAAAGCCAGGTGTTCAGCTTCTTGCAGAATTCAATAAGTGAGGAGGAGGCCTTGATGTGTTAGGGGAGGTCATTTCATGATTTGGCAGCTTGGTAGGAGAATGATCGACCTCCCATTCTGCTTCTATGGATGCGGGGTGTGTGTGCGAATGAGAGTGATGCTGAATGAAGTTGTCTGGTGGGTTGGTGGAATCAAAGCCAGTGATTGAGGCATGCAGGTCCCATGTTGTGTAGTGACCTGAATGCCCGTGTGAGAAGTTTGAACTGGCAGCGCTACTGGATGAGGAGCCAGTGTTGCTCTCTAAGGAGTGGTGTGGTGTGAGTTCGGCGCAGGAGATCGAGCACGAGTCTTGCATCAGTGTTTGGATGGTTTGAAGTCTGTGAAGAAGATGTGTTGGTATGCCGGTGTAGAGTGTGTTGCCATAGTCCAATCTGCTTGTGATTAGGGCCTGCATGATGGTATGTCTGATGTCCAGTGGGAGCCACTTGATGATTTTATGTAACATGGAGGATGTGGGCGCATGAGGAGGTGACACCGTTGTCCTGGGACTTCATGGTGAGGTTTGTATTCAGGATGAGGCCTAGGTTCCTAGCATGGTCAGTTGGGGTGGGTGTGGATTCGAGTTCAGTGGGCAACCAGGTAGAGTCCCAGGGTAAGCTCTTATCCCCAAAGATCATCACTTCAGTGTTGTTGTTGTTGAGCTTGAGGCAGTTATGTTTCATCCAGTTGGCCACCCTGATCATGCATAGTTTGAAGTTTGTCTTGGTAGTGATGGTGTCGGCTGAGAGGGAAAAAATTATCTGGGTCTCATCAGCGTAGGAAATGATGTTGATTCTGTGGGATCTGATGATGTTAGCCAAGGGAGTCATGTACATGTTGAAAAGCGTGGGGCTGAGTGAATATCCCTGTGGGACTCCGCAGATGAGGTCCTTGGGTTCTAAGGTGAAAGGTGTGAATTTTACTCGTTGTGTTCTTACGAAGAGGAAGAAAGCTATCCATTTGAGTGCTGGTCCCTGTATTCTTGCTATATGTAGTCTGGTGATGAGTGTGTGATGGTAGAGGGTGTTGAAAGTGTCACAGAGGTCAAGGAGCATGAGGGCAGTTGTCTGTTCATGGTCGAGGATGGTGCGTAGGTCGTCTGGGGCAGCGATAGGCTGTTTTGGTGCAGTGATTGTTTCAGAATCCTGATTGTGAGTCGTCCAGGAGTTTGTGGCATCCTAGGTGGTCAGAGAGTTGTCTGTTGATGGCCTTCTCAATGACTTTGGCTGGGAAGGAGAGCAGTGAAATGGATCAGTAGTTGCTGAGTACTTCGGGGTTGGCTGAAGGATTTTTGAAGAAGGTGTGTTTTCAGATATCTGGTAAGGAGGCCGTCCTGAAGGAGGTGTTGATGATGGAAGTGAGTGCAGTGCTGTTCGTGGCTCTTTCCAGGTTGTAGATATGGTGGGGGCAGGGGTCTGTGGGCACCCCTGAGTGGACTGTCTTCATTATTGCTGCAGTATCCTCGATAGAAAGGGGGTTCCATGCTGTCAGTTGGTAGTCTTCGATGGATGGGATTAGCAGGCTGGGAAGGTCGATGGTGAGTGGCTGGGGTTCGAAGTTGCTGTAGATCTTGGTGACTTTTTCGTGGAAGATGTCGGAGAGGTTATTGCAGAGTTATTGTGCATAGGTGATAGTGTTGGTTGTGGCTGTTGGGTTGGTGAATTCCCTGACAATGGCGAAAAGTTCCTTGCAGTTGTTGGAGCTAGATTAGATTTTCAGGGTCAGGGTCTTTTTCTTGGTCACTTTTACTTGATGGTGATAGTGTCTAAGTGTGGCCTTGTAGGTGTTTCTTGTGGTGGTTCCTCAGGAGGTTCTATGTTTCCTTTCAAGTTGTTTTTCAGGGGCTCCAGGGTACTGGCGCAGGTGGTGATCCAGGTGTTGAAGTTGTTTGTGCTGTTGATGAGGTCGTGGGTGGGGTCTGGGTTGCTGGTGGAGAAGATGGGGTCCAGCGTGTATCCGGCGGTGTGGGTAGGGCTTTGTATGAGTTAGGTGAGGCTGATGTTCTGTAGACTTTCGAGCAAGTCCGTGGAGTTGGAGTCCGTGGGGTCGTCGAGCTGAAAGTTGAGATCATCTAGGAGTATGAAATCATTATGAAGTCTTTGATGCCCACGGCAAGGGGTGCAGTGAGGTCACTGAGGAGGCAGCTGAAGTGGGAGTGAGGTCCTTGGGGTCTGGTAGGAGAGGGTGCCTTTGATAGTGGTTTTACTGTCTGTCTGAAGCTTTTAAATGCATGTGTTCCATAAAAGTGGCTCTGGGTCCGTGCAAGATGTACACTTGGATGGTGTCTCTGTGGATGATGGTGAGTCCTCCTGGTTTATGGGGTCGGTCCTGGTGCAGGATTTTGTATCCAGCAGGGATGGCTGCGGTGAAGTCCATTGCTGATGTGGGGCTGAGCCAGGTTCAAGTGAGGAAGAGGAGGTCCGTTGCGTTGGAGTTGATGAGGTCTCAAATCTCAATAGCGTGCTTGCTGAGGGTGTGTTGAGGAGCATGCATGCAAATAAGTGTTGTGTGGGGTGGGTGTGTGGTGCTGCGTGAGTGCAGGTCTTGAGTTCTGACTTGATGAGGGGTGTGGTGTGTGTGGGCAGTGGGAGTGGGTGTGGGTGTGTGGAGGCAGGTGAAGTGGCAATGCGAGCAGGCAAAGGGGCCCACCCTGGACTGAAGTGCAGCTCAGTAGCAGTGTTTGTGGTGGCACCCAGGGTTGGGCAGGTGGAGTTCGTTGGCGGTGTGGCTGCGGGAGATGTTTGGACCAGGGTTCCTGGCGCTGGGTGCGTTCCAGGCACGGATGTGCACAGACAGGCTGGGCTTTGGTGTGCCAGCAGTATGCCCGCTGCATGGCCGCACTGCGGCTGTCATTAGGTGGGAGCTTGAAGAGTGGGAGGAGCACAGGGGTGGTAGGCAGGCTCAGTGAGAGCAGGAAAGTCCAGCAGGGAGAGTGGGAAAGTCAGGTGGGAGCTGCAAAGTGGGAAAACTCGTTCAACGGAATAAGTCAGGTGGCAAAAACTGACAGAATGGACCAAGATGCAAAATGGAGCAGTATGAGGAGCAAAAGATGCAAAAAGGGGCCTTTTAGAGGAACAAAGACAGGAGACAGACATCAACACAAGTCCAAAGGGCAAGGTGAGGCCAAGGTCACACTGAAGCAGAAGAGAGATGCCTGGGCATCTACGCTTTCCTAAACTGGTGCAGCGCTAGGACCTCCCAAACCACTCTACTGAGCTTAGACATTTTCTGGGCTACTAGGGTAATGCAGCATAGGGGACCAAATTATGCAGCAAGCTATCTAAAGTATGTAGCAAAACTTGCAAATTATGGGACATATTCTCTGTCAATATTATTTGTATCCAAATAAGATAAAAACTAAATTTGAAGTCAAATCTACAATTTTTGCAAATTAAGTGACAAATTGTATGATAAATGAAGTAGGCCCATTGTTATGAGATAAATACTGCAGCCACAGAATCACCTAAATCCACTGACCTTCACCATTGCCCATTGTTTTATTAATTTTTTGTTCGAAAAAGTTAAGTAAAGTTAAACAAAGGCTATTCTTAGCTGCACTTAGAAGAAAGCAGCTTTTTTTTTAGCTAACTGCCCCACAATGAACAAGTAATATAAAAAATATATAAGGATACCATGAATAATATGATCCTACATTGCCATCTTCGGGTTGTGATGATGTTTACTAACCATGAGACCAAAGGCCAATATGGCAACATAGAACCATATTATAGTTACCTGTTATGTATTCTCTCTCTTTCGCTCTCTATTTGTTTTTAAAACGGAGTTCAGTTGCTGTTTTTTGTTTCCCCCTTCTTGGGGGACAAACTCTTCTGGTGTAGGGTGTGATGTTAAGGAGTGTGATGGCATCTGATTCCTACACAGCACCAGGCACTATCACATTCCTGAATGAGGCAGCCTGGAGCTCTCTTCCATGCTCCCTCAATAAAATGTGAGTGAAGCCATTAGTGATAGCATATACACATATTGCTTGGACTTGAGAGGGACTTCCTAGCCACTTCTAGGTCCATCCAACAATTGATCTGGGAATGGGGCTGCCAGAAGGACTAAAGCCAGGTAATACTGCCACTAGCTTCCATCCGCGGGCCATGCAGGTAAGAGTGGTAGGGCGGTGGAGAGGGGTTGGGATGGGGATTCGAGAAACAACCACAAGGGAAAATTAAATAGATAATTAATTTTCCCTTGTCGTCGTCTGTCGAAATCCCCCGGCCCCACCGCCCCACCACTCTTACCTGCACGGGCCGCAGCTGCGAGCTCCTCCCTATCCTTGTCCACCAGCTTAATCCACTTCTTCTGGAAGTGCGGGAAGGGCTGTGTGAGAAAGGGCAGGATGAGGAGTTCAGCTCCTCACACCCTCCTTCCCTCTACCCCTCCCACCCCACCAAAAGAAGAAGTGTGCTAAGAGGTGGTGTTTAGAAGGGGAGGGACCAGGCACTGGCGTGAAGAAACTTGAGGGGGCCCCCCCTGCAAGGTACGTGGAGGGGTCCCTCCCGGACTCCATTAGGGGCTCTCCGGCCGAAGTGCTGTGCTGAGGGGACCCCTATGAGCTTGGGGGCCCCCCAGCACCGTGGGTGCTGCGGGGCCCTTAGTTACGCCACTGGGACCAGGATTGTTCCTGGTCCCTTATCTCCCAAGTTCTACGTCCTGGTTTATTTCATACAGCTCCTTCATCTCAGAATGCTTTTCTGTTCAGACGAGGAGGAAGCTATGGGCCTGCACCCCAGCAAGAAGCCAGATGCTTTTAAGATTTTTCTTAACCTCATGTAAAATCAATCATTTTCTTGCTCCATTTTGGGGCACAGAAACATAAGTATGTGCTGCAGAAAGGAGCTTGACACAGTTTGGATTTTTCTTTGGCAATGACAATGTTATTTTTCATCTCTCCATCACAACCCTGCGTCGGCAGAGGAGTTGATACTGCACACATTTGAAGGATCAGCCGTATGTCATAGAACCGCCAGCATAGGCATGGGTCTGCTCTGAGCGGGCCACAGAGACCTCAGCCGAAGGGTGCCTTAGTGTTGGGTCCAAGAAGAATGTCTGAAGGTAAAGAATTGTGGATACTGCCTCAGTAGTTTTGACTGCTTAGAAACACCTCTTGTACCAGAAGAAGAATTAAATTCAAGAATTCCAAAAAGGTATGCTGAGCCCCACTACTGAGGCTGGAGAAGGGAAGGCTTAAGGGTAACAACAGAAAATATTCCTGTCCGGAAAGAGTAGCGGGGGCATCTGAATGACCTGCCAGTGGACGTTCTGAGTGGCCAAATGGCCAAAAGCAGGTGGGAATTAGGTAGAAAGTATATATAGGTCTTGATTACTTTATGTGCTATGAAGTTATCATTTCTGGTTAATCTTAATTCTTTCTTTAGCCACAAAAAAATTAAAATCAGAGGGAAAGGGCCTTTGCTTGAGTGCTACTTCTACTCTAACATCTTTCTAAGGCCCTGTTTAAACCTTGACCGTGGTGTGCGGAAGTTAGCATGAGGTAGAACACATTGACTAAACTGCAAAACTAGTTTTCAGGTCATGGAGGGAGACTGAGCAATGAGCGCCTCAGGTGCAGACAGGGAAAGGTAAATGGTTGCCCCTGTGCTTCCTTTTACATATCTTGTACCATATTTTCAAGTACCATTTTTCATCACTCAAAATTTGCAGTTCCAGTGCTTACTTTGTAAAAATAAAAAAAATAAAAATGCAAGGTTACATTTTTGTTCTTGGGATCCACCCGCTATTGATACCAAAAGCCACGGTTGGTGAATACCAAGGCTGCTTATTTTCGATTTCACCTCATGCCATTTTCTTCCACAGCCCAACACTTCCTGTTTCTGTAACTCCTGCATCATTATGCTTCATCCCTGCTTTCATCCTTTGTCCCTGTTTTCCCTCTTTCTCACTTTTCTCCCTCTTTCTCACTTTTCTCCCTGCCTCCCTCTTTCTCTGGATCAAAGTGTAATGCTTCAAAACAAGTTCCAGTCCCCAAAAGTGAGTTTTGCTGCAAACCACTTGCACATATTGATCATTGCATTTCATTCGCTTTCTCATTGGGTTAGTATCGGCATGACATCAGCCCTGGACACTAGTGGGTCTTACATTTTGAAATTGTGCAGAGTACAGTGGAATATTAGTTTAATCTTTTATGTGCCACCTCGTGCGCAATAATAAATGTCAAGGGTCACAAATTACGTAGGTCAGTGTGTATGACCATTTAAAATCATTAAAGGCTGAAATAAAGTGTTTTTAGCTTAAGCTGTTCCTTTCAATGCTTGCATTTGGTTCTAAACCTACCAAATGGTCCACATTGCAGCTCTGGTAGTCCATGCACTTGCTGTCGCTTCTGCTTATTTTGCTCATTACCCATGTCCTTATCACCATTACTTCAGCAGCATCCTTCTCCACATCAATGCACGCCCATTGCCTTATCCATTGGCATACTCAGATTTACCTCTGTGCTTTGGCCATGCCACCCGTGTGGTTTGGGGGAAATACGAGGCATAAAGTTTTGTTGGACAACAGCGGTCATGGCAGGACCATCGAATTTTGATGGGCTGCGGCACCTGATAGTATTTTGAATGAAATGATGGAGGGCGACCATGCTTCCTCTTGTTCTCCCTCTTGTCAAAATACTTGGGAGATTATTTACTAATGTTTTGTGTGGGTGCTCGCGAGCGCAAAGTAAGTGGTTTTATTTATTTATTCATTTAATATTACTTATCCCCTTGTCTGTCGACTTCCACCAGCCCCCACCACGCTACGCCCCGCCCCGGTCCCGCCCACCGCTCTTACCTGTGCGAGCTGCCACTGCACAAAGCATTGCTTCAGTTTACTCACTATTAAAAAGGCTTGCAGGCGCAGTGCAAAATGTTGCGGCACCACATGAACGCCCGCGCAAGCCCTTGATACATCATTGCCCTAGTTGCAAAGAGAATTATTGTTTCTAACGAGGTTCACTGAGTAGAAAGGAGTGACCAGACACCGAAGACATCATTTAGAGGTCACTAGCAGGGAAGAAGTCACCATCACCATCCAATCCTATAATTTCTTTAGACCACTTATGGAGGCCACTGTGCCTTTAAATACCCTAATTACATCGAGCACTATTTCCTCTCAGGCTTCCACCAGGCTGAGTGAGGGAATTGATGTCCTGCAACCGTTAATCACAGCTGTTTAATTTAGCTTTTCAGATGAAGTGAGGCCTTAATTGATTATTTGATTTAAGGTTTTGAATGTCCGATGGCTTTCAAATTATGGTGGAATAATTTGTTTCTGTGGCTCAAGACAAATGAACTTTTTCCAGACGATGAAATTAAATTTAGTTCACGGGCTCCTAATGGGTCGAGGCTGGCCTCTGCTCACTGCCCATCTCATGCACTGGCGCGAGAGCCCTATTGACAAAGCTGTCATTGCTAACAATTACATTATACAAATATTTTCTGTTTGTTCGAACGCCGTAACGGATAGCCGGAGTCGATCGATGCGGCAAGACCGTGCATTAATTCTTCATCCCCGCCTTTGTTCATCCTGTTTTACTAAGAATTGAATAACGGATTTCTAGCCAGGAATTCTCTCTTGTAGATGCCAGTTTTCAGATAGTCAAATCTTTTTTTTCTTTCTAAAATGGATTTTTTTTCTGAAATGGAAATAAACCCTTCTGATCTAAGTTCTATCAAACAGGCAAACATCCTGCTAATTGACATCTTCTAAACAAATTGTTTGCTTAAAGGACCCGATTCGCAAATATATTTTTGGATGCAAATGTAGGTTTGTGGGCAAAAATACCTCTATGTATGCCTCCAGGAATTCACAAAAGGATACATGGCAGACGCAAATGGTTTTGCTTCTACGGATTTCTCAGCCACGAGTGTGGTGACCTCAGCAGTAGTAAATCCCATTCAAGGGGTGTGAAAAAGGCATTACAAGATGTGGTTACCCTTGTAAGATTTTGTGTACGGTCACAAACGTCCATTTTTATACTTCTGTAAGCAAAATAAATGGAGGCCCCCATAAATAAATTGAAATCTGACTCTTCCCTACCCCTGAAAATGGCCTGATATTTACTCCCTTTCCAGGATCGGAGGACCAATGGGTCACTGCCCATATTTGCTGTAAATGTAGGGAAAGTGCTTTCGGTACTGTAAAAATGTTTACCCTTTGGAGAAAAAAATGAGAGAAAAAAAGTATATTTGCTCATTTGGCCGCCCTCTCCACTGTGTGGAAGTATATGCTGAGTACAATTTCACACCAGTAAAATAGTCAGCATTAAAAAAGCCACATGCCAGGTGTAATGGCATACCTGGAAAACTGCGCCTGACACGACTTTCCAGGCATATTATTACATGTGTTGTATGACTTGTGAAAAAGTGTAAAAGTGTATTTAGGCAGAGTCCTAGAACTCTGACGTATATATACACTTTTCTTCTTGAATTGGACCCCAAGACCCCGATCCACAGATCTATCTATAATGCATCAGTTATTGTTTAGTTTAGTGAACTATAAATTGCAACCCCATCATGTATTGCTTATGACCATATATGTTACATTACTCATGAAATGGTAAATTAATTAATTGATGAGGCCACTGATAATATTCAAATATTATTTTTGAAACAACTAATGAAATCTACAAATGATTCTGATAGTGTGTTCCAGGCTTTTGTGAATAAGGAGTAATACAGCAACCTAAATCCATGCATGGACGCTTATAAGCGTGTCCCTAAGCTTTTGAAAGATGCAAAAGAAATTGGATATTTTGGAAGGGAAGCACTTCTTTTGGATGTCACTCTCAATGAATACAAAGGGGGTAGGTCACTTGCGGAGAACTGACCGCTGAAAATCATTGAACAAGGAAGCCTTTGGGCAACCTTTGCTGTGAAGGGCGGATGGCTGAGGCAGTAGGGTGTTAGGTGGCCATGGAGGGATTGCGCAGGGCCTCGCCACAGGCAAATCTCTGCAGCCAACGCCCAGCTGTACATGGACAAAGACCATCCACACAAGGGCAGGAGCGGCCGGCACGGATCTGTGGTGGTGGATGGCGAGGTAAAGGGGTGTAAAAAAAGGGGAAAAAACGAACACCCTCACCGCGCCGTCCTCAGTCGTCCCGTCGCCGTCTCCCGGCCGGTGTTCCAGGACCAAGAAGCACCCAGGCTGAGGCTCCCCTGAGCCAATCACAACGATGCAATGCAGCGTTGTGATTGGTCTGAGCGCCGTGGTTCGGCACTCAGTCAGGGAATGGGAGACTGGGCATGTGCTCCTCCCAGGCTGTAATGCAGCCTTGGTAGAGAACATGCAAAGTACGCATGAATGTTTGGCCGGCCCAAGATGGCCGGCCAAACATTCATGCACACTCAGGAGTGCAACCCACTTCTCCCCTGCTCTGCCAGCAGAGCAGCCCTGCCCCGCCTGCGAAGCTGCAGCAGCAGGGAAAAAATAAAATGAAAATAACCTCGAGTTATTATCATTTTATTTTTCCTTTAGTTCACTGCTGGAAAGCATTGGGGCGACGCTCCTCCGCCTTAGCGGAGGATCCGCCACTGCATAAGGGCTTGGCCACCTACGGAGGGCTTGGTGCAGTGGCCATAGGGCAAGCACATCATCCTACATCTATTGTATGTTGGATGCAGGGTCTGGTGTGACACCAGGCCATGCAGACAACCTCCACTGTTTATGCCCAATATCTGTGCATGGTGACGTTGGCCGCTTGCGAGTGGTGGGTGCAGACCCTGGCACCATACTAAGCCCTATTTCAAACTTGTCCTACATATAGCTGAAGATCATGTGCATGGGAAGTTTGATGCTTGCGGAGGGTTGGGTGAGAGCATTGCTGAAATATAGACAGTGAGTCCAAGTCCTGATGCGAATTGGATGCAGGGTCTGGCCAAGGGCTATGACTGAAATGTCATGATATCAATGATGCTATTTAACATGTCACGAGTGTTGTAATATGTGAGATCATATGTGTAGGAAGCTGGCTCTTTATATTGTATACCAAAAAGAGGTATACTGTGCAAAGAGCCCAGGTATGCCCTATAAGTGGACAGGGGCTTGCTCTAGCAATCCCAAGGTGCTCTTGTAGGGAGTAGTGCAGTCGAGCAGCCTTAGGCTTATCAGAGAGGAGTTTGAGACATCTGTAATACACACACAGTCAATAATTGATGCATACGACTCAATAAGGAGATTCACACCAATTTATAAAAAGAACACATATCGTCATATAACTTTGGGCACCAAGATCATCAAAATCAGGTAGGTATGTTTTGAGTTATGAATTTTACTGTTTTTAAAAATGGACACAGTGCAATTTCTGAAGCGGTAATGTTATCCTATGGAGGAATTACATCCACTGCATACAGGTACTTCACAGCGACTTACGGGACCAATCTCCTGGACTTAAGGTAAATATGGGGCAAGGTCCAAGGCAGCACCAACAGGTCACCTTGGGTGGCACTGGGGCGCCCGGGTGTAGAGGTGCTAGGTTTAAGTGTCAAATGTTATCCTATGGGGGATAACCATGTACTCCAATTGGGCATTTCACAGCGACTTACAGGACCAATCTCCTGGACTTAAGGTGAGTATGGGCAGGGTCCAAGGCCACACCGACAGGTCACCTCAGGAGGTTCTGGAGCATCCGGGTGCCGAGGTGTGTTTCATCATCGGGTGCCCAATGTTATCCTATGGGGGGAAAACATGTACTGCATTCGGGCACTTCTCAGAGACTTACGGAACTAATCTCTTGGACCTAAGGTGAGTATGGGGCAAGGCCCAAGGCCAACAACAGGGTAGTTCGGGAGGCTCTGGGGCATCTGGATGCAGAGGTGTGTTACAGTGTCGGGTGTTCCATTCACTTTAACGGGGAATGGTCCAGTTGCAAAGATGCTGCAATCTGGGACTGGGAGACCAGTCAGGCTGAACCAACAATGGGGCTCGAGTCTTGTGATGCTCGAGGATGTGGGGACACCTTTCGTCCTCTTCTCCTTAGGCCATAGTGGCCGGGTGCAGAGGTGTTCTGAAGCATCGGGTCTTTGTCACGGAGACACTCACGGTAGAGGAGGCCTGCACAAAGAGGCTGCAGGAGGCATCGGTAAGTCAACTGTGGTCAAACCCAAAGTGGGCTTTGTCTCTGGAGGGTTGGGGGACCATGCTGGCACCATTGGCCCACTTCAACTCGGGTTAAAGGGCACAGGTGCAGTGTTGCTTTCCGGTTTTGGGTTTGCGATGGTCCGGAGCCCTCACAGTTCTTTTGGCATGCCTGCAGGATGCAGAGAAGAAGCTCCACTACTCCATAGGAGTTCCTGGGTCTTTGTTGAAAGGAAGCAGTCCTGCCAGGGTCTGGAGGCACAGCAGCTGCAGGACGAGATGACTTTAGCACAATTTGGTGGGAACAGCAGACAGGCCAGCTGTTGGCACCAAGTCAGTTCCTTCTCCAAAGTGCTTGCTTCTTTTGGCTCTTCGGTGTCCTGCTTCTTCTTGTTTTGGCAGGAATCTGATTTCCTGGTTTCAGGGGCTCCCCTAAATACTAGATTTAGGGGTGTGAGGGGAGTGTAGGGTAGTAACCAATGGGCTATTTACCCCTGGGCTCACTACACCCTCTATATGACCACTTCCTGTGGGAAGTAGGCATAACCCTGGCCAAGAGTTCCTAATTCTGCCATCACAAAGATGGCAGACTCTGAAGTTTTGCATCCACTTCAGGTAGCCCACCTTAGGGGTGGAACTAGCCTGAAGGTGAACACGCCTTTTTGACTACTAATTTTCCCGCCTGTCCAGGCACCAAATGGGCCCTGGTCAGGGGGGGGTGGCATTGCTCTGAGGAAAGCTAGATTTGCATACCAAATGTGGCGGGTTCTTTGAAGCCCTCTACCTTGGAATGCAAATTTACAGGTCATCCTGCTGGAAGGGGTGTAAACACCCTCTGCCAGAGCAGGCTTTGTTCCTGGCTTCCTGAGAGCGTTAAACCTCACCCTTGGGGATCAAAAACTTGTCTATGGTGGCAGGCTGTTCAGGACTAGTCAGCCAGCACACCAGTAGTTGGTAGGTTTTCAGGGGTTACCTCTAAAGTGCCCTCTGGGTGCATGTATTAATAAATCCATCACTGGAATCAGTGAAGGTTTATTAATACAGGATAATTGATATCAAACATATTTGGTTTCAGAGAAGACATCATGTAGCTGGGGAACTCACTTTCACCAGTGCCCAGCACATGTACTTAAAACGGCTTCCCTGGTAATTGAACTGACCAGCACAGGGGCATATCTGCTCATGAAGCTATGTCCACACATGCTGTAAAGTGCACCCTGCTTTAGGGCTGTAAGGCCTGCTGTAGGGGTGACTTACATATGCTGGATGCAGTGCCTGCAGGCATGACACACAGAGATGTGTGTCATGTCGTGTTATCCCTTTTGTCTGCACCAAGACACTCATTCTGCAATGACAGTCTGCATGAGTTAGGTGAGGGGTCCCTTAGGGTGGCACAATACAGGCTGCAGCCCTTAGGGACCCTTTTGGTACCCATGCCATAGGTACCAGGTGTAGCATTTATTAGGGACTTACAGGGGCCAAAGATATTGACAGTTGAGGGAACAATTGTATAGTTTAGGGAAAGAGATCTAACACTGGGGACCTGGATAGCAGGAACTCAGTGCACTTCCAGTCAAAATTGCATTGCATACCAGGCAAAAAGTGGGGGTGACCATGTCAAAAAGGGGCACTTTCTTACAATAAGCAGAGCATGATGGGGGGCAATTTATAGTTTATTCAGCAAACTATAACTAGGGCCACTGGAGGTATGTGATTCCACGGCCATAACTTCTTTCACATAATGATGGATTTGCCGCATTTGCCACATAATCCATCATCTGCTGCATAACTTGCAGATTTTAAGAATTGTTTTTAATTTCTAGCCCAAATGGATCAAAAGTTACTAAAAACGTGGCAAGATGGGTTTGTGTGGAGGGGAAGGCCCTTTGCAAAAATTAACTGGTCATCCATCAGTTGCTTTTTTCTTTATTTGGTTGTTAAACTGGAACTAATGAGGTAAATTCTTTGCCCAGAGAGTATTGCTGTGTGTAAAAATGACAAAATAATGAAGCAATATTAGAACATTGAAATGCTGGGAGCTCCATTGAAGACAATGGAGTGCTCCGGGCTTCTAATGGCCGGTAGAAGCCCGGAGCATCAACATTCCAATGTTTGTTCACAGCAACAGCTGTGAACAAAGGCTTCACAGAGCCCAAAGGGATTTCACCCACCTTGGGCTCCGTGAGGCCTTTGTTATACAAATTAGAACATTCTGCCCTCTAGGGGCGAATATTCTAATAGCCTTAGAACCCAGTCAGTCAGTCAATAAATCTTTATTCGGCTTAAGCAGCCATAAAAGAATACAAATAAAAAACATTCAGCACATTAAAAACATCACATAAGAGATCCATAAATCTTGTCAATACATGGGATAAAGTGCATTTCTAGTAGGCTTAACAACAACTAAGTAAACCTCCATAATTTCCAGAAATTAAAAGCCATAGCCTTCAAATAAACACACTTCCTACAATTCAGCATCTGGGAGCGCTTCATAACACCAAATCGAATTTACAAAAACATTATCACAGTATATATTAGCCAACTGGACATTATTTTAAAAACAAATCCTAAAAAACCAAGGTCATGCGGCTCTTTAATTAAAACAGTATCACTGGGACAACTCAATGTGTTCTAATTCATATCTTTTCCTAATGGCCAAAGATACTTTTATGTAACTGGTTTTGCACTACAGATGTCGGGGGTGGCCAATGATTGCAAATATATAAAACCCTCAAGATATGTACAAGGGCGAATTTTCTTTAACAAAGGAATTATAAATCTACTCCTTGCCGTTTTGTATAAAGTGCAAAATAAAATAAAGTGCAAAGTGCTTTGACTTGTGAGGTTGTCACAAGGATAAAGAGAGAGGTCATTCGCCCAACCACTCTGTCGTGGGAACGCCAGCAAAAAGTGCACAGTATCTAACCGAAATCTAGTTAGATGAAATCTAGTCTGCGAGTTAATAGTAAATGTTAAATAATATTGCCGTGGAGCAGGGGGCAAGTGCATCGGGCGGATTTCGTCTTGCTGAAAATAGTGCGTGTTTCCCCTTGAAAGCAAAGCCTTAGAACCCTTCTGTAGAGGGCTCTAACGGCCATTAAAGGCCCGCTTACTTGTTAAAGGCCCTAGCCTTAGACTCGGGCCTTTAACACTGGAGCGGGCTGTAGGAAGGTGGAATCTGACTATATGGTTGCCCCCACTTTTTTATGGTGTTTTGCTGGTTTATGACTTAGTTGGACTGGGATCCTGCTATTCAGGGCCCCAGTCTATCTGCTTTCTCTGTAAAAGGTTTCCATGTGCCTTAGGCACATCCCTGATTGGAATCTGGAGTGCCCTTATAAGTCCCTAGTATATGGTATACTATGTACCAAGGGCATAGGTACCTCAGAGGCCTACCAGGGGCTGCAGCATGTATTATGCCACCCCTGGAAGGCCATCCAAACTGACACCACAGGTCTGCTACTGCAGCCTGGGTAAGGTGGTGCATGCACTCCTTACTGTGATATAGGTTACCTATATCACTAAATACATACACACATATAAACCTATAAGTCACTCCTAAGGCAGGCCTTATCAATCCTAAAGGCAGAGTGCATGGTTCCTATGTGAGAGGGTGCCCCTGCATGAGCAGGGCCCCTCTGCAGCGTTCGGAGACCCTTCTCTGATGCTGTTTGTAGTGCAGCCTGACCATATACTCTTAAGCGCATTATAACCTCGCGTTAAATGCTAACTTTGGAATGGCTGCACCTAAACATGTCGTGTTTGGTGTCAAACATCTTGGAATACTACCCCCCGCCAATTCTGGCGGCGGGGTAGCATTCCACCCTTCTAGAGGGAAAGACATGTTAACTCTGGCTAGCCCGGTAACTTCTTTCCAAAGCCCTGGCATCACAAAATGGATGCTGCTGCCACAGACACGAGTCTGGCCTCCTGCTGCTGGACGAAACTCCGGCAGGGGAGGCCTGGACAATAGGTTTCTGTCCCAGGGAGGTGTGACCACCTCCCCAGACAGGATAATGTGTATTGGGGCTGGGCGGGAGCACTTTCGGTGCTTTGAAGTCCTGCACTGGGGGCACACTTGGTGTCCCTGTGCATACCCCAGTTCAAACCGGATCAGGGGCTTGCAGCCCCTGCTTTGGCGCGAACTGGACAAAGGGAAAGGGGTGTAGCCACCCCTCTGCCCTGACCCACCCATAGGTGGGGCCACAGAGTAGTCCAACCCCTATCCTTAGTATAAGTATAGGAACCCAGTCCTTAGGACTTTAGATTATCCCTGGACGAAACTCTGAAACTGAATCCTGGACCTTCGACGCTCTACTCACGATTAGAGGACAGAAGAATCTCCCTTGGGGTCAAGGAGTGACTCCCTGCTTGGCAGGCACCAAAGAAGCATCTGTCCGGTTCGCATTTCTGAAGCTCCTGTCGGACGCCGAAGTCATCGCATCACCAGAGGTGGATTCTCAGACTTCTCCGAGGCTACTCCTGAGTCCCCAGCAAAGCTGAGGCCCGTGGCTATCGTGGGTGACTTGAGACCGTGACCCCTGGACACCGAGCACATTTGCAAGTGCATCCTCTTCTGGGTCTCCCAAGAAGTCGTGCTTTGGGCTCCGAGTAGCCCTAGCCTCCAGCACCACCTGCACCGAAGATCACTGGCCCCCACTCCACGAGTGTCCTGTAAGCCAGATCCACGTGCGGCATCACGAGGCTCCTTTGCGGTCGCTAGCCCGTTGGCTAGTAGCCCTTAACGAAGGCCAATCTTTTTCTACCTTGGCATCCTGGTTGCTCCAGGCCTGCCCTCACTTACCCTCGCTGGGTGAGTTCCCCAGACCTTGCTGGTCTGCACCATCGACGATCTTCCTCTGCATCAAGACTTGCCGTTGCCAAGGCTTGTTGGGTCCAATCCGGTCGCCGACACCTCAGCACTCGACAGACATCGTGTACCAGCCCGAATCCTGCTCCTGGTCACCGACAACGCCTCCTGGACCTCGTGGCTGAAGAGTCAAGACGACCATCAACGCACCTGAAGCACTCGACATCGGTGGGCATCTGTCCATCGCCTTCCTGGTCACTGGCTAGTGACCCAGACTCTGTCCCCTCTGCTTTCAGGTTCTTCAGAACTCCGATCCACTCTTGGATCCACCCGGACACTTTTCACTTGGTCGCCAGCAGCACTTTGCAGCAGATCGCCATTCAAATCGACGACGAAACCCGACCCCGAAAGGCACCTATGCACCCGGCTTCCTGGGTGAGGTAACACGAGTACTCCGGTGCTCCCGTGGGTAGAGACTCTTCAAAGTCCTAGATCTCAAAGGGTTTGGTCCAAGTCCTCTTTTAAGTGTCCCTTTCTCTAATTTCCCGATCACGACTTTCTCCATAGAAGTCAACGGCGTATCGCGGTTGTGTATTTACACTGCACGCGTCTCCCGTGGGTCCCCTGTGTCACTACCTTGGGTGGTTCCTTGTGGTCCAAGCACTTCTAGAGGCTCTAGGCCTAGTGTCTAGTTCAGTCGTGGTTCTTATACCACTTTATTGGTATATGGTTTGGTACGCCCCTAGGGCCCAAACGTGTATTTGTGCTATTACTGTGTTTAAATAACTTCTAACTTATGTATTTCGAACTCTAGCCTCATAAAGAGACTAGAGGGGTGTGTTTAGCAATAAATACATATATTTTGAATATATACCTGGTGTGGTGCTCTTTCATTTGATCACTCAAGAGATTATAGACTGGTAAAACAAGCTGCTTTACATTCCTTCAAGACTTAGCCTGAAGGCTGCTCTCCATAGCTACCACTAGGATAGCTTTCAATAAGGTTGTCTTTAACCTATCTCCAATAAGGGGTTGTTTGGACTGGTGCAAGGTGCCCACTATAATTAGTGGACAGCATATGCCAGGCCAACTTCTCACATTGGTGTGCAGCGTGTGGGATTCCAGCTTGCTATTGTTTTACCAGATAATCTCAATTGAATTGATCAACTGAAAACCACTAAAGGTACCTAAGGTACATATAATTTAAGCTTAGAATACAGTAAGTTCTACTGAACTTAGAGTTGTGTGTTAAGGGATAGCACAACCCTTTCTACAACTCAAGAGAGTTTAGTAGGCCACACTAGAGTAGGTAGTGCATACACCACACCACACTAGTAATGTCTTTAAGGGTAGGATCTAAAGAATCCTTGCAGGAAGCCATTGAGCTTCCACCCTCCAAGTATGATACACTCCCATTCTTGGAATTGAGAGCTTTATGCAACTTGAGAAAAATAAGGACAGGCCAAAGCCCCACCACCCAACACCTCAAGGAGTTGTTGGTGGCTTATGACCTTAGTAAGCCCTTGGGGACTGAAGGGGTAGGAGCTGAGGGTGGGGCAGATGATGAGGATGGGACCAGGGGTACCAGTACCCCCAGCCCCCTCTGAAACTGGCCAGGAGGGCGACAATGGCCCTGACCTGGATAATCCAACCCCTCCTGAGGAAGATGAAGAGGAGGATCAGAATGATGCCCCCTTTGTCCCCCCAGGAAGGATTGTGAGTGTGCCCAGAAGGTCTAGATCTTCTTCTCAGGAGTCTAACCACTCTGGCACCTCAATAGGGAGCTCTGTCTCATCTCATAGGAGGGAATCCTCTCATGAGAGAAGAAAGAGGCTGGTTCTATATGAGGAAGCTCAGCTTGAACTCAAAAAGAAGCAACTAGCCATAGACAGGGAGTCCCTAGATCTCTTTAGAGAGAGAAGAAAGTTGGGACTAGAGTCCCATGGTGGCAGCAATATCCCTAGAGATAGGGAAAGGTCTTATGACCATAGAAACCTAAACAAGATTGTCCCTCCCTACCAGAGTGGGGATGACATCCACAAATGGATAACTGCACTGGAGAGGGCCTGTAAAGTTCAGAAGGTCCCCCAGAGGCAGTGGGCAGCAATCTTGTGGCTCTCCTTTGCAGACAAAGGTAGAGACAAGCTCCTCACTGTAAGAGAAGAGGATGCTGACAATTACACAGTCTTGAAGAGTGCTCTGATAGATGGGTTTGGCCTAACCACTGAACAGTATAGGTTGAAGTTCAGAGACACCCAAAAAGCTCAGACTCAAGACTGGGTTGATTTTGTAGATTGTGCTACAAAGGCTCTGGAAGGTTGGATACATGGCAACAAAGTGCATGACTTTTTAGGATTGTACAATTTGATTATGAGGGAGCAGATCCTTAATAATTGTCAAAACCAGCTTTTGCACCAGTATCTGGTGGACTCTGATCTGACCTCTCCCCAAGAATTGGGAAAGAAGGCAGACAAATGGGTCAGAACCAGAGTAAAAACTAGAAATCAGGGTGGTGACCAGAAGAAAGATTCTACTAAGTCCCAAGAGAAAGGTGGGGATAAATCTAAGGATAAGTCCCCTACAGGGCCCCAAAATTCCTCTTCTGGGGGTGGGTCCCAAACTCCTTCCTCTCCTGAAAAGAAACCATATTGCCATGTCTGTAAAAAGCCTGGGCACTGGAAAACTGATCCCAGTTGCCCCAGGATTGGCAATAAAGAAAATGTTCCTCCCACAACTACTACCACCCCTCCTGGTACTACCAGTAGTAATCCTCCAGTTGGGAGTAGTGCACCCAAAAAGTTGGGTGCTTTTGCAAGAGGAACAGAGGTGAGCCCTAGTTTAGACAGGGACCCTCAACAGACTCCTCTGACTCTGATGGTGGTATAGGATTTGCCACCTTTACCATGGGTCCCACAGCGTTGGGCAGGTACAGATTGGAGCCAATAATTAATGGTCAGAAAGCTGTGGCATTTAGGGACACAGGGGCTAGTGTCACCATGGTGGCAGGGAAACTAGTCCCCCTCACCAGTTTTTACCTGAGTTTAAGTACCAGGTGACCAACATTGATGGTGTCAGAACAGATCACTCCCATGGCCATAGTCAATCTCAGCTGGGAGGGGGTCACAGGCCCAAAGAGAGTGGCAGTGTCCCCCACCTTACCTGTAGATTGCCTGATGGGCAATGATTTGGAAATTTCAGCCTGGGCTGAAGTTGAACACCAAACCCATCTTAGGATGTTGGGCGTCCCTGTAAAGGTTAGTGGGGCTGTGATGGCCACAGCCCCAGCCCAAGAATTTGGAGAGATGGAGCCTGAAAGAATGGCCCACTCTCCCCCAAAAGAGAGCACAAGGGTTGAAGAAAAGTCTTCTTCCCTCCAGACAGTAGGTAAGGGTCAGCCTCCTCAGGGAACTGACCCTACCCCTAGTGAAGGAACTGCCACAGAGGTAGTCAGGCCTGGCCTGGCCACACCCCTGATGGCAGAGGACCCTTCCAAGGTGGTACTCCAGTCTGGAGCAGGTAACCTGCCCCTCTCTACCCTGCCTCAGTCAGCCCAGGGCTGCAGAGGTCAGGGAGGTCAGTGGACCCCCAGGGCCCCCTGTCCAGAGGAACCCCCATCAGCAGATTAGGGGCACCCAGTCTAGTAGCCCTAGCCAGGTGAAAACTCCTCTACACACTGAGGGATCCCCCATGCCTTTATGTAGGGACCTCCCCAGAAGGACTCTGGTAGGCAAGGGCAAACCTGGGACCTGAAGGTTCCAAACCTGCCATGTCCCTCCAGTAGTCCATCCAAAGGGACCCAACCCCCAGCTGTAGGCAGCCAAAGGTTGACCCTTAGAGCAAAGTGCAACTCAGTCATGGAAAGACAGGCATACATGGTGACCAGTGATCTGAGGAAGCTGAGGCCAACATTCCTAGGGCCTCACTTCCCTACTCAGACACCTCACCAGCCTTGTACTTTACCTAAGCACACCACAGGTAGTGATTCCCCATGGTGGAGACCCTCTCATACCCTTAGGGTGAGGGATTGCTTAGTGGACCATAAGACAGGGGGCAACCATGCTAGTGCAGGTGCTTCCTTATATGACCACTTAGTCAATGAAGGCTCAACTGGCCAAGGTTAGCCTTATCTCCTTTCGTTTGGGGGGTTATGTAGGAAGGTGGAATCTGACTATATGGTTGCCCCCACTTTTTTATGGTGTTTTGCTGGTTTATGACTTAGTTGGACTGGGATCCTGCTATTCAGGGCCCCAGTCTATCTGCTTTCTCTGTAAAAGGTTTCCATGTGCCTTAGGCACATCTCTGATTGGAATCTGAGTGCCCTTATAAGTCCCTAGTATATGGTATACTATGTACCAAGGGCATAGGTACCTCAGAGGCCTACCAGGGGCTGCAGCATGTATTATGCCACCCCTGGAAGGCCATCCAAACTGACACCACAGGTCTGCTACTGCAGCCTGGGTAAGGTGGTGCATGCACTCCTTACTGTGATATAGGTTACCTATATCACTAAATACATACACACATATAAACCTATAAGTCACTCCTAAGGCAGGCCTTATCAATCCTAAAGGCAGAGTGCATGGTTCCTATGTGAGAGGGTGCCCCTGCATGAGCAGGGCCCTCTGCAGCGTTCGGAGACCCTTCTCTGATGCTGTTTGTAGTGCAGCCTGACCATATACTCTTAAGCGCATTATAACCTCGCGTTAAATGCTAACTTTGGAATGGCTGCACCTAAACATGTCGTGTTTGGTGTCAAACATCTTGGAATACTACCCCCCGCCAATTCTGGCGGCGGGGGTAGCATTCCACCCTTCTAGAGGGAAAGACATGTTAACTCTGGCTAGCCCGGTAACTTCTTTCCAAAGCCCTGGCATCACAAAATGGATGCTGCTGCCACAGACACGAGTCTGGCCTCCTGCTGCTGGACGAAACTCCGGCAGGGGAGGCCTGGACAATAGGTTTCCTGTCCCAGGGAGGTGTGACCACCTCCCCAGACAGGATAATGTGTATTGGGGCTGGGCGGGAGCACTTTCGGGTGCTTTGAAGTCCTGCACTGGGGGCACATTTGGTGTCCCTAGGCATACCCCAGTTCAAACCGGATCAGGGGCTTGCAGCCCCTGCTTTGGCGCGAACTGGACAAAGGGAAAGGGGTGTAGCCACCCCTCTGCCCTGACCCACCCATAGGTGGGGCCACAGAGTAGTCCAACCCCTATCCTTAGTATAAGTATAGGAACCCAGTCCTTAGGACTTTAGATTATCCCTGGACGAAACTCTGAAACTGAATCCTGGACCTTCGACGCTCTACTCACGATTAGAGGACAGAAGAATCTCCCTTGGGGTCAAGGAGTGACTCCCTGCTTGGCAGGCACCAAAGAAGCATCTGTCCGGTTCGCATTTCTGAAGCTCCCGTCGGACGCCGAAGTCATCGCATCACCAGAGGTGGATTCTCAGACTTCTCCGAGGCTACCCTGAGTCCCCAGCAAAGCTGAGGCCCGTGGCTATCGTGGGTGACTTGAGACCGTGACCCCTGGACACCGAGCACATTTGCAAGTGCATCCTCTTCTGGGTCTCCCAAGAAGTCGTGCTTTGGGCTCCGAGTAGCCCTAGCCTCCAGCACCACCTGCACCGAAGATCACTGGCCCCCACTCCACGAGTGTCCTGTAAGCCAGATCCACGTGCGGCGTCACGAGGCTCCTTTGCGGTCGCTAGCCCGTTGGCTAGTAGCCCTTAACGAAGGCCAATCTTTTTCTAACTTGGCATCCTGGTTGCTCCAGGCCTGCCCTCACTTACCCTCGCTGGGTGAGTTCCCCAGACCTTGCTGGTCTGCACCATCGACGATCTTCCTCTGCATCGAGACTTGCTGTTGCCAAGGCTTGTTGGGTCCAATCCGGTCGCCGACACCTCAGCACTCGACAGACATCGTGTACCAGCCCGAATCCTGCTCCTGGTTGCCGACAACGCCTCCTGGACCTCGTGGCTGAAGAGTCAAGACGACCATCAACTGCACCTGAAGCACTCGACATCGGTGGGCATCTGTCCATCGCCTTCCTGGTCACTGGCTAGTGACCCAGACTCTGTCCCCTCTGCTTTCAGGTTCTTCAGAACTCCGATCCACTCTTGGATCCACCCGGACACTTTTCACTTGGTCGCCAGCAGCACTTTGCAGCAGATCGCCATTCAAATCGACGACGAAACCCGACCCCGAAAGGCACCTATGCACCCGGCTTCCCTGGGTGAGGTAACACGAGTACTCCGGTGCTCCCGTGGGTAGAGACTCTTCAAAGTCCTAGATCTCAAAGGGTTTGGTCCAAGTCCTCTTTAAGTGTCCCTTTCTCTAATTTCCCGATCACGACTTTCTCCATAGAAGTCAACGGCGTATCGCGGTTGTGTATTTACACTGCACGCTGTCTCCCGTGGGTCCCCTGTGTCACTACCTTGGGTGGTTCCTTGTGGTCCAAGCACTTCTAGAGGCTCTAGGCCTAGTGTCTAGTTCAGTCGTGGTTCGTATACCACTTTATTGGTATATGGTTTGGTACGCCCCTAGGGCCCAAACGTGTATTTGTGCTATTACTGTGTTTAAATAACTTCTAACTTATGTATTTCGAACTCTAGCCTCATAAAGAGACTAGAGGGGTGTGTTTAGCAATAAATACATATATTTTGAATATATACCTGGTGTGGTGCTCTTTCATTTGATCACTCAAGAGATTATAGACTGGTAAAACAAGCTGCTTTACATTCCTTCAAGACTTAGCCTGAAGGCTGCTCTCCATAGCTACCACTAGGATAGCTTTCAATAAGGTTGTCTTTAACCTATCTCCAATAAGGGGTTGTTTGGACTGGTGCAAGGTGCCCACTACAATTAGTGGACAGCATATGCCAGGCCAACTTCTCACACGGGCCTTTATTGGTCGGTAGAGCCTGCTACTGCGGGCTCTAAGTCTATTTTAGAACACTGGGATATTGAGAGCTCCACTGATGACAATGGAGTGGCTCTGGGCTTATAATGGCTGGTTTATTCTTCTGCTCTAACGTTCCAATGTTTGTTTTTCTGTTTTTATCTTTTTAATTTAGAACATTCTGTATTTAGTGGGTGGAATGTTCTAATATCCTTATAGCCCTTCTGCCTTGGTCTATAGCTGTTGTTAAAGGCCCTTACCCTTGTTATAGGCCCTCGCCTGTGGCTCGGGTCTATAACTTGGGTTCAGTGCCTTTGACAACCGGTATAGTCATCATCGGGCTATAAGGCTGTATTATCAAAAAACATGTCACATTATTTTGCATAATTTTCCTTGTCGCGACACACTATTTAGTCAACCCTGCTATATAATTGGTGCTCACTTGCTGCATAATTCCAGTGTCCCTGATTATAATTGGTGTATTTCAATTTACAATTAGTGTACTGTTCGGTAAATGAGAATATGGGTATGCTGACTCAGCAGATGTGGAAAGGGGATGCTGTACTTATGCAGACGTCTCTTTCTTTAACTATTTTTAGCCCCTTTAAAAATACATTACACCTAAAATGGCTAAAAACCTACACCCCCCCTCACATTTTTAATACACTGGTTTCATTCCTGCATTAACATCTCAATGCTCATTTACTTCAGCCTGTTCCCCAGGAAAGGCTTTAAATTAAAGAGCTCAAGGACCAACAAAATGGCGTCCAGGAGTGCCTCGCTTTTGTCTTGATCACAAAATGATAGAGCTCTAGTCGTTCATTAGAATCTTGTGGTTCTGATGCCGTTCATTACTAGGGAGTTAACTGACAGACTGCTGCTTTGGATGGAAACTCTTGTTTCTCTCTGCATTTCAGAATGTTTTACTGACTTGGATGAGAAAGATGTTTGAGAACTCATTGAAAATGTGTCCTCATTTTAGCTTTCTAGATCACTAAATGACAATTTCTATGATAAAAAGAACCCCTTTATTTTGTTCCTTTACTGCAGTCTCCTCTGTAGGAAATGCTGTTAGTTTTACATATTTCATTTCATCAAGATGGAGTTCAGGTGTGCCACGCATTTGTCATAAGTGCAGAATATTAGCTCTCTAGTTGCTCATTAGAACTCTGTGGTGAAGCTGCTGTTGATCACTAGGGAGTTAACTGAAAGACTGCTGCTGGTGTTGAAAGTACGTTTCAATTTGCATGTCAGAATGTTTTACTGACATGGATATGAAAGATATTAAAGAACGCATAGAAATATGTCCTCGTTTTAGAGCACTAACCATAATTTCTATGACAAAATGAACCCTCTCATTTCGTTAATTTTCTAGGGAAATGCTTTAAGTTTTACACTTTTGATTCCATCATGATGGTATTCAGGTGTGCCCACACATTTGTCAATAAATACATGAATATTAGCACTCTAGGTGTTCATTAGAACACTGTGGCAAAGCCGCAGTAGAACTCTGGGAAATCAACTGACAGGCTGCTGCTGCTGTTGGGAGTGTCTGTTTTAGTCAGAATATCAGACTTTATTCTCACATGGCTGAGGAAGATAGTGTGAGCCTGCTCTTATTTTAGCTTCTGGAGCACCTTTCATAACCTCTATGAGAAAATCATGAAAGAAAATAATTTTCTCTCAAACATGGTTCTGCAAATCCCAGCAGAGAGTCAGCATTTTTCACAGGGCAAAATCACTCACCGGAGTTCTTAAAATAATTGTACCCGCCTGACGCCCCCGCCCTGGGGGAGAAGCCGTGTATTGCCACATGGCTGGGGAGAGACTACACCTCCCATCACCCCCTGCAGCAGACAGTGGAATCCATGCATAAAAGTGCACTGCGGTCCCGCGGTGCAGTACGCATGCAGGAACGCTCCCGGGCAAAGCCCGGGCCAAGGGCGCGCCCATCCATGCCCTTCAGTGCCCGTAAGAGGCTGGGCTGCCCCCCCCCCCAAGCATTCCTGCGAGTTAGAATCTTCACTTGGGACCCCTAAAGACTCCTAAAGAAGCTGACGATCTACAATGGGTACCTTGCAACCCAAAAGGCGGGGGGGAAATAGTAAATACTCTTGACTCTTTCCTGTCAAGAGCTGAAAATGCCCTCTTGCAAGAAATTTAACTAACAGAGCGCCGCCTCTCCTTGGAGAAGGATTGGAAAGGCGGCCTCTTGTCAGAACCCACTTCTGAGCTACAGCCTGTAGTGGATGGGGGTGAGGAACCAAGTGCTACTTCCAACTACCCCTCGACCACCGTGCTCCATCCTGGATCCCCCGCTTCCTCAGCCTCTTTAGTTGAGCCAGCAGTCAAGAGAAAAAGACATGGAGGGAAAACAAAGTCGAAAACTCCGAAGGCATCGAAAGCGACTAAAACCAATCTTGACCCAATGCTTATGGCCCCGTTGTTTCCGGATAAAGCCTCTCTGGCGGGATTAAGTGAAGACTTGTGTGTCAAATTGGGACAGATGCTTTCTTCACTGCTCCAGCCATTAACCAAAAGGTCCCAAGTGTGTAACACCAAAGTATTTCACAAGACAAAAGAATATCTGTTGTAAGTTGTGATAAAACAATGTAAAGTAAATTATAGCAAACTGAATGTTGTATAGTCTTAGTAAGCGTATTAAATAATAGGAGTGCTTAGGCATATAAAAAATCTCAACCTAGACATAATGATTTATAATTAGCACCTTTTACAAGACTAAGTCAGATTGACTCTGCCCAGAATCACATTATTTATGTAATTTGTTTTACAATATCTGACGGAAACAGAAATACGCTGCTGAGGAAAGTGCCACAAGCAGAGGTGACCAGACTTCATAGATAAGGGGCAGAAGTTAGTCAGCAGCAGAGAAGAGAAAATACCATGGACAGGGCATGGAAGGACCTTGAAGTTGTACGGGTAAACATATTACCTGAAGACCCTCTAGCATAGCTCATACCACTACATGTCTTGCCAGCACAGCATGGGCCAGAGAGACAAAACAAAAGAGGGATAACCCCACATCAGGAGCATTCAGATAAGGCATGTAGCAAGATCTACAAAAAGACAGTGGGGTACACACATGCAGGAAGCAGCAATGAGTAGCTGGCAGCAAGAGTGACAGAGAGAGAGTGACACAGCACCATAAGGGAGGTCAAGTGACAAGAGAGACAGAAGGTGGGAGTGAGGATGAGTGCAAAAGCAGAGAAGATAGTGACTGTGAAGCAAACCATTATGTCTACTAAAACAGTAGGAAACAATCATAAATTAAAAACCTGATGAATTTCTGCATAACTGTAAAATACATTGGTTGGGGTGGCAGTGTGGACGAGACAGTGAATCAAAAAAAGGCAAGTTAGAGTCATGGTTCTATTCAATGACTTGTGTGTAGCATGTAAATCCATAAAAAGTAAAATAAAAGAAACCCATTTCTGAATATGTAAGTAATTGGAAAAACAAATAGAAATACAGTGTGATTGAAAATAACAGAGGTCAACTCCCCTGAAAAATATAATTATAAGAAAAATAAATGATTGCCCCCATAGTTTAACCCGTTTAGGAAACATTGTGGCTCATTAAGAGCTTTGCAGCAGAAACACCACCACTTTATTTAAAGTCAGGACAACTGCAGGATTTCGGGTAGCAGAGCCTTAATTGGCTCCACTGTCAGAAAAACTTTACCTGGCTGCCCATCCACTATAGGACTGCCAAGTTACAGTGACTATAACCCACACTCTTTACGTTGTCTATACATACAGATTTTCCTTATTCATTGTGCACCATGTGAGGGAAGGCACACTACGGAATGGAAAAATGAAAATGGCCCTATCATACAGGAAGAAGGTTCCCAGTGCTTAAAGGCCATTATTCATTTTTTGTTTTACTGAAAATAATCCTGGTTCGAGAATTTGCTTTAGAAAAATAAAAGTTGAATTACCACCAGGTGAAAGAAATATGGTGAATCCTCTTCTGTTCAGAGTATCCGTGGCACTGGCAGATGCGCAGAAATTATAGCGAGCCCTGCAAGGCACATAGGGATTTCAAAATAAGACATGTGGTACTGTAGTTAGGCGGAGGGTAGCAGACAACACAGCTGTAGTAACTTCTGAATTGGACTACTATAGATAGTACACCAAGTTATCAAAAGTATTGTTACATTAAACCCAACTTGATGCTGAGTTGAATTTAATTTAGCCTTTAAATAAATGGCAACTTTAGAAAGTTTCCACCCTGTTGCACAAGTTTTCCAGTGACCATTTACAGTTGCTGGCCACGAGACAACCTTCTACTCTCCTGGGGGAGGTGTGAGTGACTCTCTGAAGGAGCGCAAAGGGCCTGTCGTTGGAAGAGGTGGTATCTCTTTCTGGCAGGAAGGCCAAATAGGGTGTGAGCCCAAAAGGAGAGCTTCAGAGGAGAAGCTGCTTTTGAAGGGCAAATGGTGGTCACACTTGAAAGTGACTGCTCTTTTGCTCTGTTAGACAGGTTGGAATCTGGGACAGAGAGAGGGAAACAGTTGCCAAACCAGTTTTTCCATGGGCGTGAAGATGGCAAACTTGACCGGAAGTTGCCATCAGGTGGGTGGGGACCAGGTAGCCAATTGGTTAGTAGCAACTGCATCCCCTGAGGGCAAGTTCTGGGTATAAAAATGACACACCTGGTGCCCAGACCTTAGATCATGTTTTCCTGGAGAGAGGATCAAAGAAGGACTTTCCTTCAGTTTCCTGGACCGGGCAAAGAGAAGCTGCACCAAAGACTGGACTGCACCTGCTGATCCAGGGGTAGCAAAGAGAGGACTGTGCCTGTGGTGCCCTACTTGAGGAAAAGTCCTTCCCGAGCCTTAGTCAGAAGAAGTGACTCCAAGAGTCAGTGGGCTGACTTCCTGTTACAGCTCTGAATACAGTTTTGTCATTAGAGATTCAGCTGACATGGAGGTCTGACAGATCACTCGCTACACTTTAAATGAGCCCCATAGATTCAATATGAAAGCAGAATAAAGAGATAATGAAACAAACGTACAGCGATTCAAGGCCAGGGAAGGGTTAACAGAAGGAATGAGGGTAAGAAAGGTGACCTCCAAACAAAAATTAAAGAAGTGAAAAAGGAGGAATAAGGGAAAGGGGTAAATCAACTATATTAAAAAAAAAATTGTGCAGAGGTCTCTGGGGTTCTGTTCCCTCTAAAACAAGGGGATAAGGAGGAAGGAAGATATGGGGAGGTAGGGATAAGTAAGGTGTGAGGGTAAAAGAGAAGCAGTGCTCAGGGGTAAACTCTCAGAACATCAATTAAAAAACTTCTCCAGTGACAAGATCTAAGAAGGTTAAGGGGTAAAGGGAAAATGTTGTAGGCAAACTTTGTAGAAAATTCAGCAGAGAGAATCCATTAGTGGCATTAACACCCTACCAAAAAGCATGTAAAGAGCCATTTAAAAAACAAATATTGTATGAATTGGTTTCAACTAAATGGAAAATTATATCATCTTGAAAATTGCAATTAAATAGCTTAGGTGAAATGGTTTCTCATAAATGGTACACTATGAATTTTTTTTGTGTGTGTGTGAAAGCACAGCTGGATTTGGGCCTAATAAGTGGATGGAGTCAAGGATGGATGTGCTAAGGTGGGTAGGTGTTGTTGTTTTCTGTTTTAGGTGGAAGATAGATACAATGAGTGTATCTGTACTGGCAATTTACTTTGACTGTATTGTCTGTTAAGTATGCACACCGTAACTCACCACTTCCATGCTACATGCACCAAAGAAACAAGAGACAGAGTAGAAAACCATTTACATGTTACAGATAAAATCAGTTTTTCATGTTGCAGTTTGCGGTCAATTATGTGTAGTTTTATAGTATACTTAAAAACACTTCAAACTAAACAAATTAAATAAAACTAATAACACAACATTTATGAACATGACAGCATGATTGTTTTTTTTTGTCTGTGGTCAGTTTATTCTGACTGGCTCAAGAGTCCTGCGGCTTATGGATGTGTGGTGTAGATTGGAGTGAACCATCAATTGTACATATTATTCAGCAATGTCAATATTTGTGTGAGCCTTATCTTCCATGAATAGTTCCTGTCAGAACTGCAGTCATGCAGAAGTGGTTCATCAGCTGTTTAATGATGCTTGCCATGGCCATTGTCCTCATGAAGTATACACTATATAAGTTTTCAACCATGCTCCTATCTACCAATGTATCAGACAAGAAAATTCAGGAACTTGCAGTTTTGTCTTCTTGGTACTTGTCCAGATGTAGAGCAATCACATACCGCACAGGATGAATCCTATAAGCCTTCTTGAGATGACTTGTGATAGGACTGACCTTCTGTACTGTACCACGAATGGTAAACATATGCAGGGCATTTAATATTATGCCACACATTGTGAGAGAGAAACACAATTTACAAGTCACTTTTTAAAAGTACTTACTGAAAACAACATCAGGGCAGTGTTATCAAACAGAAAACTGAGATATTCCTTAATTACCAGCAGAGCTAATCAATGTGCCTTATAAATATATTTGAGTTTTACAGTCATTTCTATTTTGCACCCAATATAATTTTGCTTGTGCAAGCCGACTGGTTTGTTTTTATTCTTGCACATGTCCTTGGGAGTGAGCTGTTTGTGCTTCATAAAGGAAATATTTTTTTTTTAAAAGTACTCTAGTGTGTTAAACAATTCTGCAGTGTATTAACTTTTATTACATGTCTGTATGGGACCAGTTATGACCTGGAACCAATGGATACTATTTAAGTACTTGAAGGCAATAGAAGGGGCAATACTGTAGATTCAGTGATACAAAAGCATTGCCTACTTGTTTAGCTTCCAAAGACCTTCCTATATTGTATACGTGAGGTGGGAGCTAAGGATGACAATGGCCACATAAATATGCCTGAAGAGGCAATAGGAAAGTTATATTACCATTTCATCTATCATCCAAGTATGACCTTTAAGGTAAAATTCACAGAATGGAGGTTGGCAAGATTCAGTTAAAGAATATTTTTCCATTGCACACTGACAAATGTTCAGTTTTGGAACTTCTCATGATCGGTTTGGTTTCAATATGATACTCATAGAAATAAATAGTGCCATGACTCAGTCTCATTTCCTACTTGAATGAGGATCAAAAGTGGACCTTTTTAACTGTTTCCCAATCTTTCTCTTCCTTCTTCTTGCCATTACTGCTTTTCTTTCTTTTGGGCTGGTCAAACTCTAATTTATAATGAAGAAAAATAAGTGTGGGTCTCCCATTAGTGCCAAAGCACAACACGTCCAAATGAAGCACTGGGCACAAGCATCTGCAATGATGGGTGGGTGGCAGCCTGGCTGGTTCTTACTCCTTTGACTGATGGGAGTGGACCCATCTCCACACTCACTCCCTGAGCTGTACCCATGCTCCTTCAACACCCTTGACCTACCTTGACTTCCTGTTTGCTGACTGTTCCATTAACGTCTCTGCAGCAGGAGCCAGGTACAGCCAGGTACCACACATTTTCCCAAAGCTACCTTGCGAGAGATCACACATTCTCATGCTTAATTGCATTGATGTTCTATTCAGTTTTCATCAATTTTACTAGCGGGAAGTGCTTTCAGAACTCTTTTTGACACACATTTCATGAAAAATTCGCAATGTTATGTCATACTGTGCTGTATAATAAATCATATCCTATTAATTACCACAAATATTTGTAATGATAGACTAATGCCCACATTTAAAAAAAATATACTGCAAAATCAGATGCCGCTGTAAAATTTCACCATACTGTGCCATTTGTTAAAACATGTTGGGGGACCACACCCTTGCCCAACCTGGTTACCTGTTTGTACTATAGTTGTTCCTTGGGGCCATGCCCCACAAAGCATCTATCCCTGGCTGTCGGTATACTCTACACCACTGCACATCCGCTGAGAGTTTCTTGAATAAGGTAGCAGAATATCGTAAACAAGATTCTGTCTGAAAGAAATATTGGGTTTCTATCATAAAAATAATGCCCCATTTAATCTATTAGTAGGACATAGAGCTAAAGTGCTGGGGTGATTCGAGTCATGTTAAGCAGTCTCTCTTATTATCCTCTCTTGATTTGTGGTATTCCATCAGTAGGCAATATCTCATGACACTCTAAATCTGGGATTATCTGACAAAAGTTCCTGTGCACTTTATCTGCATTGAGCCAAAGTCTTGTGTTCAAATAAAAGCTGCTTTTGCTCTATTATGGGAATGTTAGTTTGTTGTAAACCTTAGGTAATTCGTTTATGATATATTGTGAGGTATGGGCCTATTGATCCTACAAATTGTTGCTATGGCCCCATTTGCCTCCCTATGGTTTGCGAGATTAAAAAAAGTATTATGTTCTATTGATAACTCTCATGGATTTTATATTTTGATTTTATCTAGATGCTCGGCAGAAGTCTATCATATTGTGATATTTTCTAACAATGTTTTTAATCTGACTGAACATTTTATCGCATTGTTAATATATTGCACTGCTGTGTTTTTCTTGTATACTTTGATGGTCTTTGCAACCAAATAAAACTTTTATGGCCTTTGCAACCTAATAATGTATTTTGATTGATTGATTGATTGATTGATTGTACGAAGCCTACAACCAACAAAGCAAATTTTTTGTAAACAATATTAAGAACATGATATTTCTGTTAAACAATACTTTACCAAAACAAATTCAAGCACACAACTGTTTCCAAAGGTTGGGTTTAGGGCAAGGGGGTGGGGTAAGGTCAATCAATCAACCAACCTGGGATTAAATATGTGTGGGTTTTTTCTCGAAGGAGAGAAATTTTCTCAAAGTGGTGCTTCATCATGTGCTGGGCGTGGGGAGGAGAGGATTGTGACCTGCGCCCAAACTCATGTCAGAGGTAAGTATGGTTTGTGTTGTTTCCACGAGGGTACTATGCAGTGGCTTACTGGCTCCTCCAAAATTTTCAGGTTTGTGAATGCCTGTCCATTTTTTAATTTTGGGGGCCTCTTTATAAATGTCATGACTGGTGCTCTTTCCCTTACGTATAAATGCCTGATAAGGATCAATGAGTAAAATGGGGATTAGATGGCTGGTCACGATTTAATGTGACTGGCAGCCATTTTGTCAAATTTTAAACATGTCAATTGATCTTTACAACACTAGGTGGTAAAAAAAATCTGTTACTCATTACTGCAAATCTCCTTCAAACAGCAAAAGGATGCTGGAGACAATTCTGTAAGTCAGCAAGAGCTGTGCAGTAATGTGATTTTTCAACATGTTTGTAAAATTCAAGAGCGAAAATAATCTCCTCTGAAGCTTTACCAAGATGTTTATTAGGACTCTTAGGGGCCGATTCCGATCCGGGTCGGAAACCGTACAGACCGACACGGACCTGGAATGGAGACCGACCGACACGTTCCTGCGCCGTACGACCCGCGCAGTACGATGCAATGCGTGTGAATTACAACCGACTCGTACGGAGCACAAGCCGCCCGACCGAACCGTACGGGAAACAGTGATTCGCCAGTAAATGGACCTGGAACCGTACCCACCGACACGCATCAGGAATGGACGCGACCGACACGGACCCGCGCTTTACGACCCGCGTAATACGATGCAATGCGTGTAAAACGAGACCGACTCGCACGGAGCACAATCCGGAAGACCGAGACGTACAGAAAACAGTGACTACCAAACAGTAGACTCCTTTGCGTTCAACTCGTTCGCCAACGAAGAAACACAGCAGAATGTCAGTGTGACAGACTCGGATTACCCCGCAAGAGCCACTGGCAGCGTCCGTCCCGGTCAAATGAAAGTCTCCATCACGCCCACCAAAACCTAAGGAAAAAAGACCAAAAAAAGGACCAAACAAGCAATGACAAAGCCAATAAATAAAAAAATTAAAAAACATGGAACTAAGACACACCCACAACTCCACCTACATAAAGGCCCAAATCCACTCCCATGATCCCTTGCTATTTTCAAACACATGACAGCAGAGGAGACAACTACACTGCACTCTGAGCAACACCCACACCTCACCCACCACACAACATCCACACCATTACCACCTCCTAAACACACTCACAACAAGCAAGAGAAACTGACACCCGCTCACCCTCACTTACACCCTCACACACACATCAACCACCACAACCACCCAGCACCATGCCCCCAAAGAAGAATCCAAAGTTCACAGATAGTGAGTTGGTAGTCTTGGTTGATGAAATACTCCGAGTAGAGCCACATTTATTTGGAACCTTGGTCCAACAGACCCCCATGTCACAGAAAACAAAGATGTGGGAGAGGATCGTCGACAAGGTGAACGCACAAGCACCTTGCCTGCGCACAAAGGATGACATCCAGAACAGGTATTAGGATGTGCGCAGGAGGGTCAAGAAGCTCATAGGCAGAGACCATGCCTTGAGCCAGCACACTGGCAGTGGCCCTCCTGCAAAACCAACATACTTCACGTCCTGGGAGGAGAAAGTGCGGGCCATACTCCCACCGGAGGGCATCCATGGATTAACAGGAATACCAGAGCCTGGTGAGTACACAACCAAACTAGTCAATATTGTGTGGCAACACACACACATCACTGCCAAGGGGACATTGAAAACAAGTAGCGTCAGCAAATCCAAATTAAGCCCGAAAAAATGTAATTCTGTGATGTGTATGCCAGTTACACAAAAGCAACAGCTGCTATCTCAGAGTAATATAGAACTAGGTCATAACATGTAAAAACCTAACAACAAATACAGCAAGGCATTGGCCCTAAACACCAACAAACACTGTCAGCCATCTTGCCAGCACTGTTACACCACCTGACAGGGAAGCTGAGTCACAGGAAGGAAGGTCAGGGATGCTGGGAGGGTGGGTGTAGCCAAAAGCTTGATGGGAGTTGTAGTCACAGACACCAGACCCCCTCACACATGGTCCATCAAGTCCACCCTGAACTATGTTCACCTCACAGGGAGTGGGAAAGTACTGCCAAGATGGCTGACGCTGGGCTCTGCTGTGGGGAGCACAAGGCCCTGTTGGGAGTACTGCTCATACAAACACCAGGACACCACTGTCAGCCATCTTGACAGCACTGTTACACTACCTCACAGGGAAGCTGAGTCACAGGAGGGAAGGTTGGGTATTCTGGGAAGGTGGGTGTATCTGATAGCATGATGGGAGTCGTAGTCACAGCCAATACTCCTCCTCCCACATGGCCCATCAAGCCCACCCTGAACCATGCTCACCCCACAGGGAGTGGGAAAGTACTGACAAGATGGCTGACACTGGGCCCTGCTGCGGGGACCACAAGGCCCTGCTGGGACTTGTGCTCCAACAAACAACAGGACACCACTGCCTGACATCCAGAACTTTAACTTGGACTCCCTGCAATGGAAGCATCATACAGGGGGGATTAGCTGGCCCCTGTGGGATAAGGTGGGCCTGCAAGTACACCAAATACCAGCAATCCCACAAATACACACACCTCCACAGCTGGAACAAATACACCCCTTGGGACCACTCACACAAAAAGTAATTGCCCAGGCGAGATGCCTGACACATTGGCCAGACGTATGAATTGGCTGCAAGTCACACCAATGCACTTGCCCCCTCAAACCCCTTCACACTGACAGCCATCGCAACTGTATGTATCCTCTCACTGTCTGGGCCTGCAGTGTGGCAGGGGTGCCCCCTGGCCTGGTTGTGAAGGTGTGTGCCCTCTATGACAATTGGGGAGGAGTAGGCATAGCACATACCAAAAGCCACACCCCAAACCACATATACACCATTCACAGGTGACACATGATAGTGAATGGAATGGCCACAGCAACATAGCTGACACCGTAGCATGGTGTCATTTACACAAGGCACTGTGGTGATCTGCATTCCACTCCTACATCGTGCAGCGTTGATTGCATCCCTCACACAACACTCCCCTCACTGTCATTGACACTTGCAACACAAGGAGTAACCTGGCCTGGGCAGGAGTAGGCATACAACTCACAGCAGCATAAGTCAAACAAACAAACCTCTGGCCCTCTCTCATGAGCATGGGATAGTCTGCGATCTGCCGTTGTAAATACCCCTTACCATGGAGGACATTGACCACATAAATGACACCATCACGCACAGAACTCTGCCCCAACATCATCAGCTACGGATAACACCATCCAATGTGTGAAATGATATGTGAATTAGGGACACACACAACAAAATAGTATCTCCACAGTGAATGCAGCCATACCGTACTGTGACCATGTTGTTCAGACACAAGAATGTTACTCACAAATACAAGCACAAATGCCAGCACACAACGTCCAAACGTGCTACACATTGCAAGTGGAAGTGCATGTATGTCATTGTTAAAGTACGAATGTTGAGAGGAGGGACACACCTGTGTCAGGCACATGAGGGCACATGAGTAGCAATGCCTATGTACAGTCAAACAATCATGAAATGAGATGTTCATGCACACAGCCCTACGTGCCCATCAAAATGCTCAAGCATCAAATGACATTGTGCTAAACCAAAATAGACACCCGTCACTGACAATGTAGGACAATGCAATGTAAATACACTCATCATGATGTGCAGTGGCAACTAATGTGTGTGAACCGTTGATGTGTGCAGAAACATTACATACATTGTGTGTCTCTTACACCCACAGGGGATGCTGGGGACCCAGCAAGAACAGAAGACGAATCCCAGCCCCAGACTCTGGATGACCCTGACCTCCCCGGTGTGGATGCCTCTATGTCCTCTTCGGACGAGGATGAACAACCTGGCACCTCCGGTGTGGCCCCGCTCCCAGCCCCAGCAGCTGCAACATCAGCACACCCTGCCACCACTCCTGGACCACCTGCAAACACCTCAATCACCCCTGCCAACACAGCCAGACCAAGGCAACAGGACAACAACGGCACAGGTACACAGGGCACCCAGGAGCTGACGGACAACAACACCAGTGCCAACACAGACAGGGGCCCAGTGTCGCCTGTGCCTGCCAGGGCAGGTCCTGCCCGTGTGGGCAGGGGTGGTGTGAGGGTGGTCAGGGTGAGGCCACGGCCTGCAGATGGGGCTGGACTGCAGGAAGATCCGCAGTTGGGACACATCATCGATGTGTACCAGGAAAGCACCGGAGGATTTGGCCAGGTTGTGGGGATCCTCAGGGACATGCAACAGCAGCAAGCTGCACATCATGCCAGAATGGACTCCCACATGACCCGGATGGAGTCCAAAATGGACAAAATTGAAGAACTCACGGCGGTGCATAGGGACATACTGACATGCCTCCGCCAGATAGCCAACAACATTACCACACCTACCTGTGTGCCCACTACATCATTTGCCACTACATCAGCAACTGCCACAGGGAGGGAGGTGGACTCTGGCGGAGAGTCCTCTGCACCGCAGCAGCCTGCACTTGAGGGTCCCCCTGAGAAGAAGAAGAGGGGTCGCCCGAAGAAGGACAAGTAAGAGGCAGATGGCCATGCATACCCACCAGGACGTGACTACCTGTTCTAGACATCATCCAAAGTGTGCAAAGCGTTCACCTTGTTGACTGTTGCTAAACTCCCACACATGTGATGGAGGGTCTAAGTTGGACCAATGTTCCAAAGGACTGTGGACTTTACTCTAGAAATGTCATCAATCAACACTACCAACTGCACTGTGAGCTTTGGATTCCTATTGCACTGTACAGCACTTTCACTTACGTATAACTTACAAACACATGCATGTAAATAAATTCACTATAACACAATACATGCCTCTGTTGTGACTGAAACCTGGTTTGTGTTATTGAGAGGATGACCTGTGAAAAGATGTCTGTGCATGTGAACTACTACAGCTATGTAAACACAGTCATGTGAGTCATGGTGATGTGACACATATGAGGTAGACACCCCACTACGTCAATACAACACATACTTACCATGCCCATCTAACTCATCGTCCTAACTTATGTGAACAGAGAATGCAGTGGGATGCATATACACATCACCCTTCTTTAGTCTGTGGCAAGATGCCCACAGGTACAGCATGCAAATGAATGTTGGATGTGTGGAGACTGACAACGCACATCCCAAAGTGAAGCACAGGTTGATTACACATTTGCAACATGTTGATGCCACCACAGATGCAAGGTAATCCCACGTGACAGTGGCCACACAGTCACCAAGTGTGGAATAATTAAAGTCCTGGGGTGTGTGGCACATCACTTGTTGGTAGACGACTACTTCCACCCTGGAACTGGATTCTGGGAGTTGGGGGTCAGAGTTGACCAAACAGCCAAAGTACCCTGTGAAGGACAGAAGAACACGATAGAACAGCAATACACATGCCCGAAACATGTCACAAGATACCCACACAAAACCACGTAATCATGTCAACACTGTTGAGGAGTACAGACTACCTGAAAGGACACATCACTGCACGCATCCAGTCAAGTAGCACACAGCCACACTCACACAGCAACTGAGCACCACCAACACATATCAGGCAAACACAATACATTGACAAAACATCCCTGTATACTCACATTCAGGCGAAAAAGTTGTTGATGAGCTGTGTGCGGACATCACCCTCATCATCATCATCACTGGCATCGTGGCCCAGGCCAGGATCCTCCACAGGTGGCGGATGTTGGTCATCGTCATCCTGGATGAGAGGCAACTCCTTCCACACTACCAGGTTGTGTAGCATGCAGCAGACTATGATGATTTTGCACACCTTAGCAGGTGCATATGGGAGGGCCCCTCCTGTCTTGTCCAGGCAGCGGAAGCGGCTTTTCAGGAGACCAAATGTCCGCTCGATCACTCTCCTGGTCCGACCATGTGCCTCATTGTAGCGCATCTCTGCTGGTGTCACAGGGTTCCTGAGGGGTGTCAGCAACCACGGCATGTTGGGGTATCCGGAGTCACCTACATACAGACAATTGCACATTAGCTGAGTTTGAAAAGAGCGTGGAAAGCAACATTGCCAAACACACACAATGTCAAACAGTCAGTACACACCGACAAGCCAGGCACGCTGGTTCTGCATCTGTGCCATCATCCTCGGGATGCGACTAATGCTCATGATGTACGCATCGTGCGCAGAACCGGGGAATCGTGCACACACATGTGAAATAGACATGTCCGCCAGACATACCACCAGAGCATTAATTGAATGGAAATGTTTCCTGTTCCGGTATGGCAGCTCATGTGCCTGTGGTGGTACCAAAGCCACATGTGTCCCATCAATGGAGCCGATGACATGTGGCATCCTCCCCAGTGCATAGAAGTCACTCTTGATGTCAGTGAGTTGTTGTGGGTTAGGGAAATGGATGTAGAGGTTCAGGAAAGTTAACATTGCCTCCAACACATCGCGAAGCACACGGCTGAACATAGTCTGTGACATCCCACCAGCAGACGCCACAGTGTATTGAAAGGTACCGGTGGCAAAGAAGTGTAGGGCTGCCATCACCTTCACCTTGGGGGTCAGCGCTGTAGGGTATGGCCGGCCAGGTTGCAAATGTGGGGCCAACTGCTCCGCCAAATCCTCAATCAGTGGCCTGGTGAAGCGGTACCGTCGGATGGAGTCACGTTCAACCATGGTAGCAAGGTCAGGGAACGGTCTATGGACAGCTGGTCTCCTGCAGTACATAGGTGAGCAAAGAAAGATAGTAAGTTCCCCTACCTATGTGGCACTGACCATGCTAAATTTCACATGATACATCATAAAAAGACACAAGTGCTTTATGTGTGTGCTGTTGTGTATGGACACATATGTCACCTACATGCCCATCATCTCACATCTCATCTCAACATGTGTACACAACAAGTTCCATGTTGTGCTGTGTCAACTCAATGGGCTGTGTCACAGTACATCTGTACTGATGTCACATACCAAACACACACCACAGTGACAAGTGAGGACAGATGTCTTCCCTGCATCACAGCTCCTTGACAGGCAGATACTCAGGGACCTTGTATTGCCACACGGACACTGGCATGATGTGGCGTATCATGTACACGCCACTACACGCCCATGACTCCCACAGGAAGTGGCCCCTGATGTCTCTGCAGGACTTACATGGACATCTGTGACACACAGACACAACATCAATGTGCATGCACAAACCACATGGATGTGGAGACTGTTTACCATTGGGCACATGGAATCTGAGACATCTGAAACACAATATGCGCACAGACTGTGGATGTACATCACAATTGTGGCACTGGAACACCCTGTGACACACATACCATCCCACCTAAGAGTCAGGGTGTATGTAACATGTCATACACAAAGTCCCCCTGGAACTGTGTACATGCCTCAAGCTCTGAACTGTACAGTTGTCTATTACAGTGGTAATGTGCATGAACACACAAAGGAAGCTGTCCCCATGAACCCTTGCACAGTCTGGGAGTGGCTGCCACAAAGTGCTACACAACAAATCATATGTTGACCCCCATACACACACAGGTAATGCAGCCGTACATGCCTTTGGATACACTGTGTCACAGGCTGTGGTGTTGTAGGTGTGCACCTGAGTCCCTGGCAAGTAACAGTGGGTGGCATCCGTTAGCCAGTGACACCAACAGTGGCAGACGCGGGTGACTTCAGGAAAGACGCGTCGTACAGTACGAGACCGATCCGTGCGCATGCCTGGCCCATAGATTGTAATGGGGAGAGATGCGGGTGACTTCATCAAAGTCGCGTCGTACACTTCGAGACCGATCCGTGCGCATGCCTGGCCCATAGATTGTAATGGGGAGAGACGCGGGTGACTTTATCACAGACGCGTCGTACACTTCGAGACCGATCCGTGCGCCTGCCTGGCCCATAGATTGTAATGGGGAGAGACGCGGGTGACTTTATCACAGACGCGTCGTACGCTTCGAGACAGATCCGTGCGCATGCCTGGCCCATAGATGGTAATGGGGAGAGACGCGGGTGAGTTTTCAAAAGACGCGTCGTACACCCAGGGACCGAGCCGTGCGTACGCATTGGCTATTGACTAACATGGAGACGGGTGCGTGTTGTTTTTCAAAATACGCGTCGTACAGTTAGGTACCGAGCCCTGTGCACGTATTGGCTATGGCCTGTCATGGAGACGGACACGGATTCGAAACTTGTACGAATCGTGAGCCGAAAATTCAGTTGGCTCACTACAACAATGTTGCAATTTCAATGGTGTTATGAAGTTGAAATTTTAAACGATGCGGAAGGCGTGTACGACTTGTGCAATTCCATGGATTGGCCAGATTCATTAGATGCAAACGTGTCGGACCTATTGCATTGTACGCATGGGACAGATTCTGACTCTGCAGCACAGATATAAGGCTGTCTGTGGCCCTGAGAGCTCACTTGCCTGCACTACATGCTACAGATTGACATCTCTCTGCTACCACTGCTGCTGTCTCTGCATCCTCTGGCTTCAAGAATGGCACGTACTGTGGAGAGGGCCCCAGCCTTCACAGAGGAGGAGAACCAGGCCCTGCTGGACAGCCTCCTTCCACAGTACAGCAAGCTGTATGGGAAACCAGGGGAGCAGGTGAGTGTGCAAACCACATCCTTTCTCATTGTGCATGTTGTCTGACTAGCAGTACTAGCATTGTGTACACCAGTGGCTAGCATGCTCACTGAGTAGTTGTCACCCCCAAAGTGTGTAGTTACATGTACTGAACAGGTACTGTGCTGACAGAGTGCAAATTGAGTAGTTTGTCATTCCCAGGCAATGTTTGCATGTTGTAACTGCTGGACAACTGTCCATTACCATGGTTGCACTACCTGTGTACATCTTGTGCCCCTGTGATAGAGACATGTATTTCCAACTGTGTGATGCACAAATATGTTGCATGTGTAGTGATGCTCTTCTAACTTTGTCATCCTCACAGGTTGATGCCCATCAGAAGCAGGATATCTGGCTGACCATCGCCCGGGCAGTACGATCTGTGGGGGTCTACAGGCGCCGCATCCGCAACTGCCAGAAGAGGTGGCAGGACCTTCGTGGCTGGACCCGGCGGATCGCAAGAGTCCAGCTGAAGCTGTCGCCTCCTCGCAGGAGGGGTGGACGACGGACCCTGACCCCCCACATGCTCCGGATTCTGGCGGTGGTCTTCCCTGACCTGGATGGGCAGTTGAAGGCCGGACAGCAGCAAGGAAGGGGTAAGTGCTAGCCTTTTCTGTGACCTTTGTCTCACATGCTGTTTGCACTCCTTTAGGCTGGTTACACTCCCACAGTGCGTCTGTCTGCTACAACAAGAGTCATGTTCCTCAATTGTGTTATGCCCCATCCTCATCTGATACACAGGTGTGGCCCTTTCAGTCTGTGACTTCTGTCACTTGGGTTCTGTGTCCTTGCTGTTAACTAAGGTTAAAGTTGGGGACAGCATCTGCTACAGGGACTTTGTTGTGGGCTTCATGACTGGGTCAATTGGTTACACATTTGCCGAAATCTGACATGTACTGTGTGTGGTCCATTTATATGTGTCCAACTGCTGATCTGACTCACCACATGTGTCTGGGGTATTTACAACACACCCATGCAGCAGGTGAGACCAATGTTGGGGCCACAGAAGAATGTACATCATGTGTGTCACACATGCATAGCCACCTGCCTAGTGTTCAGGGTAATCCCATGTTGCACAGGGACCAGGACAGGTATACCCTCTCCGGCAATAATTAGCATTCTGCTCTCCTACTCCTGTGTGTCATCCAACATGTTGGACATTGTGTAATGTGCACTCAGGTGTCTGCCTCTGTGTCATTGTGGACTGGCCTAGCTTTTCGGACTACTGGAGTGTGACACAGTTTGGGGTGTGCAGCCATCTGAGATGTGGCTGTTGAATCTGCACATGGGGTAAAACATAGGTGTATCATCACTTGAGTGTGCCCAATGGTCATTTCAACATTCAAGTGCAAGCAGCTCATTATCGTTCTCATCAGCCTGTGATGTGTACATGTGTACAGAGTTGTGTTTGCACTTACTCAGATGTCACATGTGAATGACGTGGGTGCATCAGAGTCCTAATGATGTGGGTAGCAGGGGGTGAACATGTGCACTTGACAGCTACCGAGCTTGCATTCCCAAAACATCCATGATGGTGGCACAGTGCAGACTGCTGTTTTTGGTATGCACTGCCCCTGTGACAGGAGCCAGTGATGACTGATTTGCCAGACATGGCTGTGCCATGGCATACCACTTGCAAAGGTGTATCCTGCAGTATTGTGAGATGTCATGCATGCACCCCATTGTAACATTGACTATCAAGACATGACGCCATCATGGTGTCTGGTGATGAGTGACGAACCATTATATCGACAATGACTCTGCCCATCCCTTTCCCTGACACATGTACTGAGTAACTGGCAGGAGAAGGGATATGTGTGTAGTGACACATTTCAATCTTAACTCTTGGAAGTTGGACAACGGTCTATGTGGTGCATGTGTGCACACATGATTGTTGCCATCCTACATGCACCACATAGATGGCTCCATGGATATGAGGGATGAGGGCATGGTTGAGTAGGCCGACAAGTGGCTAGTTCAAATATGTGTCAGCACTTTTTGCAATGTTTAGCAACTGATGCCAAGGCTTGATCTGTAATGTGCTGTACTTACTGTGGTGTGTCAGGTCAATACAGGTGACTGATGTGGATCTGTTTTTCATGATTGTTTGCAGATACATCTACGGCCACAGGAGGATACAGCTCCACGGACCAGGAGGAGCCGCAGAGCCAGACTGGGTCAGCTGCCGAGGAGTCGGAGGAACTCAGTGGCACGGAGGGTGAGGGGAGCCACACCAAGGAGACCTCAGCGCCATCCACCTCAGCTGAGGAACACAGCAGCTCGGATGATGACTCCCTTGTGGAGGCCGGTGTCAGCAGCCACCAGACACCAGCTAGCAAGTCTGTTCCCGCCACCACCACCACCATCACCACCCTCCCATCTGCTCCCATCCCTGAGGTCCGTGGAGGGTCCCGTGTTGGGACCCATGTCTCCTTTGTGCCAGGCACCGCACCCCCTGCCCCTGTCTCCCCTGCTGCCCTGAGTGTGGAGTCTGTGGACTTGCTTAAGTGGCTCCATGTAGGGCAGACATCGATGCTGAGTGTCCTCCATGCTCACACCAGTCTGTTGACACAACTGGTGTCCTTCATGGACGGCATCTCATCTAACATGTCTGCCCTACAGAGGACCAATCAGTCCATGGCCTCCTCACTGACAGCAGCAGTGTCCCTCCTCCAACAGTCCCTCACCCCTCCTACCTCTGCCCCATCCACAATCCCCACTACCCTACCTGTCCAACACACACACACACCGGCACAGGCAAGCACCACCACAGACACGGGCAGCACACGGACACGCAAGCCCAAATCCCAATGACACGCACGCACACTCAGGGGACTGATACCACACACACAGGGGATGGGGCCCAGACACACACACAGGCATCCATGAGCACTCCGCAGTCCTCAGATACCTCTCCCTCCAAAACCCCTTTCCTTGCCTCACCTGCAACCCCCCCTTCCCAGAAGCTCTTCCTCTGTGACCTTGGCCTCTTCCCCACAGATCCATCTGATCCTACTCACAAGGGGAAGAGGAAGTCACCACGCACAGAGGGGAGTTCCCCTGCCACACGGACACCCTCCCCCAGGTGCAGGAACACTGAGGCCCCCATACGCAAATCCCCCCAGACCAGGAAGAGCAAGACCCCACCAAAATCACACAGTTCCACCACACAGTCTCCATCCTCCAGCCCCCAGGCCACCACTCCACAGGTTCCCCCGCCACACCCTGCCCCAGGTTCCCACACACACCGATACCACATCCCCAAAATGATCAGGCCCTCCCCCCCTGGCACATGCACTTCCACCCCCACCCCACACGCTCAGCCTGTTCCTGCCACTGGTGTGGAGAGTGACCGTGTCCCCCTCCTCTGTCCTGGCCACCTCATCTGCACCCCATTCCACTCCTTCGGAGATTGGCACTGCAGTGGAGTCCACATCCACCCCGTCTGACTTGGGCACTGCAGTGGAGACCCCGTCCACTAGATCTGACCTGCCCACTGCATTGGTGCCGGCACCCACCACATCTGGCTTGAGCCCTGCAGTGGTGACGGCGCCCACTGTATCAGACACCTCCACTGCAGTTGCCAGTGACACTCCTGCACCCACCACCCCTCCCCTGCCTCATTCTGCTATCCCCTGATCTGTCCCTGCAGTGCCTGGCCGGCCCATATGTATGCCCCTCCAAGGGGGATGTCCCCTGTCCGTAGCAGTGCAGGCAAGCAATGGGTGACATTTGTCACATTTCACCCTGTTTGGACTATGTGAATGGACTGGCCATTGGCCTTTGTTTACTTTGGACTTCACAGTTTAAAAGTTCCAATTGCTGAATAAAGCCTCTATTGGTATCTAGTGGTTTTGCTTTTGATGTACATGATGTTGATGAGTATTAGCATGCATTTGCTGTTGTAATACTGTTGTTGAGATCAGGAAAGTGAAGTGTTGGTGTGATGGACTCCATGTGGCCCATGGGATATGTGTCCAATTGTGGTCTGTATCTATGTCATCCTTTGCAGCAATCTGAGTGTGTCATGATTACCAAATTTGGCACAGGGATTTTCATCTTTCATTTGCCAGATGACATTTGTGGCTTACAGTCATGCACATCTGTTGGGCTCAACATTGTTAACTTTGTCTATCTCCCTGACTGTGGGCCCATCTCCACTGGACATGCAGGTTTGCGCATCAATGGTGTGGAAGTCTACTGTGTCATCAGTGCAACTTGCTATACATGTGTATTGAGTATGTGCAGATGACTTGAGGGACACTCCCATACACAGTCTGATGTGACCAGAGCCTTCATTGTGTTGTAATTGTTGGCTCAGTGACCAAGTTTTATGGTGACATGACGGAGCCCTGCATAGACAACGTTTGGCACAGCTGATCTTCCACAGGAGTGGAGTCACCTCATGGCAGTGTGTTATTCCGTGACATTGCCTGAGCCCATGGTGTGTGTTCTGTGAGCATGTCTGTGTGTGTTCCCTTCCATTCCTTTTTTCTACACAGGCTGTATTCCCTACAGATGTTCCAGTTTGTGGTACTTGCTGAGTTGTCCTGTGTTCATCCCACAGCTTGGGACAGGGTTTTCTTGGCTGTAGGTACATGGCTGACTGCTGGTCATTAGGGTGTCATCCCTAGGTGTGTTTGTTGTGAGGTCCTGGGATGTGGGCAAACGCACGTGGGACACATTCAGGATTCCCCAAGGCCATTTTGTGTTTCCGCCATCATGTTGTTATGACTATGTGGTATCTTTCAGTGATTGTGACACGTGTATGTATGTGTGACTGCTCCCACTCCTCAGGTACAGTGGTGCAATGTTGGAAGGTGTCAGCATGTGTTCAATATGGGTCTCTTTGGGTTCTTAATTGGTGTGTGACTGTGGCAGGGATCCCAATGATTCTAGTACATTTCAGCTCATGGCCATGTCCCGCATACTGTGCAGTGTGTCAGACATTCACGAGGGTTGTTGACTGGGCACGTGTGATGAATGATTGGTACCTTAGATCCCCACCCCCACCCCTGGGATTGTCATGGGTGCATGTGCAGTGTCACCAGTCCATGTGGGCTTCACTGATGCACATTGGTGCAGATCCAGGTGTGTGGTGTTTGGAGTGGCCAAAAGTGAGTTATGTTGTAGCTAGGCCCCTACCTCTATTTGGGCCTTGCATTACAGGCCATACCCTGTGGTTTCTGTTTGTGTGATGGCAGTTTGTTGGTCAGGACTCATGACCCAGTGTGCACAGGTGACTGTGCTTCACAGTATGTGCAACATCTACATTTGTCATCACAGGGGAATTACTATGCATGCTAGTGTCACCACATTGTGGGGTCCCTGAGGGTAGTGCTGTGGTGGTTGTGTCTCTTGCTGTGTTGGTTGATGTTCCGCCCAGCTTGTGTCACATTGATCTGTTGGGATCCCACTCATCTAACAATGTGTGATTGACCACAAAGGTGTGCCGAATTAATGAGTTTCTTTAGTTTGTCACTGTGTACACATCTGTGTGATTGCAGTTCTGCCCCCCTCATGTGTTGTGTAGTAGCCTGGGGACACTGACACACACACACATGTGTTTGATATGCAGTGTGAGTCTGGCTGGCTGTGTCTGTGCATCTGCAGCACTGCATTGGTATGTGTTTTGTGGGCCAGTGGGTGGATGTTGGTTGGAGATTCTTCCCTACTGTCCCTGGGACTCTTGCCTCATCAGTGTGCACATTCATCATGTTTGGTATGTCCCATAGCTGCCATGGTCTGGGACTTTGTGACCTAACAGCTGCAGCATCCACGGAATGCTTAGTTTGTGTATGTGTTTGTTCAGGTATGTATGTTTGCATTATGATGGCCACTTCTGACATTGTCCAATTGGGCACTGGAGGCATTCTCAGCCCCCATGGGCGATGCTTGTCTGCACATGGCAGAGGGTGTTTTTGTTGCACAGCAATCTTTGCCTCACCACATCTGTGTCTGTATGGGACACGACCACTACTTTGCCTCAAACGTGCTTGTGGTTTTGGGACCAGGAATCATACATGCTGTTTGGCAGTTGCAACTTTTTTCATGACAACACTCACCTTTAGCTCACTGTGGTGTGTGGGGGTTTAGACCCCATTACCACAATGTGCAAAATGTGCTGTACTTTTAAACCCCACATTCACATTTTGCTCACTGTGGTGTGTGGGGGTTTAGACCCCATTACCACAATGTGCAAAATGTGCTGTAATTTAAACCCCACATTCACATTTTGCTCACTGTGGTGTGTGGGGGTTTAGACCCCATTACCACAATGTGCAAAATGTGCTGTACTTTTAAACCCCACATTCACATTTTGCTCACTGTGGTGTGTGGGGGTTTAGACCCCATTACCACAATGTGCAAAATGTGCTGTACTTTTAAACCCCACATTCACATTTTGCTCAGTGTGGTGAGTGGGGGTTTAGACCCCATTTCCACAATGATCATGGACTGCTGTAGTTTTGAACCCCACACTTATATTTTGGTCACTGTACTGATGGGGGGTTTAGAACCCATTACCACAGTGAGCATAGACTGCTGTGGTTTCCCACCCCACACTGGCCTTTTGGTCACTATGGTGAGTGGGGGTCCAGACCCCATTACCACAGTGATCATGCAATGCTTGAATAGTGAAACACACACTCAGCTTTTGGTCACACATGTGATGGGAGGTACATTGTCTGTTCACTGTCAGATTCACTGTTGTAGGCATTTGACACAGGAAACCCACTATTGCCATGATGGTAGGGGTGGTGTGTTTTGCCTCCACACTCACCCTATGTGTGTGGATGCTGGTAGTGTTATGCATCCCCCATCCTGTGTGTGGGTACTGCTAGTACAGGTTGGCATCCAGCCCCTATGGGCTGGGCACTGGTGGTAGTGGTAGGCATCCAGCCCGCTATGAGTGGGGGTACTGGTAGTGATGTGCATCCAGCCCCCTATGAGTGGGGATGGTAGTAGTGATAGTCATCCAGCATCCTGGGAGTAGGTGGTACTGGTAGTGGTAGGCATCCAGCCCCCTATGAGTAGGGGGTACTGGTAGTGCTAGGCATCCAGCCCCTATGTGCTGGGCACTGGTGGTAGTGCTAGGCATCCAGCCCCCTATGGGTAGGGGGTACTGGTAGTGATGGGCTTCATGCCCCTATGGTTGAGCTGTTGCTAGTGTACGGCATATCAACATCCCTATGTGTGTGTGAAATATGGCGGGTACGTGTTGTTTGTTTCTGTGGTGGGTGTCTGACTTACCGTCTCCGACGTAGGTGTCTGTTCCTGATCCGGTCATAGATGTACAGTACTGGGATGACCTGCGCGATGGGATTCATGCTGTCTTCGTCTCGTACACGCTGATTGTTGCTCCGTCTCGTACCCGTTGCTAGTTGGTCCGTCTCGTAGCAGTGGATCGTGTTGTTGCGCGAATCGTGCCTGTAATACTGCTCTCCCGGATGCTGTGACGTGCTGGAAGTGGCGACCCGTTCGGCGCGTAGGAAGTGCGCATCGTACTTGTCCGGCCGGAAACTGCTGTGTATTTGCTTCCGTGCGACTCGATTCGGCGTTTACGGATCCGGCTCGTACGGGAACTGTAGCTGGGATCGGAGCGTACGGCTCGTTCGGATTTTGAGCACATTTGCGCATTGTACTTCCTTGCCCGGATGGACCGCCTGCCGGAACGTGTCGTTCGGAAGGTAAGCCTACGAGCGGGTCTTTGAGGGCATACCGAGCGAGATCGGAATCGACCCCTTAATGTCGACATTTGCAGGGTTACACAGTGCTTTTTTATAATACTTAAAAAAAAAAATTCACACTACATTTTAAACAGGCATTGGTAAAGCCAAAATGTCTGTTGTTGATAAGTTGATGGTATGGTTATATATATTTGTTTTATTGCAAGCATAAACCATAATAAAAATAAAGGAAGAGACTAGAATATATAAAGACCTTCCCAAACACTCAAAATGCAGACTGCTACAATGTTACATTATCACTTGAACACGTTATGATAGCAACTTTAACAAGGAAAAAAGGATCACCTGAAGACCATGAAAGTGAAGTGCAGTCAAAATGAATATCAGTTATTTAAAGATAATAAATAAAAACACATTTTGCCAGTGAAGATTAAGAAACTATTTTTAGGCGCATGTGAACAATGTGCTCATACTTTGTTCAGTCACTGAAAGTGAGGGAAGTCACTGGGAAAATGTGCCTCTCCTTTGCCTTATGGTGTAGCCTGTGGTGAGCAGAAATGAAATGTGAATGACAATTTAAACAACCAATAGATGAAGCACGTTGACCAAAAGACCCTCAATGTATGTAAATTATGTATGATTTTTAAAAAAAAAACAATAGTTTGGTGAGGCATGAAAGCAGTCTCAAAAGTCAGAACTTAAAAAGAGCGTCCCCTATGGACGTTCAAAACATTTAATTTGCTAGATGGTGGTAAATACCAGTCGGTTAAATATTGAAATCAATTATTTAATTCATTGTTGTAAACGATAGTCTTGTTATTTCTTGGTCAAAAATATCATCTGTGTATAAAAAAGTGTTTGGCAGACTTTTACGTGCATGCAATGAACATGCTATGTGAAAAAAAGAAAATGATTTGGTTGGAAAAATACAGTGCTTGGATTTTCCTCATACTTTCAGTTGTAAAAACATGAGAGCGACATTAGGCAACCTCTGTTTGCCCTATTTCTACTATGCCGAAATGCCAAGTTGGTGAAAAGACTTTTTGCACTTTTTCTGACTCCTATTCAACTTTATAAATCACAAATCTTATTATAAAAATTGAGCTATGGAAAGTTACAGTTCTAACAGGTGTAATATGACTCCGAATTCACCGAAAAACAAGCAAGGAAAACCAGGACAGGAAGGTAAAAATAATGCTTCCGATTTTAAAGTAACTTGAATACGAGTTGGAATCCGCTGAAGAATTTACAATGCCTGCATGAGATGCTCTGTCTCTCTGTCCTGTATGCTGTTGAACAGCAGAAGAAAATACCATTTACAACGCAAGTCTCCCAGGCCAGTTGCCGGAACCAATGGGGTTCATTGGCGACCTCTTGGTGGACCAGTACATGTGACGAGGAATACCCACCCTCGGAATCACTCTTTTGAATCCAGTTAATCGAAATCATTTTTTTGCATCACACAATGGAAAGTAAAAATAGATCATAGACCTCAAATATATTTTTGTATCAAGCTTAAATTATGTTGTTTAACACATTGCACATAGGATGCACAACACTTCCCCCTTTGCATCCTTGAAAGTAGTGTAATCAATCCATTGTGAAACCAGTCAATTCTAAACTTTTGATGAAATACTTTGAATTGTAACCGTGCAGCATGTTGATTACATTATGATTGATATGCTGTAAGGCATGACCTGGAATCCAATGGTAATGATCGTCCTACTCACTCTGCCTCATCTGAAATTGATCTGTCAGAAAGTGAAATCCTTTATGCCTTCAGTATAATTGGCATGCATATGTTTACTTTATGCAGTCTCACAGGCCTTTATTACCAGTGCTTAATTTACAAATGAATAAGGGACCATAACTTTGCTCAGAAGCCCATGTCTGACACTATCAAACATCTGGGTGCCGAATATAGGGCCCGATTACGAGTTCGGTGGTCCATCAGACCGCCGAACCCATGGTGGAGGTGTGGTGGTGGTCGGGGACCTCTGCACCAGTGGTCCGACCTCCATGGCACTGAACCGCGTTCCCTGGCGGTGGAGCAGGGTGTGAAGCCGCAATATGCCTGGCAGGGCCGCTGCAGGCCCCGCCAAGCATATTACGAGTTTCCTCACTGCCAGCGGTCTCATGGCAGTGTTCACACCATGAAACTGCTGGTGGTGAGGAAACTAAGGGGGCCTACAGGTCCCCCTGGTGCCTCAGGCCATGGGAATGCATGCAGGGGGGCACATCGTAAGCCCCCTTATCTGCATGCATGCCCAGTTCTTGCACTTAACAGTCCATGCCATGCAGGAACTTGCTTTAGCATTCCCACTGCGGCGCCTTTTGCAAAGGCATCGCTGTGGGAACGCCAAAAGACCGCCCGCCAGACCAGAAGGAAGCTCCTAATCTGGGGGTGGCTGGGGGTCTACTTTGGCAGTGCGGGAGCGGGGCGGTGGCATGCCATCCTGCTCCCGCATCACTAAAGTCATCTAAGTTTGTTCTCCAACTCACCCAAAAACTTTGTAATGCATCTGACCATGTTACGAAATTTTCACTGGCCCATTGGCTCAGTGCACTTTAAAGGGGTCAATTAACAATGAAAGTAGTAAATCTGTACCCATAAAAGTATACCAAGGAACGGTGTAGATTTATTACTTTTTGTAATCCACAAACATTGGCAGTAGCACACCTGGAAAGCTGCACCAGTTACAAGTTCCCAGGCACAGTACTGGCAGTGTGATGTAACAATGTTATTTTTTCCGCAATACACAATTGTACTCAAGGTACAAATACGAGTTGTGGAAATGCTGCTTCAATGCGCATTTACACATTGATTTAATTTTGCTTTTTTTCTTTAAAGAGAAATACTTTTTCCGCAGAAAAGCCTCTACCCCCATAACTGCTGAAGTATGGGGATGTTCTGTTCCCCCTCTCACCCTGGAAGGGGACTTTCTGCAGCCCTTTGCTGGAGAAAATCTGACCATATCCAAGGTGCAGAAGCATTGCACAGTAGCATAGAACATAAAGCTGTTCATAGAAAATACATCTGTTTATTGTCCCCAGTTTCTATAACTTACAATGTAATGCAGGCCAGAAAGGAGGGAGAAAAATGGATTGCTTCTAGCTCAGTAATTTGTCACTGTTTTTAAAAATAAGAAAACAGAAAGAAAAGCTTGTCACTGCACAAGTGTCAGTGGCCCATAATGGGACATTCTTGTATGTAGAAGGGAAACAACCTTTACCATGAAGTCTTAACCACGCAATACCTTAACCATGAAGTCTTAACCAGGGATAAACCTTTACCACGCATGTCATTACAACGCATATGCCTTTACCACAAATGTCATTACCGAACATTTTAGGTATGTACAGCTACCACGCATGCCTTTACCACACATTAATGTGTAAGTAGATAGGTAAGTATATAGCATAGATATTTGGAAAATATTAATTATTAACTTATATTAAAAATATAATTCATAATTTTTTTAAAGTAACTAACTTTTAGGGACGGGATGCAAGGAATATAGGGTTATTGGGTGGGGGTGCATTAATACTTGGGTATTAATTTAAATACCTGAGAATTAATGACGAGGCATTATAATATATCTAAAATAATATTAATCTTAAATAATTATTTTAATTAGTGTAACACTAACCTTTAGGGACGGGATGCAAGGGATATAGGAGAATTGGGTGGAGAAGTGTATTAATGCTCAGGTATTAATTTTAATACCTGAGAATTAATTATGAGGCATTATAGTATATTTAAAAAATTAACTACTGTCATCCGGAGCGATCTCCCGACCACAAATTTGAGGCCTTGTACTACTTTGGAATCCCAGTTCAGTTGCTTCACAGACCCACAGAACCCAAGTGCTATAAAGATGACTAATCCTCCCCTCGCTCTTCCCATTCTTGAACCCTCTGCCGGAAGGAAGAACGTCTTATAACCCTCGATAAAGAAATTATTTTCAACCTCCCAGGTCTCCTGAATGCAAATAATATTAAAAGATCTAATAAACTGTAGCCACCTATCATCAGCAAATTTTGCGGCTAAGCCTGCCACGTTCCAGAAAAAAAACTTACATTTTCCCCAATATCCTGCTTATAATTTAAAAGGGGGACTGTGGAGCCCATCATTGGGCTTGTAGGCCCAATAGTGCTCAAGCGACTATGGTGATGTCCTGCATTTGCACAAGGCGGAACTCACTATTCACCGGTCTTTGTATTGGTGATTCCACAGGCATGACACTGACTATGCTTTTACCAATGCATTCTCGCTGTCAATCTTGATCATTGAGATCCATCAAAGAAGCATAAGGGTTAAAAGTTGTCCGTAATCCACCCAAAGCACAAGGGCCCACATCATGGATTAAAAGATGGCTGCTTTTTGTGGTGTTATAGATAGGCCTATAAAAGAAACACAAAGGTAGTGACTTAATACCAGAATCATAAAAGAGGGACAGGGAAGTATGTTTCAAGATGTTTCGTGCCAATTCTGGAAGTCTAAAAGTGGCTATCACGCAATCTCCCTCAAATGTTTTTTGGACCGTCCTATCCATGAAACCCTCCTAGCCATCAAAAAGTGCCTATGGTCTGCCACATTAAATCTAGTGTGCCTGCCTAGCCAGTGTGCCACCTTATTAATCAATTGGTCAGTGGTTTCCTCCCTTGGAGAACCAAGACCTGAGACCCCTACCAAGACCACAGTGTAGGGGCAGCAGGCTGGAGGGAGGTCAATTACTGGTAAGCCAGGACTGTTAGTAGCAGGTGGGCTATCTGTTGCTACTTCACGTGACTGTGTTGGGGGACGCTGATAGTCCAAGTCCATACGGCCTAGTCAGAGGTTAAGAGATGAGAGGGAGCATTGAGAAAATCAGATTCATGGTTCGTGGCTCCCGTTTCCCTAAAGTTAGTAATAAGGGGCTGGCTTCTACTTGGGTTGTCTGGGTGGGGCATTCCAGTTCGTGCTGCCTGTAACTGTAAATTAACGGTCTTTGTTTATAGTAGCCAGCACACTTTCGACTCTGCCTAGTGTATCTCTAGAGTCTGACATTACTTTAGTGAATTTATCACAGAACTGAGTCAATAGATCAGTCAATAATTCTGAAATATTTTGCTTTAAGGGGGCCCAGAACTCTTCTACGTTCATCAGGTTAATATTTACGGCTCCCTTCCCTCCACTTAGGGGCCGATTCCGATTCCGGCCGGAAATCTCTCCGACCGAGCCGGACCCGGAGAGAATTCCGACCGAATCGGACCCTAGCAGTCCGACCGAACGAGTACGATGCGCACGCATGCTATCGGACTCGAGTCGGTCGGACTCCCATTGAAGTCAATGGGAGCCTGTCGTACAACGCGTACGCGGGCTCCCATTGACTCAATGGGTGCGAGGCGGACAAGGGCGCCCCCTACAGCGTGTACGCGTCAATGCGCATCGCGGCGTACATGCACAGGTAGGGGGGACCCATGGGTCCCCCCTGTGTGCGACTCGCGCGCCTACGCGTACAGGGGGTCCGAAGCGGACCCCCAAAGTCCGGCTCCGACAGCTTTTTCGAGCCGGACGGCGCGAGTCGGTCGGACTGCTCGCGGCGCGCATCGTACTTACCCGGCCGGGAAACGTCTCCATAGCGCGGTGCGAGTCGTGTCCATGCGAGTCGGTCGGAGCGTGTTGAAGCCGCGTTCGAGTCGGTCGGCGATTTCGCGGGTGCTTGCATCGTACTCGCTCGGCCGGACCCGCGTACGATTCGGTCGGGAAACAGGGCTCCGAATCGGATCCGGTGAATCCGAATCCGATTCGGAGCACTACCGGCCGAGATCGGAATCGGCCCCTTAGTGTCTCATTCCTCTTATTAGCTCTCGTGTCCTCTTAGGTGCTGGGGAACCACCCAGATCCGCTCCTTGTCTGGAAGCTGAGCTCGCCCTGTTGTTGTTGAAGCTGGGAGGGAGCTTACTAGGGCTAGAGGCTTCTGAAACTAGCAGTGCAACCCCCGAGGCAGGTTCCAGAAATGTTGAGTTGGCCATGTCTGTAATTTCTCCAGGCAGTGGGAGAGAGGAGCCATCAGGGCCCAAAGAGAGCCTCCTCTCTGCGCTGTCTATTTCCTTTGAAATGGCCCCCAGTGCTTTCGCAAGAAAGGAATCAATAGTTGCACGCTTTGTGCTAGTGGGGTTACCAACAGGGGCTGCCTTCCTCTTCCCCATTGTGTCCAAATTCAAAGGGTCCTCCAAGAACAAAGAAGCAGGGCAAGAACCAAGCTGCACGCAGTAAACTGAGTACTCACTATAGCGGCTTCGGTCAATACCTGCGGCTCGAATGGCATCCAGTAACGATGTCTAGGTGCTTCAACACTTATAAAGTGACGTGAGGCCAGCAGCGCCAACCAAGAGAGCAGGCCCGGCCAAGCCTCAATCAGCCACGGACGGGTGCACAGGGGCCTGCCCTTGGCCCGGGCTTTGCCCGGGCGCGCTGCAGGAGTGCAGTGACGCCTTTGTGGTGCCAGGAGGGCTGGCTCCGCCTCCCGGGCCAAGAAGAGAATTCTAGGGAACCGAGACCCACCCTAGCCAACTGCCTCGCAGGGGCCTCAGACGGCCCTTCCGTTTCGTTGATCATAATAAATAAAAAACACATTTTGTCAGTTAAGATAAAGAAACTATTTTTAGGCACATGTGAACAATGTGCACATACATGCTTTGTTCAGTCACTGGGAAAATGTGCCTCCCCTTTGTCCCATGCTGTAGCCTGTGGAGAGCGGAAATAAGATGTGAATGACAATTTAAACGACCAATAGATGAAGCACGTTGACCTAAAGACTACCAATGTATGTTTATTACGTATGATTCTTTTTTTAAAACAATCGTTTGGTGAGGCATCAAAGCAGTCTCAAAAGTCAGATTTTAAAAAGAGCGTCCCCTGCGGACGTTCAAAACATATTGGGGCATATTAGCAAGAACCTCGTTAAAATTATCGCCGTTTTAGCGGCAGGAAACTGCCGCTAAAACGGCAATAATGGGCTTGCTAATATGCGTTATAGAATTCAATAGAAGCCCAGGTTAGATGTCCTGCACATCTAACCTGGGCTTCTATTGGAATTCCATAACGCATATTAGCAAGCCCATTATCGCCGTTTTAGCTGCAGTTTCCTGCCGCTAAAACGGCGATAATTTTATCGCCGGTCTAGCTAATATGCCCCTTAATTTATTAGATGGTGGTAAATACCAGTCGGTTAAATAATTAAATCAATTATTGAATACATTGTTATGAACGAAAGTCTTGTTACTTCTTGGTCAAAAATATTTTTTTTAATATAATCTGGGTATAAAAAAGTGTTTTGCAGACGTTTACGTGTATGTAATGAACATGCTATGTGAAAAAGGAAAAAAAGCAAGGGGCATATTAGCAAGACCGGCGATAAAATTATCGCCGTTTTAGCGGCAGGAAACTGCCGCTAAAACGGCGATAATGGGCTTGCTAATATGCGTTATAGAATTCAATAGAAGCCCAGGTTAGATGTGCAGGACATCTAACCTGGGCTTCTATTGGAATTCTATAACGCATATTAGCAAGCCCATTATCGCCGTTTTAGCGGCAGTTTCCTGCCGCTAAAACGGCGATAATTTTAACGTGGGTCTTGCTAATATGCCCCCAAATGATTTGGTTGGAAAAATACAGGGCCATATTATCAAGAACGGGCGATAAGGGGCTTGATAATATGCCCTATAGTATTCCAATAGAAGCCCAGGTTTGATGTCCTTCACACCAGAACCTGGGCTTCTATTGGAATTCTATAGGGCATATTATCAAGCCCCTTATCGCCGCTTTAGCGGCAGTTTCCTGCCGCTAAAGCGGCGATAATGTTATCGCCCGTTCTTGATAATATGGCCCAGAGTGCTTTGATTTTCCTCATGTTTCCAGTTGTAAAAAATGAGAGCGACTTTAGGAAACCTCTGTTTGCCCTATTTCTAATGCCGAAATGCCCACTTGGTGAAAATACCTTTTGCACTTTTTCTGACTCATGTTCAACTTTATTAATCACAACTCTAATTATGAAATTAGAGCAATGGAAAGTTACAGTTCTAACAGGTGTGACTAGACTTCGAATTCGGGAAAGAAAAACAAGGAAAAGCAGGAAAGGAAGGTAAAAATAATGCTTCCAATTTTAAAGTGACTTGAATACGGGATGGAATCCACAAAAAAAGTACAATGCCTGCATGAGAGGGTCTGTCTCTCTGTCCTGTATGCTGTTGAAGAGTAGAAGAAAATACCATTTACAACGCATGTTTCCAAGGCCAATTGCCGGAACCAATGTGCACCATTGGCGACCTCTTGGTGGACCAGTACATGTGACGGGGAATACCCACCCTCGGAATCACTCTTTTGAATCCAGTTAATCGAAATATTTTTTTTTTGCATCACACAATGGAAAGTAAAATTAGATCATAGACCTCAAATATATTTTTGTATCAAGCAGAAATTAAATGATGTTGTTTAACACTTGCACATAGGATGCAAATTCAAATTCAAAAAGCTTTATTCGATTTTTAGTAAAAAAAAATCATAAAAGCTTACATACAAATTAATATGAATCATTAAAACAAGAAGAAAAGACCATAGTTAGAAAAACATCCAGATTACATTATACACATAAAATTTTCTTTTTAAAACTTTAACTAAAATCTATTTAGACTAAAAACATCTAGCATCAACAATTTAATTTCTATTTCATTTTAGTATCCTAACTATTTAATACCATAATTTCATTACAACATCCTTACATATAATTAATAATTTGTTAAAACCAAGAATATAAGTATCACCAGAAGGATTCCTAGCAAGGTCCAATCTCAATTACGTTTTCTATAATGAATCATGCTTTTCAGAAATGATGCAATATTATTAGTGACTATCTCGTTATCTAAATACTGAAGAGCAATAAACGCTGGGCGACACTGCCTCAAACCCCTTATTTTTAATATTGGTTTAATCCATCTTTTCCTTAATGCCAGATAAAATTTGCAAAATAGTACGACATGTATAGTCGATTGCGGTGAAACCCCATCACAGGGGCAATTTGGTAGAGTTAATGACCAATCATTAATCATCGGAAAACTAACCATGCGGTGAAATACACTCAGTCTAAATCGTATGAGTACAAATCTATCGTAGCTACATGGACTAAAAAGCAAATATGGCTGGATAAAAGGGGAAATACATATCTGTTGATTCAATTGGACGGTTATTTTTACTGCCTCACTAGTAACTCTAATTGATTCCAGGTGATGCATACACCGTTTTTTAAAATCACTTTTTGAAATCTTACTCATTGTCTGGGGATTTGTATAAAATTCTGGTTCTCCTATGTCATTCATAAAATCCTTTATATATCTTAACCATCTTATCTCTAAAGTATGTTCCAAATTTAGGCTGTCCCGTAGTACACATTGGTTAAAAGAGGATTTTTGTGAGGTCCAGATCCTGTGCCACAACATGACTGGTTGCATCTTTATAATATCCGAAATGAATGGCAAACCAAGTTCCGTGTGGCAGATAAAAGTAGATGTTGTTTTCGGGACTGCTAAAAGATACCTTAAAAAGGCGTTCTCCACTTTCTGTAATTCGGAGAGCTCACAATAGCCCCAAATCCCTGCCCCATAGATAGCTGAGGTTATACACTTTGCCTTATAAATTTTTATCAGTTCGTTTGGGGGCCTCTTGCCCAATTTTTGTGCAAACTTAACAAGTGATATTGTAGTTCTCATGAACAAAAGTTTTCTAGTAGAGATGGCTTGACGCCATGAGCCTTTATCATCAAATAGAATTCCTAAGTACGGGTATGTGGGGGTTGTCATCAATTTCTTATTATTTAAAAAGATATCTTTCTGCTTTTTACCTCCCTTTCCACAATTCATCAGATAGGTTTTAGAAACATTAATTTTAAGATCCAGATTTTCCATAAAGTCCTTATAAGAATTAAGTGCTCTTTGTAGAGCCAATGGGGTCCTAGCCATTATGACGGCGTCATCCGCGTATAATAACACGGGAATCGGTCGTTTTTCCAGCTGGGGAAAATCCTGGCCCCCTTCCAACATCGCCTTTTCCAAGCCATTGGTATATAATGTGAAGAGAAAGGGTGCCAGGACACAGCCCTGTCTTACCCCTCTCTCCACCGAAAAAAGCTCCGTACACTCTCCATTAGATCCATAACGAACTCTGGCTTTTGCGTCCGAGTAAAGAGCTTTTAGAAAATGAATTATTGAAACCTCGACCCCCATTAATTCTAAGATACTCCATAATTTCTTATGCGATACACAATCAAAGGCGGCGGAAAGATCGACGAACGCCAAATAGATTTTCCCCTTCTTTGCCTTTGTGTATTTCTCAATTACAATGGATAAATTTAGGCCCTGATCAATGGTACTCAAACCTTCCCTGAATCCAAACTGCAGATCTGATAGGATATTATTATCCCCTGCCCATTGTTGTAAGCGATTGAGAATTATTCTACCCGCTACCTTCCCTAATGAATCCAATAGAGAGATGGGTCGGTAGCATGCTGGATCCTGTCTGTCCCCTTTCTTAAAAATTGGTACCATGATCGATTCGGTCCATGTTTCAATTATCCCTTTTGCACTAGCAGCGTTTAGCACACATGTTAATAGTGGAGCCCAGAGTTCGATGTTATGTTTATAGATATCTACGGGAACCCCATCAGGCCCTGGGGCCTTGCTGCCCTTACTAGCTTGTACGGCTGATTGAACTTCTTTTAGGGTAAAGAGGACTTCCAATGGATAATTTGTTGGGTGTGGATTTGATCTAAGGGAACCGTCTTGATCTCCATCACAGTCCCCATTAAGGCGAAAAATGTTCGAGAAGTGATTCACCCACTGTGTTTCATCGATTGCTATTTCGATCAGGGGTATTACTTCTGTGCACAGGAATGGGGATCTAACCGCACGCCAAAATGCACAACTGTCTTTATTAAGGCTTGCGTTATGCAGGTCTACCCAGGATTTTTCCTTTAGTTCTAATTTCCGCATTTTAACTGCACGGGTGTATGCCTTCCTGCACTGCTTTATTTCGTCCATGTCCCTTTCCTTCCTATGCAATGCTCTTTTTAAATCAGAGTGTGCTTTAGTGCAGTCTGAGCCAAACCACCCCTTTTTACCCCTAGCCCCATGTTTTATCTCAATTTCCAGTGAATTTTTTATTGCTGTGGTAATCTGAGCAAAACCACTAAGGACCTCCTCCTGACTTATAGTTTCATTTAAACAATTCATTATAGAGTCTAGCGATTTCGTAACCACCAGATTTGTTATTTTTCCAGGATCAACCTTGTCCCACTTTAAGGAGTAACCATTCCTTTTATCCATTAGTAATTTTGGGGCCATCAGCATCCTATCATTATGTGATTTTTGCGTTGTCGTTTTGAGAAATATTTTCACACTCAGTGGGAAATGGTCACTAATAGATATTTTATGTACTTTAAAGCCACTCACACGTTGGGAATAACAATTCGAGAATAAAATAAAATCGATAATGGAACTAAAACCTCTGCCATTAAAAGTCTGCATAAACGGGACGGATGGAGTCCTGAGAATATTGACAAAACCTAAATCTAACAAAAAAAGAATCTCATTTAGTGCGTTTCCCACTGCATTATGTGGGAAATGGAAGAGATTCCTATCTTCCTCATCCACTAAACCACATATTACATCTTTATTAAGTGAACATAAAGTAATATTAAAATCCCCACCCCAAACAAACATCGTATTCTCCAGATTGGAATTCTGAATTTTCTGCAATATAGATCTTAGCTGCTTCAATATATCCACCACTTTTTCCTTAGCAGCATTGTTATAAAAATTCACTAAGGTCGTTGTATCACCTTTAGCCAGTTTCAGGGTAATAATTTGGAAGTTAGGTTCTGAAGCTGTGACCAGAATTTCCTTGATTGTTAGCATATTTGAAATATAAATCGATAGACCGCCTTTGGGCCTCCCCTGGATTGATGGTATTGCAGGCGTATGGTATGTTTTGTAACCCACTATGTGCAGTTCCTTTACAGACCATGTCTCTTGCAGACAGAAAATTTCAAATCTTCTTATAAAATCTAAAAAGAGGTGATTCATTAATTTGGGGGCTAAACCCGCTATATTCCAGAAAAGAATTTCCCTTATCCCAACCTTCGTTGGTGAAGCCCTACACAATATACTGGGTGAATTAGCAGACACACTGACCTTTTCAGGTTCACAATCTATACCCTGCCTGTTGATACTAGGTATAGAACTACTGTTTGATTCGACTATGTGTTTTTCACTTATTTTTTCGACATCCGCCGAACATGAGTCATCTAATCTCAGTTCTACTTGCCCCAGATTATCAGGTATCTGTTTGTTCCTCCCTAAGATCTGAGGGTTAGAAACCATTGGTGTTACTAGATGGCCCAGTCAATCTATTTCCTCCAAAGATGGAAGGATGGCAAAGCGATTTTCCACCGGTATGTTATATACAGACTGTATATTATCCTCATTATGTGTCGCTTGATTAAAATTACCCGTTGTTGTGCTAGGGCGACTTCTCATTGAGACAAAATATGGCTGGTAAAAGAAACTAAGCGGTAAAATAATAATTCCTCCCCCTTCCATGTTACTAATCCTCCCCACTGTCAGGATCCTTTCCACAAGCTGGGGAGTACAAAACGTCAACACCACACAGTCTCCTGGTTGACTTTTCCTATCATTACCTACCCATCTCACCCTGCGTGCCATTTTAAATTCCCTGAAAAGTTGTGCCGTGGGCCCTGCTCTCAATCCCAACCAATGCAGTGATTTGTTTCTTAACGTTTCCCATGACTCCATCTCCTGTTTCCCCAATCTGGGTACGTTCGCCAGTACTACTGTGTACGGTATACAGGCAGGGGGCAAATCTAAGTTGGGGGATTCAAAGAGGTTAGTCTTTCCATCATGTGGTCTATTTATTTGATCCCTGGGAAGTATGTTATGCTGTTTAGGGAGGATAGGACCTTCTTTTGCATTCACAGTTACTTCCTTTTGGAAAGAAGCAGGGTTAAGTGTAGGGTTATTGGTTTTATTCAAACATAAAGAGTGCAGCGGTTTGGTCTTAGATTCAATCTGATTCCTCCGCTGAGTTGGAGCTATTTCCTCACTTGATTCCTCTAGAACTTTGCGAGGATCTGAGGAACTAATTACTTCAGCATTACTTTTTAATCTATATGCCGTCTTAGCTTGACTATCTTCCTTTGTCCCACCCGCAGTTTTTTGAATTAACGCCTCCACCTGACTCAGCCTTTCCTCTATATTCGAGAAGGAACCCCTCAGGAAAAGTTCTAAATTTTGAATTAAATCTATCAACGTGACCAACTCCTCTTTATGAGTTTTGGTTTTGGGCCTCGGACCGTGCTCTTGAGTTTTTCTTACTATGGCCTTTTTTGCCCCGAACACTCTTTTCCCAGCTTTATCTATAGTAACCTTGTTTGACCCATTTCTTTTTACAATTTCCTCCCCCTGCCTATTTTATTTTCCAATTTATTATTTATCTTCTTTTTCCTCTTTTGCGGGGGTTGAGTGAAAGAATCTGGATCGCTTTGTATGGTTTCAATATCAGTTACTGCCACAAGGATGCAGCCATTCTGGATTGGAACCGTCTGAGTTTCATCTCCTTGTTCAATCCTATTATTTGGACTTGCCGATACAGTTGGCACACCATTTGCTATTGACTGCTCCACCGTAGTTATTTGTTTCTCTATGGCCCCCATTGCCCCTGTCAGATAGCTCAGAAGTGTATGGTTTTTAGGTACTTTTACATCCTTCCCCTTTTTAGTATCATCTGAAATATGCTTTCTTTTCCCCATTATATAGAATATAAAAGTAACTCCTCCGGTTACAAATCTTCAACACTATGCTCGTGAAAAATAAAGGCACGTATTGAATATACAATTATTACCGTATGTCCAGAGTCTTATCCGAACGTGGCCAAAACAGTCAAGGGAGCAAGAGAGTGGGCCCAGCCCGGCCTCCTTCGGCCTCTGACGGGCACAGACGGGCCCGCCCTTTGCCCGGGCTTAGCCCGCGCGCGTCCCGCGCTGCGTTAGCCCTCCCGCAGTTTTGAGCGCTTCCAGGCGCTAGATGGTGACGCGGTGGGCGGGCGTGAGCCGCGGAGCAGGCTGGATGTTGCGGTCCTCCTGGACCGAACGGGAGGACTGTATGTCCGAAACAGGCAGAAGCAGAACCCGCACTGCAATAGCCCTCCCGCAGTTTTGAGCGCTTCCAGGCGCTAGATGGTGACGCGGTGGGCGGGCGTGAGCCGCGGAGCAGGCTGGATGTTGCGGTCCTCCTGGACCGAACGGGAGGACTGTATGTCCGAAACAGGCAGAAGCAGAACCCGCACTGCAATAGCCCTCCCGCAGTTTTGAGCGCTTCCAGGCGCTAGATGGTGACGCGGTGGGCGGGCGTGAGCCGCGGAGCAGGCTGGATGTTGCGGTCCTCCTGGACCGAACGGGAGGACTGTATGTCCGAAACAGGCAGAAGCAGAACCCGCACTGCAATAGCCCTCCCGCAGTTTTGAGCGCTTCCAGGCGCTAGATGGTGACGCGGTGGGCGGGCGTGAGCCGCGGAGCAGGCTGGATGTTGCGGTCCTCCTGGACCGAACGGGAGGACTGTATGTCCGAAACAGGCAGAAGCAGAACCCGCACTGCAATAGCCCTCCCGCAGTTTTGAGCGCTTCCAGGCGCTAGATGGTGACGCGGTGGGCGGGCGTGAGCCGCGGAGCAGGCTGGATGTTGCGGTCCTCCTGGACCGAACGGGAGGACTGTATGTCCGAAACAGGCAGAAGCAGAACCCCTTTTACATCCTTGAAAGTAGTGTATTCAATCCACTGTCAATTCTAAACTTTTGATGAAATACTTTGAATTGTAACCGTGCAGCATGTTGATTACATTATGATTGATATGCTGTAAGGCATGACCTGGAATCCAATAGTAATGATTGTCCTACTCTCTCTGCCTCATCTGAAATTGATCTGTCAGAAAGTGAAATCCTTCATGCCTTAAGTATAATTGGCATGTATACGTTTACTTTATGCAGTCTCACAGGCCTTTATTACCAGTGCTTAATTTACAAATGAATAAGGGACCATAACTTTGCTCAGAAGCCCATGTCTGACACTATCAAACATCTGGGTGCCGAATATAGGGCCTGATTACGAGTTTGGTGGTCCATCAGACCGCCAAACCCATGGTGGAGGTGCGGTGGTGGTCAGGGACCTCTGCAACAGTGGTCCGACCTCCATGGCACTGTTGCAACCACCGCAACCGCCAGGGAACCGCGTTCCCTGGGTGTGGCGCAGGGTGTGAGGCCGCAATATGCCTGCTGGTGGTGAGGAAACTAAGGGGGCCTACAGGCCCCCCTGGTGTCTCAGGCCATGGGAATGCATGCAGGGGGGCACATCGTAAGCCCCCCTATCTGCATGAACGCCCAGTTCATGCACTTAACAGTCCATGCCATGCAGGAACTTGCTTTGGCATTCCCACTGCGGTACCTTTTTTTAAGGCATCGCTGTGGGAACGCCAAAAGACCGCCCGCCAGACCAGGAGGAAACTCCTAATCTGGGGGTGGCTGGCAGTCTACTTTGGGAGGGTAAAGAGTCTAAATATCGAGTTGTTAATGTTGACTTGCACTAATACAGAATATCGTGGACAAGAATATCGAGTCTAAGGTAAGTAATATTGTTTTTAAAAATATCGAAGTCATTAAAATCGTTTTAAAAAATATCCAAGTCATTAATAATATCGTCTGCAAAAATATAGTTGTCCCAAAAATCTTTTTTTTACTTAGTATTATGTATTTTAGTATGTATTTTAAATGTATTTGTTCTATTTTTTTTGTCTAAGTATTGCATTTGTTTTTGAATATATGTGTTAAATTTTTAGAAGTTATTAATTTTATTTTAAGTACATTTTGCGTTTTAGTTCCGTAGCAGGTTGTGGGTTTATAGGGGAATAGGGTGGGAAGTAATGTAATTATAATAAATGTATTAATAATTTTTAGAAGTTATTAATTTTATTTTAATTAAATTTTGCGTTTTAGTTCCGTAGCGGGTTGTGGGTTTATAGGGGAATAGGGTGGGAAGGAATTTAATTATAATTCATTTATTAATATTTTGTATTAAATAATATTTATGTATTTAATATTTTATATTTTAAATTGTGGGAATTAATTTATTATTAAATATTTATTAATTGGTTGTTAATTATTATTAATTAATTGCTAATTATGTTAATTGTGTCATTTTTTTAGGAGCAGGTTGTGGGTTTATAAGGGAATAGGGTGGGAATTAATTTAATTATAAGTAATTTTTATTTTTTTTTAATTTTATTTTTGCAGAGCAGAGGACATAACAATATTATAATAAAGTTGGTCATCAGGAAAGAAAAAGAAAAAAAAACAAAAAAACAAAAAAAACAAACACCAAAACAAATCCGCATTTTACACCAATACACATTCTATACATTTATCAACTGAAACCCTCAAAACAGGGATGAACATACCCTAGTTGATCAATATCAGTTAAAAGAGTCCGACAAAACCATATATTCGTAAATATCAAAAAACAATTGCACCTTCCCGTTACTATAGGACCCTAAAATAACTTGTGCCTAGTTATCGTCAATTATAATAAAAAATGGCAGCAGGAGTCCATTAATAACTATCTAAAACCTTCTAACTGTGCAAAAATAGCTCTATTACAGTACAATCAAATTTCCCCTAGTATATAGGGGCTTAAAATGCAATGTGCTAAAGTGCTACATTTTTATCAATATATCCCAATGACAAAAACAATCAGAACCTTTCAATTGTAAAGGCCTAAAGTGCAATGTGCTAAAGTGCTAAACTTCCATTGAAACATCCCAATTATCAAAAAACTTCCAAACTGCTGTAAACTTTTTTGTTGCCCCAACCCGTTTAGCATATGCTTCTTCGAATTTCCTTATCCTTAACATTTTATTTATCCATTTAGGATAAGATGGAATCTCTTCCGATCTCCAATTTTGGAGAATTAGCGAACGTGCTACTATCGAGCAGATTGTGATGCACGCCTCTTCGGCTTTGGTCAAATCTGACCTTACTTTAGAAAGCCCGAAGAGAGCCACTTCTGTCTCGGGGTCGATCTTTTTTTAATAGCCTGGCTTATTGCTAAAAGATATTACTCCAAAAAGCTTCAAGCTTCGGGCATGTAAAAATATATGAAGCCAGTCCCCCTCACCGTGGGACTGGCATCGAAAGCATTTATTATCCACTTCCGCATGGCGCTTGTTTAACTTTTTCGGAGTGTAATAAGCCAGCCACCGTGACAAAAAGGCCATTCTTTTAAAATTGGCTGCTCTCAGGGCCTTACTTCCTAACTGAGCTATAGCCTGCCATTCTTGGTGAGAAAAGGAGCAATTGGTCTTCCGAGTTATTTTCCCCAAAAATTCATCGACCAGGGGAAATGCCCTACGTTTTATCAACAAAGAGTACCAGTTTCCTACCCCCTTTAATTTAGCTTTATATAGGGCATTGACCTGGTCGATTGGGACAACACTTGGCAGGAGATTGTATTTTTTAATAAAGTTTACGATCTGCAAATATTCCAGAAACCCAGGCTTGATTCGATTGCCAGTTCTACATAGAACCTCATCCCAAGAAATTACTGTATTAACAATTAAGAAATGGCCCAGATCCTCAAAGCCACTGTCCTTCCATCTCTTAAGGCTACTGGAATGAATTTGCAGACCAAAAACCCTACATTCCTCTAACTTCAGAAAGATAAACCCAGAAGAATTTGCTTGTTTAAAAAAGGACTGGAGTCGATCAGAATAGTCACGAATAGTCTTATAACGGGACTTTTTAGGTAGTTTAGATGTTTTTAAAAAGATTGGAATTTGTGTGCCAGACTCACAGATCATTCTTTCAAAAAAATATGTATCTATCCGATCATTAGGTTCCAGTAGACGTGCTGTAAGGTCTAATATAGCTGCCTCGTAATAGGTTCGGATATTTGGTAAGGCTAAACCCCTTGATTTATCTCCAGTTGTAATATGGGCAATTTAACCCTTGAGGCTTTTTTATTCCAAACGAATTCCCTAAACATTGAATCAATTTCCTTAAAAAACTTAGAGTATATTTTTAATGGTACATTAATAAACAAAAATATTAATAGGGGAAGAATTGACATTTTTAAAAGTGCTACACGACCGATCAAAGTCAATGGTAACAGGGTCCACTTATCCAGTAGGGTTTTAATTTTATTTCGCATAGCAAGATAATTCAAACTAAATAATTGTTCTATATGGTTAGAAACAAAGATACCCAAATATCTAATCGGCTCTTCTTTCAATGCCTGGATTCTTAAATTGGTAGGTAAGAAGTTACAATCCGCATTTAGCATTAAAACCCCCGTCTTTTCTTGATTAATTTTATAACCTCCTATTTGTTCAAATTTACTAAATTCTAAAAGAGCTTCTTCCACAATCTGCTTTTCCGGGCATATATACATAATTATGTCATCTGCGAAAAGTTTCAGCTTGGCCATCCCTTCGATTGGGGCTTTAATCAAGGGATTTCCACGGATTCTTATTGCTAGGGGTTCAATGAAAAAAGAAAAAACAAGGGTGACATCGGACACCCTTGTCTAGTTCCGCGATTTATTTCCACAACCCCTATTGAATCTCCATTAACTATAACCCGGGCATGGGCAAATGTTTTTCAACATATTTAATACTTGAGCCGGGATACCAAATTTCCCCAAACCCAAAAAAAGTGCATCCCAGTTGACCAAGTCAAATGCTTTTTCAGCATCGACCGAAGTAATAAGAATGGGTATTTTATTATTAGTCGCATAATTAAGAGCTTGAATTAAAAACCCAGTATTAGTAGACATGGACCTTCCTGCTACAAACCCAGTTTGATCAGAATGAATTAATTCCTGAGCAATGGGGGTAAACGTTGTGCCCAGATTTTCATTAATATTTTAAAATCTGCATTAAGAAGACTAATTGGCCTGTATGAATTAACATCCTTGCCATTTTTCCCCTTTTTAACAAAGCTAACCAATATAGATTCCTTAAAGCTTGAGGGAACGGAACCTCCCTGTTTGATATTATTAAAAAGTTTTGCCAAAAAAGGAGTCAACTCTTTAAAAAAGGTTTTATAAAATTCAATTGGGAGTCCGTCGGCTCCACAGGCTTTAGCCCCTGCAATAGATTTTACCACATTTATAATTTCTTCTTCCGAAATGTCTAGCTGGAGCTGTTTCACCATTGGCCCTGATAGAGTAGGGAGATTAACCTCCTCAAAATAGTTAATAATTTGATTAGCTCCAGCTTCATATCTGGTAGTATATAACTGCGAGTAGTGTTCTAAAAAAACTTGAGCTATTTCTTCTTTATCTGTTAACTAGGTTCTTGTCTTAGGGTCAATGATTTCAGTGATCATGGCTGCTTCCTGTTTCGTTTTGGTAGTTCCGGCAAGCATCTTGCCGACCATTTGACTCTCCTCGTACACTCGCTGTAAATATGTTCTGGAGCTGGAAATCTCTTCTAATATAAAAAAACTCCTTCAACTCATATTTGGCCCTATCTATCTGGGCTCTGGCGTCCCCCCCAGTGGGTTGTTTATATCTTAATTTTGTTGTTTCTACTACTGCCTGCTGAAGTTTGAAAATTTTCTCTCTCCTATATTTAATTTGAAAGGCGGAAAGAGCAATCATTTGCCCTCGGAGGGCTGCCTTAAACCCCCCCAACTGAAAAAATTTCTGCCGTGTTCTCATTTATCTTAAAAAATTCAGCAATCCACTCCTTTGTATCAGCCACCCATTGGGGATCCTGCAGGAGGAGACGATCCATCTGCCACCTGGATCTTGGCCTCCTGCATATCCCAATTTCCACTTCGAGTTTAATAAGAGAGTGGTCAGAGAATGGATTAATATCTATATCAGAGGTCATATAGCCTAGGGATTGCGATATTAAAAAAAATCAATTCGGGATGCGGTATGAAATTGATTCGAGTAGCAGGTAAATTCCAATTTAGATGGGTTAGCATCACGCCAAGGATCTATCAAAATATGTTCCTGTCTTAATACTTCTATCACCTTTTTGGTTTTGGGTTTAAGCTCTTTTTTATTTTTATTCGAAGTATCTTTCTTTAAATCCTGAATAAAATTAAAATCGCCACCCATAATTATTTTCCCAGGTACCCCCCTAAGTATCTCACTAATTTTTAGTAGGGCTGTGATGTCATCTACAATGGGACCGTAATAATTAATAAAATATAATCTCGTGCCATTTAATTTGGCCTCAACCCATATCCATCTCCCCTGGGGATCTCTCAGAATTTGGCCAAATTCCCAGGGAAGACCCCTGCAAAAATATAAAGCTACTCCTCTTTTAGCCAGTCCTGCCGAAGCAAAAAAGGCATGCGAATACCACCTAGGAAGGAATAATCCTGGGGAATTAGTTTTTAGGTGTGTCTCCTGCAGAAATAAAACCTGCGGTGAAAAAGAAGCTAACCATCTAATTAAAGCCCCATATTTTTGTTCATTTAATATCCCATTTACGTTAAGTGAAAGAATGCAGCACTTACTTGTCATTTTTAAACCATGTAACTATATACCCTACCGACTACATCAATGCTTCTCACAATCCTGACCATTTTTCCCATCATATCCCTGCTACTGCTCATTTTACTACTGCTTTTACCCCCCACCAACTCTCCCCTTCCCCAAAATGTGGTCTCCTCAAGCCCCGCTAGCCACATTTCCCCCCCCTTTTCTCTTAATGGGATGCCCTGACCTTGCACCCTCAGTGACCGACCCCACCCAGATAACAAAGAGATTTACCACAGTGGACAGAAGTTGAAAAGCAGATTCATCTTATCACAGTAATCTCTTTCAGGAATTCATGGGCTTCTTCTACCCGCGTAAATAAGTAAAACTTCCCTTTAACCAGCACCCTTAGCTTTGACTGCTGTGCAATGGATGCCTGAGCCCCCTGAGCTTTAAATAACAATAGCAGTTTCACAAATTCTTTGCGTCTTCGCGCCGCCCCTACTGACATGTCTGAGAAAATTCGACATTTTGTGCTCTCGTCAATAGCAAATTGTCTCATCTGAATAGCTTTCATTAAAACATTTTCTTTGATCCTGTAATCAGAAAAGTTAACTAGAATTGTACGCGGGTACTTAGAGTTTGGAAAAGGGTGTGCTGGAACCCGGTGGGCCCTAGTTAACGTGAGATCCCCAGCATGATCAGGCTTCACTTTTTGTTTAATAAAAGTTTCCACCCAACGGAGGGTATTGGTCCCTTCACTCCCCTCTGGGACTCCTACTATTCGAAGATTTGACCGGCGCGAGAAGTTCTCCATGTCTTCTAATTTTGACTCAAGAGCGATCTTATCTGCTGTCACCTCATTAACTTTCCGAATAGTGGAGCTCATCTGCTCCTCCAGGTGAGCGATCCTTGATTCTGCCTCGTCGATCCTTGCAGGGAATCCGGCAATAGTTGCCTCGATTTTTTCCAGCCTTAAATGTATTGTAGCAGTCTCTTGTGCCTGGGATTTTTAATCTCCCTAATTTCCTCCAATATTAAATTCAGGAGGTCTTTTACTTCCATCTGTTGTGGGCTGACACCGGAGGAAGGGACCTCAGACTTTTCAAGGTGATTCTCATTTCTACGTCTTGCTGGTTCCCCTCCCTTCTCTACTACAGCACCCGACATATCTTTGGAAATCTGCTCATTCTCTAACGGCAGCTGTATTGTAGTATTTTCCAAACTTAAGACTGGTTCGGAAAAAAGGCTGCTGAGCGGCTATAGTGTCTGTGGCATCTTGACTTAAGGGGCAAAGTACAGGATCTCCTTCCATTAGGTCTACTAAAGCTGGGGAAGTTGCTGAAACAGTCACTGGGGATATCACGGATATCACGGAGGATTTTGTAACTAGATGTGCAACCTCATGAGGTGGAGTAATATGCAACCCTTCAAAAGATTGAAAGTTATATCATCCTTGGGAGCTACCGGAGAGGCTGAACTAATTAGCGATGGACCCTGAGTCGCAGGAGGCTGGATACTCTTTTTAGTGAACAGGGGGAACGTTGCACACCGATTGCTCCCGTGGGCAGTCCCTTAGAGACCTCCACGAGAGATTTAGATGCGGGGGTGGGAATCACCTCTTGTGGTGGCGGTAGCTCTTGCAGGGGATATATCGCTGATTGCAGCCCCACATGTTCTTCTGTGGAGCTCTCTGAACTGGAACTTACTTCAGATTGGATCGTAGAGACAGGGGTTTTTATTACAGAAGAAGCCCCCTTCACTTGTATTAGGCGCTTTTTGGCTTTCATTCCGGTCGCCACCTCAACCCTGGCTACCGCATTAACCTGTCTTTGATGTCTTCCCATTGGTACCAATTTATAGATTTCTTCACCCTTGTTGCTGTAAAAAACTTGCGGTACGCCAGCAAATTCACCAAGCACCACTTGCCCCCTCTGCTAACTTCCTCAATGCGATACCAACACTCCTTATCCTGTTCAAATCCTTTCAACTCCGCTCCCCCAGTCACAACCCACTCAGAACGGAGGCAGCCTTCTCCTAGACTCCTGGTGCTTCAGCTACTGTTGATCGACTTCAGGTCCCTGCTGCTAGCTGCTCAGATTGTGCCTTAGTTTAACAAAGTCTTTGCGGGACACAGCAGGATTACAGACGAGTGCTTGCTGCCTCAGTCAGAGGCTCTTACCAATCAAGGTAGTCAGGGAAAAGGCAGCTCACCACTCTCCGTCTTCGTCCATATATCTCCTCTACCTCGGTATTTAATTCAAAGCCTTGATGTTTTTTCCACTGCCTCCCGCTGCCTTTCCTCCTCATTCGGTATTTATATACCAAATTAGTTTATTCGCGGTTTCTCCTCATCGTGTCCGTATGATGTAAGGCTTTTCAAGGCGCCGCTTCGGGAGAGACTCAACTCGGCGTTCCGCGTTCTGCTGCAATCACCATTCCTCTCGCCACTGTGGAGGTTTCTCTGGTGGGTGGGGCCTCGGACACCACGGCTACGGAGAGGCGGGAATCTCCATAGCAGCTCCCAATTATAAGTAATTTATTAATAATTTGTAGAAGTTATTAATTTTATTTTATATAAATTTTGAGTTTTAGTTCCGTAGCGGGTTGTGGGTTTATAGGGGAATAGGGTGGGAAGTAATCTAATTATAATTAATGTATTAATACTTTTTATTAATTAATATTTATGTATTTAATATTTTATATTGTTAATTGTGGGAATTAATTTATTATTAATTATTTATTAATTGGTTGTTAATTATTATTAATTAATTGGTAATTATGTTAATTGTGTCATTTTTTTAGTTTTAGGAGCGGGTTGTGGGTTGATAGAGGAGTAGGGTGGGAAGTAATTTAATTCTAATTAATTAATTAACATTTTTAAATATTTTATATTTATATATTTAATATTTTATATTGTTAATTGTGGTAATTAATTTATTAATAATTATTTATTAATATGTTAATTATTATTAATTAATTGGTAATTATTGTAATTGTGTCATTTTTTTAGGAGTGCGTTGTGGGTTGATAGGGAAGTAGGGTGGGAAGTAATTTATTTTTAATAAATTTTTTAATATTTATAATATAATGTTTAATTAATGTTATTTTATAGTGTTAATTGTGTGAATTAATTTATTATGAATTGTTTTTATTTTGCTTGCTAATTGTTATTAAATAATTAATTAATTGTTAATAAATTATTTTAATTGTGTCATGTTTTATGACATTGGTGGTGGCATTTATAGGGGAATATGGTGGGAGGTAAAATATTTATAATTAATTAATTATTTGTTAATTAATGCTAATTAATTAGTTAAAATTTAAATATGCTAATTGTGGAATAATTTTGATGTGTGAGTTGTGGCGTTTATAGTTGTAAATGTTGGGAAGAAAATTTTTAAAAATTAATTCATGATTTGTTGTTAATTGTTACCCTCGGTCTAGGTCCACTCTCTCCCCGCTGCTCTGCTGTGCCGTCTCTTGCCTCCAGACCCCGACCTCCTCCTTGGGAGGTTCGAGGCTGTTGCCCGCTCCAACTGGGACCAGACTGCCTACAACCACCGTAACCTTTCTCAGCCGTTTTTTTTCTTAATTTTTTCCCCTGTTGTGCCACTGTTATTGTGCCCATCTGTGTCTTGCTCTAATTCCACCACTGTTTTTATTTTCTCGTGCCTGCCTGTTCCTTTTGCCTTTTGCCGCTGCTGCCCCTGTGGCCCCCCCCCTGGAATTTCCCCCCCGGAATTTCCCCCCGGAATTCCCCTGTTCCCGCCTCCCAGCCTCTCCTCCCTCCCACCTCCCCTACTTAATGGCGGCCGCTGCGCGGTCACGTGCAGCAGGTGTGTCAAAGGCAAGCCCCTCTGCGCCCGTCCGCGACCCGACCGCGACCCGACCGCGGCCAGCACCAGGAACCCTGGACCTCCCACTACCCATCGCTACGACACCACCACCCTCCTCGCACTCAACCCTGGAAGACTTAGAGAATGCCAACAGGCCTCGCCGACTACGACCCACGGCCAGTTCTCCTGCCTCCACTGCCGCCAGACCCTCACCACCACCCCGGCCTCCAACACTGCCGACGCCAGCACCGGCGACACCCTAAAATGCATCCTCCTCAACGTACGCTCCGTACACAAACACGCCATGGAAATCTGGAACCTACTCGACTCTCTTTCGCCCGACATCGCCTTCTTCACAGAGACCTGGACCAACGCATCCTCCGCCCCCGACATCAGCACCGCCATCCCAGACGGATACAAGATCCAGAGGAAAGACCGCCCCAACCACCCAGGAGGGGCCTCGCCATCGCCCACAACAGCACCCTCGCCTCACCACCTCCAGCGAAACCTTCCTCCGCCGAACACCTGCACTTCCAGATCCAGACCACCCCCAAAGCCACACTCCGAGGAACCCTCGTCTACAGACCCCCCGGCCCCCGAACACCCTTCACCACCACCATCACCGACTTCATCGCACCCCACGCCATCGCCTCAACAAACTACATACTCATTGGAGACCTGAACTTCCACCTCGACAACCCCAGCGACCCCAACTCCACTATCCTTCGTGACAACCTCACCAGCATCGGACTTAAACAACTCGTCAACACACCGACCCACAGAGCAGGAGACACCCTCGACCCCATCTTCGCGGCAGGAAACAGCGTCCAATTCAGCCACACAACGCAGCCGCCATGAACCGACCACCACTGCGTACACTTCTCCATCAACAAACCCAAGGCACCCAAACCAGCCCCACGCCCACCACGAAGGAACTGGAGCAAGCTTACCGACGAGCAACTTAACTCCACCCTCACTCGAGACAACCACACCTGGGCACCCGACGCAAACGGCGCAAACGACGCAGCCAGAGAACTCCACACCTGGATCTCCAACTGCGCAGACGAGCTCGCCCGCTACGCAACCCCGACAGACAACGCCCCAGGAAAGCCGCCTGGTTCACAACCGCTCTCCAAGAAGCCAGACGCACCTGCAGATGCCTGGAGAAGAACTGGAGAAACACCAAGACAACCGAAAACCACACCACCTACAAGGGCGCCATGACGGACTACCACAACCAGATCAGAGCCACCAAGAGGAACTTCATCCACAACAAAATCCTGGCCAACTCCACCAACTCCAAGGAACTTTTCAGTGTCATTCAAGAATTCACCAACCCATGCAGCGAAGCCACAGACATCACCCCATCCCAAGACCTCTGCGACAAGCTTGGAACCTATTTCCACCTCAAGTTGCAGAGAAAACTGTCAACAGGAAACTGACACGATTCATTGAAGAGAACGCCGTCCTCGACCCGTCCCAATCCGGATTCCGAAGTAACCACAGCACAGAGACCGCCCTACTCGCCGCCACAGACGACATCTGCACCCTCCTGGACCAAGGCCACTCCGCAGCCCTCCTCCTACTCGACCTATCAGCGGCCTTCGACACTGTCTCCCATCGCACACTAGTCGCCAGACTACACGACGCAGGCATACAAGGAACAGCCCTGGACTGGATCCGATCATTCCTCACCGGAAGAAGCCAAAGGATCAGACTCCCACCCTTCCCCTCCGACCCCATGAAAATCACCTGCGGAGTCCCACAGGGTTCATCACTGAGCCCCACCCTCTTCAACATTTACATGGCCCCCCTCGCAGCCATCGTCCGACAACACGGCCTCAACATCGTATCCTACGCCGACGACACCCAGCTCATCCTCTCCCTCACCAAAGACCCCACCAAACTCAACTTCCAGAAAGGAATGCAAGACGTCGCAGTCTGGATGACCAACAGCTGCCTGAAGGTCAACGCTGAGAAGACAGAAGTCCTCGACTTCGGTACCACCCCTTCTGCATGGGACAGCACCTGCTGGCCGACTCACCATGAACCAACAGGTCAACGCCGTCACCTCCAGCTGCTTCAACACCCTCCGCATCCTCCGCAAGACCTTCAAGTGGATCCCCCCTGAGTCAAGGAAGACAGTCACCCACGCACTCATCACCAGCAGACTGGACTATGGAAACGCACTCTACGCCGGCATCAACAAGTCCCTACTCCGCAAACTCCAGACAGTACAGAACACCGCCGCCAGACTCGTCCTCGGCATCCCCCGACACGAACACATCAGCCAACACCTACGAAGTCTCCACTGGCTCCCCGTGGAGAAAAGAGTCACTTTCAAAATCCTCACTCACGCCTACAAATGCCTACACAACAACGGACCCAAATACCTCAATGACAGAATCAACTTCAACGTACCCAAAAGAAACCTCCGATCTTCCAACCTCGCAATGGCCGAAACCCCCCGCATCCACAGAGCCAGAGCAGGCGGAAGATCCTTCTCTCACATTGCAGCCAGGACCTGGAACGAGCTACCAGCAGACATCAGACGCGCCCCCTCCCTGAACACCTTCAGGAAGACCCTCAAGACCTGGCTCTTCGGCTAAACAGATCTGCGGACCCCCCCTCAGCGCCTTGAGACCCTCACGGGTGAGTAGCACGCTTACAATTCCCTGATTGATTGATTGATTGAATGTAAAATTAGTTATGGAAATTGTGTAAATATTTTTAGGTGTGTGTTTTTGTGTTTATTGGGGTAGAGTGTTGAAAGTAATATACTTTAAATAAATTTATCATTAGTTGATCATTAATATTTATTTATTAATTGATAAATATTGTTAGTAATTGTTTTGTTTTTATTTTGTTTGGGGATTTAGGTTCAATAGCTGTAATGTTTTGTTTTATCCCCTCCGCTATCCAACACTTTCCCTACTGTTGCACTCATTGGAGTGGGAATAGTAATTTATTCCCCTCCGCTAGCCAACACTTTCCCTACTGTTGCATTCCCTGGAGTGGGAATAGTAATTTTTACCCCTACGCTATCCAACACTTTCTCTAACATTGTATTTGTTGGACTGGGAATAGTAATTGTTACCACTCCGCTATCCAACACTTTCCCTACCGTTGCACACCCTGGAGTGGGAATAGTAATTTTACCCCTACGCTATCCAACACTTTCCTTACTGTTGCACTCCCTGGAGTGGGAATAGTAATTTTTACCCCTACGCTATCCAACACTTTCCTTACTGTTGCACTCCCTGGAGTGGGAATAGTAATTTTTACCCCTCCGCTATCCAAAACTTTCCCTACTGTTGCATTCGCTGGAGTGGGAATAGTAATTTTAACCCCTACGCTATCCAACACTTTCCCTACAGTTGCACTCGCTGGAGTGGGAATAGTAATTTTTATGTCTCCGCTATCCAACACTTTCCCTACTGTTGCACTCACTGGAGTGGGAATGGTAATTTTTTCCCCTTCGCTATCCAACACTTTCCCTACTGTTGCATTCATTGGAGTGGGAATAGTAAATTATTCCCCTTCGCTACCCAACACTTTCCCTACTGTTGCACTCGCTGAAGTGGGAATAGTAATTTTTACCCCTACGCTATCCAACACTTTCCCTCCTGTTGCACTTGCTGGAGTGGGAATAGTAATTTTTTCTCCTCCGCTATCCAACACTTTCCCTACTGTTGCACTCATTGGAGTGGGAATAGTAAATTATTCCCCTCCGCTATCCAACACTTTCCCTACTGTTGCACTCGCTGGAGTGGGAATAGTAATTTTTACCCCTACGCAATCCAATACTTTCCCTACTGTTGCACTCGCTGGAGTGGGAATAGTAATTTTTACCCCTCCGCTATCCAACACTTTCCTTACTGGTGCACTCCGTGGACTGGGAATATTTATTTTATCCCCTACGCTATCCAACACTTTCCCTACTGTTGCACTCATTGGAGTGGGAATAGTAATTTTTACCCCTACGCTATTCAACACTTTCCTTACTGTTGCACTCGCTGGAGTGGGAATAGTAATTTTTTCCCCTTCGCTATCCAACACTTTCCCTACTGTTGCACTCATTGGAGTGGGAATAGTAAATTATTCCCCTCCGCTATCCAACACTTTCCCTTCTGTTGCATTCGTTGGAGTGGGAGTAGTAAATTATTCCCCTCCGCTATCCAACACTTTCCCTACTGTTGCACTCGCTGGAGTGGGAATAGTAATTTTTACTCCTCCATTATCCAACACTTTCCCTACTGTTGCACTCGCTGGAGTGGGAATAGTAATTTTTATGTCTCCGCTATCCAACACTTTCCCTACTGTTGCACTCGCTGGAGTGGGAATGGTAATTTTTTTCCCTTCGCTATCCAACACTTTCCTTACTGGTGCACTCCGTGGACTGGGAATATTTATTTTATCCCCTACGCTATCCAACACTTTCCCTACTGTTGCACTCATTGGAGTGGGAATAGTAAATTATTCCCCTTCGCATTGTTAGTCTTTGCACCACCCTCTAAGCAGGTCATGGAACAGTTCCAAGATTTGGAAACCTTGGCTTCCTTCTGTGGCTCAACCTGCTTAGATGGCCAATCCATGCATCTTCAAAATAAATTAAGAGGGGTGAAAACTTTTCTTCATTTTGGGAGAAACTCTGATTTTGTAATTTGAGTGTAGAACTCATCTACACTGTTAGGTGGTACAAAGCATCACGCAGTTAGTTTTCTCAAGTTGTACTGTAGTTTACTGCTTGACATGCAATCCTCAACCAAGGATGTTTATTTAATTTTTCATCATTATGCCTGTGACAAGTGTACATTTTGGTGATTGTTTTAATCATTGTCAATTCAAAATCAATTATCACTTTTCTAGGACTTTTATTTATTGTTTTTGGATTTTATCATTCTATGTAGGTTGAGGATTGCTTTTCAGGTAATAAGCTATACACTAATAGGACAGTTGTGTTATTTATGATAGCATGAATATTGTAAATTTGGGTGAATGGATGGGGTGTAGATTTAAATGACTCATCCATCATCCAAATTTCACTATTCTCAAGGGTTACCTGGTTATGGACTGTGCTAAATATTAATACTCTTTTCTGAGGGTTTTCATTGTTATGCATAAGGAAAGGTTAATCAAAGTAAGTAACAGTTAGCTCAAGGAGAATGCTAATGTCCCCATAGGTTTGGGGGGGGTTACACGCTGGGGATTACTTGCCAGTATGCATGGGAATGTTTTGGGTTACTTCCCTTGAAACTGAGCCACAGGGCTCATTGGAGGTGCATGCAAGTAGTTAAATATGTTGTACATTTTCACATTCTTCAATTTCCTTTGCAGAGGCAGAGTGGTTATGCTCAGTTGTCCTAACAACTGTGTTTACCAGAGTAACCACTCTGCCTGTGCAATGGGATGAAAAATACTCCACACACCTCCAATGACTCCTGTGCTCAGTCAAACTCTCCTTATAATAGAGATAGTCACCATACTTTAATAGTCTGTTGCCTCTTCTTGACTTAACAAAATTAGCCTGGCGAGCTGACACCATTAGATCTGTTAAAAAAGAGAAATAGAGGAATGTATCATTATATGTTTTTATGGGTTTTATGCATTCTTGACTGTTTTTGTTTTGCCTGGTAAGAAAAAGAAAAAACTCATTGTTAATTTCTTTTGGCTGGAAAAAAATAATTGGGCTAGGTTAGTAGATATTTTGGGCCTCATTACGATGTCGGTCGGAGTTGCCTCCGACTGACACAGTCGCGGTCTCAGGAGCAACCAACCTCGGGTTGGCGGTCCCGAAACTGCAATTAGGGTGCGACCGCACATAGTGCGCTCGCATACTCCTATTTCTGTATGGGAGCTTGTGTTACATCAGTAAACCGGCTGTAGCACAAACTTCCATAGAGAAATGGGAGAATCTGTTCATCCCTGCACCGTGTGGCAGGCACCTCAAGGTGCCTGCCACATGGTGCAGGGATTAATAGGGGGGCACCATAGGTGCCTCCTTGGCTCCCAACCGGAGGCCCTGCTAGGGGCCCCCAAAGTCACTTTCTGTCAGGCTTTCCATGTCAGAAAGCCCGGCATGGAAAGCCTGTCGTAAACTGACATCGTAATCCCAACGGCGGACACGCCGTCCTATTGGGATTACATGCCAGTTCTGACTGGCCGGCGGGCTCCTTGAGCCCATGGGAATCCAGCCAGAATGACCGGCTGGTTTTACTTTCAACCGCCTAGATTGTAATTAGGCAGTCAGAAGTGAAACTGTAGATGTTGGTCGGAAAGTGGTCGGAGGCTTTCCGACCGACATCAAAATAGGCCCTTTAATGTGTAGTGTATTACCTGAGGATTTCTGCCTTGTGGCTTGCTGTAGAAAGGGAGTGGTACTTGGGTTTTCGACTTGGTGGTGGTATTTTTAGAGATACTGGAAATTTCAAGTACTGTTCGTTTTTGTTTAAAATGACAATAATGCAATTCACTATTTATTAATATGTTTGAAAACATATGGTGACTTTCTCTTTATTCTCCCTGTTTTTTTCCTATACTTATATGTTTTTTTACCTTACGGTAGAATAAGGGACTTATTACGAGTACAGCAGTCCTGGGACCACTGTGCTCGTGGTGGCGGTCCGACCACCATGGCGGGTCCGCCCGTTGTATTATGATTGTGGTGGTGAGACCACCACAAGACCGCTGCCTCTGCCGGTGGTCTGCAAATGGCCTGAATATGCTGGCAGTGCAGATGCCGGCACAGCTGAGCATATTACGAGATGCATATCCACCGCCCTTTTCATGGTGGGGGCCCGCCATGAAAAGAGTGGTGGACATGCAGGTAAGGGGGCCCTAACAGGGCCTCCGGCCAAATATGGGCCTTGGGGTGTGTGCCGGGGGGCACATGTTGTGCCCACCCTGGAATTGCACCCTCATTCCTGCACAGTATGGCATGCATGGCATGGTGCTTTTTAGGCTCTCCTATGAGCCTAACAGACCACCGCCATGACACTGCTGCTGCACCACCCGCCCACCTGCCTTGGATTCAAGACGAAATCTGGCGCACAGGCTCACCATGGGCTTGGTGACCTTCCTAGGACCATCACTGTGGCGGTCCTTTTGGAAGACCACCAATCTTGTAATAAGGCCCTAAATAATGGAACTCGAATATTTCACTGTAGAAATTATTTTCAAAGTCTTTCCAACTGGCTGTAGCTCTCTGTCTTCTGCTCCTAACAGTGTGTGTGGTCACGAGCAAAGTCATTGTACCACTGAACACAAAATGGTGGGTGGCCGATTTTATATGTTTTTTGTGTGGCATTCCATATTTCAAACAAAAATATGTCTTGGGCTGCATTTTTACACGAACGCTTGATTCTGACAGAATGTATGTTTATTTTGTTCTGTTGAAAAATTATATTTATTTGCATTCCTCACATAGAACGTCAGCCATTTTAATTTGGGACAACATGTTATGTATAGTGAGAATAAAGGAAGGACTGCTTTGGACATGTTATTCATGGAAACCTGTTTATCTAAGTAGATATGCATTTGACCACAATTTTGTTAATGTCGAGTTGTGAATTATGTTGTAGGGAATATTAATGTACTGCTTTACATTTATTTTATTGTAGTAAAAAAACCAGTACATTTTGACTTAAAGAGTGCATTTCTACCATGTTCGAGTATATGCATGCTAATGGCATCTGTGGTAATGATATATGTCGTAATGGTATGCTTTGTTAAGGTACTCTCAATGTATCCCTATGTATGCGCGTTGTAAAGGCATGCGTGGGTAAGGCATTCGCTGTTTCATCATACAACCATATGAAATAGTGAAACATAGTGTTGTAGGTGATTTCATAGAAAAACAATTTTCATGGAATACCATTACTGAGAAATAATTTAATCTGTTTAATGGAAATTTTCAGAATGAGTGGCATTTATCTTTTTGTAGAAACCAATTCTTAGAATGTCTTTTTGATTGAAATTGGCGTTTGAATGCTTATTTTATTTTTTAAGTGTAAATGTAATGTTTGCAGGTGTTCCATTCAGCAACAGTTTTGTTGGATATATATATTTCAGTGCTTTACTTCAGGGGATATTATTTCATATTTATATCTTTTACATTGTGAAACAATTACTTTGAATGCTTTTAATTAACTACCCATAAACACCAACAATCACCGACCCCTCACAACCCCTAAAAAACATCAATTCCTCACCACACCTAAACTACACCATTCCTAAATCTTAAAAAACCCTTTCTATACCTAAACCACACTCATCCCATACCCCTTAAACACCTCAGCACACCCAAACCCACCCATCCCTGAACCCTAAAAAACCGTCACTGCCCTTAAACACCAGTCATCCATGACCCATGAGAACTCTTCATCACCCTATACTACTCAAACCTGAACCCTAAAAGCCCTTTTCTACATCTAAACTCCACCCATCCCTGAATCATTAAAACCCTTCGCTACTCTAAACTCCACCCCATCCTGAGCCCTAAAAACTCTTTACCACCCCAGCTGCTACCCATAATTAAACCTTAAAAACCCTCACCAGTACTAATCTCTGCCCATCCTTGAACCTTAAAACCCCTCAACACCCTTACACTCCACCTATCCATGAAACCTAAAAACACCTCACACACCTAAACACCACTCATCTGTGAGTCCTAAAAAACACTCACCAACACTACATTCCACCCATCTCTGAACCCTGAAAACCCCTTTCTATGCCCGATCTCCAATTATTACTGACCCATAAAAACTTTTCATCACCCTAAACATTACTCAAACCAGAACCCAAAAATCTCACAATAGTCCTACACTCCACCCAAGTTTAATGTAATTTGGGGGTTTTCCTTAAAATTATCTTTCCTTTAAAATGTTTCATAAGTTTTTTTGTTTTTTTTGTGTGTTTCCTTAAAATTGTCATTCCTTAAAATAGTTTTTCCATGATTTAGGACCTGATTATGATCTCCGTACCCGTGGTGGAGGTCTTTCTTCTGCAACCTCTGCGGTCCGACTGCCTGATTACGAGTTTGGCGGTCAGACCGCCACCAGCCCAACACAAGTTCTCCGCCGCCACCAGAATCCTGGGTGCCGACGGGGCGGCGTTGAGGAAAGTGATGGTCTGCGGTGCTGATGCTGGCACTGCCTTTCAGATTACAAACTGCCTTTCCGACTAGCTGTTCATGGCGGGGACCCCAACAAGAACAGGACGGCGGAAAAGGCAGGGAAAGGGGCCCAAACAGGGCCTCAGGGCGTTTAAGTCCATGGGGTGGCCTGCATGGGGGCACATGTTGTGCCCCACTCTGCCTGCACTGCAATGCGTGCACTATGTGCCATGCATAACATGGTGCATGGCACACAATGCACCGATGTGCAAGCAGAGCTGCCACTGTGGCAGCATATGCTTGAGGCTTTCTATTAGCCATTGCACTGCTGACACAACATCAGCAGCACGGCGGTGTTGTCGTAATACAGCAGTCTGGATGCCACCAGCTTGTCTCGCGGCATCGGGACTGCTGCAATGGTAGTCCAGTGGTCAGACTGCCCAACTCACAATCGGCCCCTTTGTCTCCTCCAACGTGGTTTCTCAGGTTTTGTTTTACATTAATTCACACAAATCAGAAAAATTGTAAGTGCCAGATTTAGAGCTGGTTGGTAATTGAAAGCGTATTCGCCTCTTGATTTAACATTTACTGAGGAAATTGCAGGATTTTCACAAATAAAAATAGGGCCCTTTAATTCTTCCTAACACCTTATTGTGTGATCTATTTCAAGAACTGAATCAGATTGATGGTAATTTTTAAGTGAAATTGATTACTTTGATATTGTAACTACACTTTACTGGACATGTAGAACTCTCCTATGCAGCCGAAGGAAGTTCAATGCATTTCCTTTCAGTCAAAGTCGTGTGCCTATTATGGAAATAGTTTGGAAGAGGGGCATGAGGAACCATACAATCTAATATTTTTATATGCCATTTGAAGTGATTGGTCAAGTTGTGTTCATTTTTTCAGTATTTGGGTGTTCTTAGACATAAGATATCAGCAATCTGTTCTAACAAAATGATAGTTATAGCTGTAGTAAACCCAGGGAATTCCTTTCTGATGGGGCTCAAAAAGACCATTGTATAAAAGTAGTTAATTTTTTGGAACTGTATTTTAATGGTGCAGGAATTTATTTTTATATTTGTTTTTAGTTAATTGAAGTAACTACTTGAGCCCCAGTTAAGAGTTGCACTATACTTGGCTGATTTACTGCATGGTCAATTTGAACTAGAATTTACTATTATAGTACTGTGCAATTAAGTGTTAAGCCCTATGGAATGGGGAATTTCCGCTTGTGGTTGGGTTTTCAAGCCGTAAAACCACATGAATTCATCATTCCATGGGTTTTTTCTGCATGCATTTTCCACCTGCTTTGAGTCAGTATTAAATGTATGTAGGGGGCATGGCATGGGTAAGGGGGTGGGGTAGGAGGGTGCGGAGCGGAGCGCAAGAGGGAAAGGGACGTTTTTTTCTAGCAGGGAAATCATTGCATTCTTCCCCCTGTTGGACAAAAACAACAATAAACTTGACTGCTGCTGCTTCTACAGCCAAAGTCTCATGCAATGTTTCCAGCTGGTTCTACCAACCAAATAAATGTAATCAGGCTCCTCCACTTCTGGAAAAAATTTATGAGGAAACACCTAACAACTAATATTCAGGGGAAACAAAATTAACTCATTAAAACATGCTTTCATTTCATTCTGCCTGAAACCTAACAAGGCCCAAGGCGGACAATTGCTTGTAAGAAAATAATTTTCTGATATATTGATGTATTTGATCTTATGTTTTAAAATCAAGAGCCTCAATGTTTTTCAATTTTTTTTAATGTAAGCTACATATTAAGAAAAAAATGAAATCCATGTTTGACTATATAATATATACATAACTATCTGAACTTTAAGCATGGAAACATACACTGGAGTACAAAGGCATCTGATTAGTGGAACTGTTTTTCAATATTGGGCTATGGTACAGCACATTGCTACAATGTGCATTTCTTCTTAAGCGAAGTCACTAATGTGTCTGACATTTTCATTCTATTCAGATTAGGAACAAACAACTAACTTCCCTTTTAGAACAAATGCCTTATGTACAAGAGTTTCTACATACTCTGTCTGCATATGCCTAGATAGTCTTCTCTTTACGTCCTTCATAGACCTCATAATATTATTTACTATCCTATTGCGAAAGAACTCCTCCTGACAGAGGGCGTGATTTAGAGTTCAGCAGACAGGTTACTCCAACACAAATGTGACGGATATTCCGTCTGCTTTATTACAAGTGCCATTGGATATAATGTACTTATAATATGGCAAACAGGATATCCTTCATGTTTGTGATTGAGTAACCCGTCCACCGAGCTCTAAGTCAGGCCCAAGTTTCTTTCAACTTTCGTCTTTTGCACAAGAATGCTTATCTCTCTTCTTGAACACATTTCCTCTTGTTAGTTATGTAACTGGGTCTACTTTTGATGTTGGTAGCCCTTGCTTCTTAGTATCACCTTTATCAAATTTTTCGATTTCTCAAATAACTTTTTAATAAAGCACAAGTACTCTTGCCAACATTCTGTATTTTCCTTTCAGTTTTCCCTGTGGGTTTCTGTCTTTCACTTTCACCAGCTTCTTCACAGTACCCATGTTTAACTTTCTTTCTCTTCTGTGGTTTTGTTGCCATTTTTGTGGAACTTGAAGTACTCCAGAGTAAGGATAAGACAATGTAAAAGAAACTGTCATATTAAATCTATATAGCATTACACCAAACAATTATCTTTACAGAAATTAAGAAAATTCTCAACTATTTTTATAACATTGCATTTGTACCAGCACATTTTAAGGTGATAGACTTACTTAGAAACAGTAAATCCACTTATGTTTATGGAGAGAGTTTTCTCTTCATAAACAGTTCTTCAATAATGTGTAAGGTGTATGTAGTAGGACCTTGGCCAGCTAAAGGGATTTGGGTCTCTGCAGGTAGTGGGCTCACTGTGCAGAGATCTATGAAAGGTAAAAGGTGTGCATAACAGGGACTTGAACTCTTAATGGGGCTTGGACGTCTAGAGAGAGTGGACTCTTTGTGAAGACTACTAAACAAGGGGTACTGTATGCATAGCAGGGGCATGGACACCTAATTGGGGTTGGTTATCTGCCCTGACTGGCCTCTCCATAAACAGCTGTGCACAGGGTGAAGACTATGTGTGTTCGGACTTAGCCATCTAATTGGTCTTCATTGTTTGGAGGGACTAGCCTCTCTGGGAACACATGTACACAGATGGACCACTGTGAATTAAAGAAGCTTGGCTATCGAATACAGCATGTGTGTCTAGACCGACTGGCCTCTCCATGACCTGCTGTACAGAGGAAGAGCACTGTACGTAGTATAGGTTTGCTCACGTAATAGGGCTTGGGTGGTTGAAGGGACTGTCCTCCCCATAAAGAACAGTGCAGAGAGCAAAGTCTGTGCATTGTAGCTGCTTGGCTATTGTTTGAAATGACCATCTTTTGCATGGTATTCCCCCAGATTTTCACATTCACTTCCCCAGGTTTGCTGAAAAAGCTTTTGTTGTCCTTAGGGGTCTGCTTACATTACACCTGCTGACCAATGGTGAAGTGCTCATGATCTTCCTTCCAAACATGATAAAATTGGCATACACCTGATTGGATTTTTTAAATTACTTATTACTCCCAGGTATATGGTAGAATAAACATGAATACCTTTACGTATACCACACGCATCTTCCACAACATACGTTATTATTGCCGTCTAATATTTGCCTTTATGTCTAGATTAAGGGGCCAATTCCGATCCCGGACGGAAACCGTTCCGACCGACACGGACCGGGCATGTATACCGACTGACACGTACACGCGCTGTACGACCGGCGGAGTACGATGCAATGCGTGTGAAACACAACCGACTTGGACGGAGCACTGGACGTACGACCCACACGTACGGAAACCAGTGATTCGGCCTTAAAAGAGCCCGACGCGAGAGACTCGTACGCGAACGATGCCACATAGGTTAGCATAAGCCCGACACGACAGACTCGTACGCGAACGCTGCCACACAGGTTAGCATTATCCCGACGCGACAGACTCGTACGCGAACAATGCCACACAGGTCAGCATAATCCCGACGCGACAGACTCGTACGCGAATGATGCCACACAGGTTAGCATTATCCCGACGCGACAGACTCGTATGCGAACGCTGCAACATAGCATAACGTGAGTGTGACAGACTCGGACAACCCCGCAAATGCTGAGAAAAGCATCCGTCGCGGTCAACTGAACGTCTCCGTCATGCTCAACTGAAGCCAACAGAAACAGACAGAAACAGACCAAACAACCATTGTCAAAGGCAAAAACAAACAAGTAATTGAAGACACACCCACAACTCCACCTACATAAAGGGCAAAAATCCCAACCATGATCCTTTGCAAATCCAACAGACCTGCCAGCAGAGAACACCACTACACTGCACTGAGACATACACTCACAACTCACCCACCACATAACCTTCACACCACAGCACCTCTCAAAAAGCACACTCACAAACACCCAGCTTAATTTATACTCACTCACCCTCACTTTCACACACACCCACACATCCATCTCCACCACCACCCATCACCATGCCCCCAAAGAAGAATCCAAAGTTCACAGATACTGAGTTGGAAGTCATGGTAGATGAAATTCTCAGAGTAGAGCCACAGTTATTTGGCACATTGGTCCAACAGACCCCCATGTCCCAGAAAACAAAGATGTGGGAGAGGATTGTTAACAAGGTGAATGCACAAGCACCTTGCCTGCGCACAATGGACGATATCAGGAACAGGTACTATGATGTGCGAAGGAGGGTCAAGAAGCTGATTGGCAGAGAACATGCCCTGAGCCAGCAGCCGGCGGTGGCCCTCCTGCAAAACCTACGCACTTCACTTCCTGGGAGGAGAAGGTGGGGGCCATCATTCCACCGGAGGGCATCCATGGATTATCAGGAATACCAGAGCCTGGTGAGTACATAACCAACTAGTCAAAATTGTGAGGCAATACACACCCACAGACATCACTGTCAAGGGGTCAGTGAAACCATTCACTGTCAGCAAAGCCATATCAACCCAAAGCTAAATATCCTGTGATGCGTATGCCAGTGAGATAAACACAATACCTGCAATCCCAGAGTAACATGTAACTATGTCATAACTTGTACAAACTTACTAACAAATACAGAAAGGCATTGGCTCAAAACACCAACAAACACTGTCAGCCATCTTGCCAGCACAGTTCCACTCACTCCCAGGGAAGCTGAGTCACAGCAAGGAAGGCTGGGATGGCTGGGAAGGTGGGTGTAGCCAAAAGCATGATTGGAGTCGCAGGCACAGTCAACAGTCCTCCACCCACATGGCCCAGGAATACCACCTTGCACCATACTCACCTCACAGGGAGTGGAAAAGTACTGCCAAGATGGCCGACACTGGCCTCTGGTGTGGGGAGCACAAGGCCCTGTTGGGAGTAGTGCTCAAACAAACACCAGGACACCACTGTCAGACATCTTGCCAGCACTGCATCACTCACTCACAGGGCAGCTGAGTCACAGGAAGGAAAGTATGGTTTGCTGGGAAGGTGGGTGCAGCCAAAAGCATGATGGGAGTCGTAGTCACAGTCAACAGTCCTCCTCCCACATGCCCAGGAATACCACCTTGCAACATGCTCACCTCAAAGGGAGTGGAAAAGTACTGCCAAGATGGCCGACACTGGCCTCTGGTATGGGGAGCACAAGGCCCTGTTGGGAGTAGTGCTCAAACAAACACCAGGACACCACTGTCTGACACCTTGAATGTAAAGTTTGACTCACTGTCATGGAAGCATGGTTCATGGTGGCCTATCTGGGCTGTGGTGGAGGAGGAGTGCTAGCTCTGATCACATCTATCAGCAGGCCCTGTCACACATACCCCCCTCCCACCAACAACAAACACCACACCTGGGACTATGCTCAACCTGAGACCCAAGGTAAATCTACTTCCAAGATGCCTGACACTGGGCCCTGGGCTGAGGAGCACCAATCCATGGTGGGATCTGTGTTTAAATTCAGATTGTAACTAACAACATACCTGCGATGTAACAGGAAAGCTCACCATCCACAAATATTACAAAACTTAGCACAAAGTCACAGCAAGGCAATGGGATCCAAACACCAGTCACATGCAGCAGCCATCTTATTTGCACACATTCACTCCCAGGAAAGCTGATTCACAAGAAGGAAGGTTGGGTTTGCTGGGAAGGTGGGTGTAGCCGAAAGCATGATGGGAGTCGTAGTCACAGCTAACAATACTCCTCCCACATGGGCCATCAAGCCCACCTTCAACTATGCCCATCTCACAGGGAGTGGAAAAGTGCTGCCAAAATGGCTGACACTGGCCTCTGGTGTAGGGAGCACAAGGCCCTGTTGGGAGTTGTGAGAAACAAACACCAGGACACGACTGTCATACATCTTGAATGTGAACTTTGACTCCCTGTAATGGAAGCATGGTTCATGGGTGATCATGTGGGCTCTGGGGGAGGAGGAGGTTCTGCAATGACTCCAACTGCTATCAAGGCCTGCTCTACACACACCTTCTCAGCCAGAACAAATTGCACTCTTGGGACCAGTCAGTCCATGACAGTGAAAGTAAAAGCCCTGCCAAGATGGCTGACACATGGGCCTGATGTATGAATTGGCCACAAGTTACACCTAGGCACTGGCCCTCTCACACATGTACACACTCACAGCCATCTTAACTGTAAATTTCAACTCACTGTCTGGGCTGGCTGTGAAGGTGTATGGAGTACAGGACAAGTGGTGAGATGCAGACATAGCACACATCAATACACACACACGAAGCTACATATACATCATTGACAAGAGATACCTGACAATGAATGGAATATCCACAGAAAGATAGCGGACACTGTTGCATGATGTCATTTACACAAAGCGCTGCAGTGAGCTGCTTCCAACTCCTACATCATGCAGCGTTCTCAGCATCCATTCCACTACACTCCCCTCACTGTCATTGACACTTTCCACATAAGGAATAATCTGGACTGGGTTGGAGGAGGCGTACAACTCACAGCAGCATAACACAAACACATAAACCTTTGGACCTCACTGTTATCAGCATGGAGAAGCAAGAAAGCAGCCTTGCACAACTCCTCTTTCCATGGAGGACATGGACAAGATAAATGACGTCATCACGTACAAAGCGCAGCAGCAACATCATTTGCAATGGTAACACAATGACATGAGTTCAATGAGATGAGAACTAGGAACACATACAACAAAATAGTATATCTCAATACATCACATACCTACCGGACTGTGACTATGATGTTAGACACACCAATGTGACGTAAAAAGACATGCACAAATGCCAGCACACATACACAAAGTTTGCCACACATTGTAAGAGGAAGTGCACGTATGTCATTGTGAAAGCACTAATGTAGAAAAAAACTACCCACCTCTGTCTGGCACAGGGTGGCACTTGAGTTTCAATGGCTATGTACAGTCAATGAATCAATACATGAGTTTCTCATGCACAAAGCTCTACGTGCTGATCAAAACGCTTCACGTTGCAATTTCAATGTCATTAACCAATATAGGCCTCTGTCTGTGACAATTGAGGACAATGCAATGTACATACACTCACCATTAAGTGCAAAAGCAACTGTACTGTGTGTGATCCATTGATGTGTGCAAAACCACAACATACATTGTGTGTTTCTCCTACCCACAGGTCCTGCTGGGCACACTGCAGGAACAGAACAAGAATCCCAGTCCCAGGCTCTGGTTGACCCTGAGCTCTCCGGTGTGGATGTTTCTCAGTCCTCTTCGGACGACGATGAACGACCTGGTCCCTCCGGTGTGGATCAGCATGCAGCACCAGCAGCTGTAACTCCAGCACACCCTGCAACCACTCCTGCTACATCTGCCAACAACCAGATGACCTCTACCAACACGGACAGACCAAGGCAAGAAGACACCGATGGCACAGCTACACAGGGCACTCTGGAGTTGGCGGACAACAACACCACTGTCAACAGTGAAGGAGGCTCAGTGTTGTCTGTGTCTGCAACGGCAGGTCCTGCTCGTGTGGGTAGGGGTGGTGTGAGGGTGCGCGGGGTGAGGTCACATCCTGAAGATGGTACTGCTGCGCAAGATGACCCACAGTTAGGATGCATCATAAATGCATACCGAGAATGCACCAGAGACTTTGGCCAGGTAGTTGGGATCCTCAAGGACATACAACATCAGCAGGCTGCCCATTATTCCAAAATGGACTCCCACATGTCCAGGGTGGAGACCCACATGTCCAGGATGGAGTCCAAAATGGACAAAATGGATGACCTCACTGCGGTGCACAGGGACATACCCACATGCCTCCGCCAGATTGCTGACAACATGACCACACCTCCCTGTGTGCCCACTACATCTGTTGCCGCAACATCTGCAACTGCCACAGGGAGGAATGAGGACTCTGGCAGAGAGTCCACAGCACCACTGCAGCCTGCACCTGAGGGTCCCCCTAAAAAGAAGAAGAGGAGACATCCGAAGAAGGACAAGTGAGAGACAGATGGCCATGCATACCCCCCAGGAAGTGAACACCTGCTCCTGATATCCTCCATTGTGTGCAAAGTGTTTACCTTGTTGACTGACACTGAACTCTCCCACATGGAATGGAGGGTCTAAGTTGGAACTATGAATCAAATGAATGTGGATTAGGCTCTGAAAATTTCATCTACCCACACCAACAACTCCTCTGTGAACTTCGGATTTATATCACACTGTACAGCACTATCAATTTTGTGTACCATTTCACACATGCATCTAAATTAAATCATATTCACACAATACTTGCCTCTGTGGTGAATTAAACTTGGTTTGTGACATAGAGATGATGACCTGCTAAACAAATACTGTACAGGAAAACAACTACAGCAATTAAAACACAGTCTTGTGAGTCATGGAGATGTGACACATATGAGAGATACACACTGCAAGGTCAACACAACACATATTTTCCATGCCACACATACTCATTGCCTCCACTATTGTGAACAGAAAATACACTGAAATGCACATACACTAAACTCATTCAGAGAAAGTGGCAATCACGCCACAGGTACAGTATGCCAAGGAATGTTGGATGTGTGTATACAGACGAGGCACACCCCAATGTGGAGTACAGGTTTATTACACATTCACAACATGTGAACTCCACAACAGATGCAAGGTAACCTCACGTGACAGTGAGCACGAAATAACCAAGAGGGTCAGAAATGTCAGTACTTGGGTGTGTGGCACTGCATCCGGTATCCACGAAAAGTAGTACTCTGTAACAGGATTTTGTGTTTTGGAGGTCACATGTCACCAGACAACAGCCAAAGGACCCTGTGAAGGACAGACATACAACAGTATTGAAATAACAAAATAACTGCATACATCTCCACTAGACATTCCATACACAATTTACAAGAATCCTGAAAACAACCTAGGAATCATGTCAACACTGTTTGTGAGAACATACTAACTCAACGGACACATTACTGCAAGGTTCATGTCAAGTAGCATGCAGCCACATGTATGCATTGACATTTCACTACACACACATATCAGGCAAAGAATAAACGTCGACAACTCATCACTGTATACTCACAATCATGAGAAAAAGTTGTTGATGAGCTGTGTCCGAACATCCCCCTCACCCTCATCATCACTGGCAACATGACCCAGGGCAGGATCCTCCCCTGCTGGCGGATGCTGGTTGTCATCATCTTGGATGAGAGGCAACTCCTCCCTCACTACCAGGTTGTGTAGCATGCAACACACAATGATGATCTTGCACACCTTTTCTGGTGCATATTGGAGGGCCCCTCCTGTCCGGTCCAGGCAGCGAAATCTGCTTTTCAGCACTCCAAATGTCCGCTCTATCACTCAACTGGTCCGCCCATGTGCCTCATTATAACGTATATCCGCAGGTGTAACAGGGTTCCTCAGTGGTATCAGCAACCACGGCATGTTGGGGTATCCAGAGTCACCTACATACAAACAAACAAACATATTATGGTTCTGAAAAGAGGGTTAAATTCCAAGATAGAATAAGCACACAAGGCAAACAAATATTACACACCGACAAGCCAGGCACGCTGGTTCAGCAGCTGTGACATCATCTCTGGGATCCTGCTATTCCTCATGATGTAAGCATCGTGTGCCGAACCGGGGAAACGTGCACAGACATGTGATATTGTCATGTTCGGTAGACATACCACCAGGGCATTGATTGAGTGGAAATGTTTCCTGTTCCTGTATGTCTGCTCATGTGCTTGTGGTGGTACCAAAGCCACATGTGTCCCATCTATGGAGCCAATGACATGTGGCATCCTTCCCAGTGCATAAAAGTCACTCTTTATGTCAGTAAATTGTCGTGGTTTTGGGAATTGGATGTACCGGTTCAGGTAATACAACATTACCTCCAAAACATTGCGAAGCACACGGCTAAACATTGTCTGGGACATCCCACCAACAAAAGCCACAGTGTGCTGGAAGGTTCCCGTGGCAAAGAAATGTAGGGCTGACATCACCTTCACCTTGGGGGTCAGCGCTGATGGATATGGCTATCCAGGTTGCAAGTGTGGGGCCAACTGCTCCACCAACTCCTCAATTAGTGGTCTGGTGAAGCGGTAACGCCGGATGCAGTCACGTTCACCCATGGTTGCAAGGTCTGGGAAGGGTCTGTGGACAGCTGGTCTCCTGCAGTACATAGGTGATCAAAGAAAGATTGTCAGTTCCCCTACATATGTGGCAATGACCATGCTGAATATCACATGCTACATCATAGCCAGACACAATTAAGTCAGGTGTGTGTTGTTGAGCATGGACACATATGCTAGCCATGTGCCCCTCACCTAACATTTCAGCTCCTGATGGTGACACAACAAGTGCTATGCTGTGCTGTGAGCAATCTATGGGGTCTGTCACAGTACATCTGAGCAAATGTCACATACCAAACACACACCTCAATGACTAGTGAGGATAGATGTGTTGTCCAAATGACAGGTGTCAGTAAGGTCCACACACAGGGATCTTGTAATGCCACATGGACACTGTCATTAATGTAACGCCTGACGTACACGTACCATCATACAAATGAAACACACATGATGTGCTACCAGATTTGTCAGCATGGCAAACATGTATGTCTGTGACACACAGACACAACAGCAACTCACACGCCAAATTCAAATGGACGTTTGAAACGATTTACATCAACAACATACAAGATGAATCATGTGCTTAGCACAATACGCTAAAAGCTCTGGATCAACCCCACAATAGTAGCTCAGGTACACTTTGTAACACACAGTACATTTCAGCTGTGAATCAGGGTGTATGTTACATGTGATCACACAATGTGCCCCTGGAACTGTGTCCAGGCCTCGGGTGGGGATATGCAAATTGAACACTCACAGTTGTGATGTGCATCACACACAATGGACTTTGTCCCCATGAAACATGGCACAACCAGGGAGTGTGTGTTACAAGGAGCTCTGTCCATTATGACATGTGAAGCTATGCACCCACACATGTATTGAAGCATGAAATGTTTCTTCTATACTGTGTGACAGGCTTATTGTTTGTTGTACAGCACCTGATGCTCAGACCAAAGATTGTGGATGGCACCCCTTGGCTGTTTACTGTAATGGCGTACACTCCAAGACCAAGAAGGACACATACATTGGATATAGGCCTTCTGTGGGACTGATGCGGGTGACTATTCATAAGATGCGGCGTACACTCCAAGACCAAGCCGGACACATACATTGGATATAGGCCTTCTGTGGGACTGGCGCGGGTGACTATTCATAAGACGCGGCGTACACTCCAAGACCAAGCCGGACACATACATTGGATACTGGTCGTCATGGGGACAGACGCGGGTGACTATTCAAAAGACGCGGCGTACACTCCAAGACCAAGCCGGGCACATACATTGGATACTGGTCGTCATGGGGACAGACGTGGGTGACTATTCAAAAGACGCGGCGTACACTCCAAGACCAAGCCGGTCACATACATTGGATACTGGTCATCATGGGGATAGACGCGTTTTTGCAGCATGTACGAATCGCGTGCACACTAATTCGGTTGGGCAACAACAACAATGTATCCAAATCTATGTTGTCATGATGCTGAAATTTTGAAGGTCGCGGTAGGCGTGTCCGAGGCGTGCAATGTGATGGATTGGACAAATTCGGATAATGCAAACGTCTCCGACCTATCTCTTTGGACCCATGGAACAGAAACCCCCTCTGCAGCACAGATATAAGGCTGTCTGTTCCCAAGAGACTTCACTTGCCTGCACTACATGCTACATGACTACATCACAACCTACCACTGCTGCTGTCTCTGCATCCTCTGGAGTCTGCAATGGCATGTACTGTGGATAGGGCCCCAGCATTCACAGAGGAGGAAAACCAGGCCCTGCTGGATAGCCTCCTTCCACAGTACAGCAAGCTGTATGGGAAACCAGGAGAGCAGGTGAGTGTTTATTGCACTGACTTCTCAGTAAACCATGTTCCCTAACAGGCACTACTAGCATTCTGATCACCAAGGACATGCATGCACACACAGACCCTGTAATTCTCACAGTGTGTAGGATCATGTACTGAACAGGGACAGTGAAGTAAAAGTGTATCCTGTGCTATTTCATCTCATGCACTGTACTCATGTTGTGAAGGCAGGCTAACACACAGGACAACTGCCCCTGCTGATGCTTGAACTTCCTTAATACATACTTGCCCTACTACCAATGACCTATATGTCCATGTGTGTGAAGAGCAAACATGTCACATGTGTAGTGATGGTGTGTCACTATGTCATCCTTACAGGTCGATGCCCATCAGAAGCAGGAGATTTGGTTGACCATCGTCCGGGCTGTGAGATCTGTGGGGGTATTCAAACGCCGCATCCACCACTGCCAGAAGAGGTGGCAGGACCTCCGTGGCTGGACCCAGAGGATTGCTAGAGTCCAGCTGAAGCTGTCACCTCCTCGCAAAAGGGGTGGACGACGGACCCTCACCCCCCACATGCTCCGGATACTCACGGTGGTCTTCCCTGACCTGGATGGGCAGTTGAAGGCCAGACAGCAGCAAGGAGGGGGTGAGTTTGAGCCAGTTAGCTGTACTATGTCTGACATGCATGTTGCACTCCCTCAAGCTGGTGACACTATCACATGTCGTGTGTCTGCTGAGACAACACTTGTGTTGCAAAATGCAAAGATGACCCATTGTCGTATGATGTCCAGGTGTGTCCCTTTCCGTCTGTGACATGTATCACTAGACTCCTGTATATTAGCTGTAGTCCAAAGTCACTGTGTACAGCACCATGTACGACATGTGCATTGAGCTGACCATCATGAGTGATGTGCTTGTCTGACACGTGTCAGCAACTTGACAGACATATGAGCTGCACTCTGTGTGGTACATACCTAAATGGACGGTGAGATGCTTGGGGTAAACACAGGTTTGTGACATGAATACTGCACACACGTGCAGCAGGTGAGACAAATTTGGTGTCTGGGACAAATGTACCGTATTTGCTTGAATAATGCATGGTAAGCAGCCACGTACTCCCACTAATCCCATGTTTCACATGGACTAGGACAGGTATGCCAACTCAGGCCATCAGGGACAGTGTGATATCCAATTATTGAGTGTCAGGCAACACTGTAACCATTGCATAGGAAGTTTCATGTGTCTGACTCTGTGTCAGTGTGTACAGGCCTAGCTATTTGGATGGCACATGTGGGCAATGTGTCGGATATGGACAGAAATCTCATGTATGTCAATTGGCTCAGATACACAGGACAAATCATGTGTGTGTCATCCCTTGAATGTGCATATTGGTGGACTGAACAGATATGTGTATGCTGCATTACTTCTATTCTTTTGTATGTAAAATGCTCCTGTATTGAGATATCAGACTTCATATACTCAAAGGTCTCAGGTAAACAACATGAGCTTGTCAATGTGTTCGATTTCTATGTAGCACTTAGGGGACATATGTACTTGTGCACTACAGTTGTTACTTGCTCAGTGTATTCTTGAGTGTGACCTGGTGCTGACTGGTACATCTTGATTCACTGGCCCGGTAACAAAAGTCAGTACAGACTGTTTAGGCAGACAGGTCTGTGGCATAGTGTGGCACATGAAAAAGTTTCAGATGCTGTTTTGTACTTGGCAGTTGTCCTGCATGCAGACCTTTTTAGCATTGGGGGTCACAACATGAGCCCATATAAATTACTGTGGATGGGAGTATGTTCATCATGTACACTTAGGTATTTGTCCATCCCATTTGCGTGCCCAACTCCAGACTCCCTTGCATGAGATGGGACATGTTTGTGTTAAGGCCTGACACTCAGGAGCATTACAGATCAGACAACTGGCAAGACAGTGCCCTGTTGGGCATGTACATTGTTTAAATTGAGATACATCTGACAGATCTTTCCATTGCCAACATGTGTTTGTTAACCATGAATCACAGGCAGACTGACAGGTGACCTATCTACATATTTGTGAGCTAAAGTAATATTGGCTTAGAGATTATGCTAGGCCTTGCTCTGTGATGTGTTGGGAACTGAAATCTAGTGTCAAGTATATGCAGATGACTGATGTGAATATGTTTCCCCTCCTTGTTCACAGCATCATCATCGCCAAGTGGAGGGGAGAGTTCCACGGACCAGGAGGTAGCAGAGAGCCAGACGGGGTCCACTGTGGAAGAAGATGAGGGACCCAGTGGCACAGAGGGTGAGGGGAGCCACACTGATGCCTGCTCATACACATCAACATCAGCTGATGAACCATCCAGCTCCAGTGATGACTCCCTTGTGGTGGTGGATGTTACCAGAGCGGAGGCCGCACCCACTGAGTCTGTCCCCGCCACCGCCACCACCTCCACCCTCCCAGCTGCTCCCATTTCAAAGGTCCGTAGACACTCCCGTGTGAGGGGGCATGTCTCCTTTAGTCCAGGCACCGCACCCCCTGCATCTGTCACCCCTGCTGCCCTGAGTGTGGAGTCCGTGGACATGCTGAAACAGTTGCATGTGGGGCAGACATCCATTTTGAGTGTCCTCCATGCACACACGTCTTTTGACCCAATTGGTGTCATTCATGGAGGGCATATCAACAAACATGTCTGCCCTACATCGGACAAATCTGTCCATGGCCTCCTCACTGACGGCAGCAGTGTCCCTCCTATAACAGTCCCTCACCCCTCCGACCTCTGCCCCGTCCACAGTCCACACTGACCTACCTGCCCAAAGCACACTCACACAGGCACATGCACACACACCAACAGACAAAGGCAGCACACGGCAAGCAAGGACAAAGTCCAAAGACACACACACGCACACTCAGGGGACTGACATCACACACACAGGGGTTTGGGAAAAATAACACACACAGCCATCCACAACCACTGCGCATTCCTCAACTACCTCTCCCTCCAAAAGCCCTACACTTGACTCTCCTGCAACCCCCCCTTCCCAGAGGGTCTTCCTCTGTGACCTAGGCCTCTTCCCCACTGACACATCACTTCCAACTCACAAGGGGAAGAGTAAGTCACCACGCACAGAGAGGAGATCCCCCACCACACGCACACCCTCCCCTAAGAGTAGGAACACAGAGGCCATCATCTCCGTGTATCCCCCAGGAAGAAGAAAGGCAAAACCCCACCACCATCCCACACTTCACCCCCCAAAGCTAAATCCGCCCAACCCAAGACCCCCCCAAAGTTCACACACCAAAAGCCATCCCCAGATCACCCACACACCATTACACCATCCCCAAGATGATTAGGCCCTCACCCCCAAACGCAGGCACTTCCACTCACACAACACCACACACTCTGTCACTTCCAGACACTGCAGTGGAGACCCTGGCCCCCCCATCTGACCTGTCCACTGCAGTGGATCCCCCACCCCCACAATCTGACATGGGCACTGCAGTTGAGCCCACAACCCCTCAGTCCAACATGTCCACTGCAGTGGCTCCAGCACACCCTCAATCCGATTTGTCCACTGCAGTTGCTACAGACACTCCAGTTGCCCCAAGTCCTCCCATTACCCATCCTGCTACACACTAATCCTGTCCCTGCGGTGCCTGGCCTGCCCCAGAAGATGCCCCTCCTTGGGGAGTTGTCCCCTAGTGATGTAAGTGCAGGCAAGCAATGTATTAGAACTCATCCGATATTGACCCTGAAGGACTGATTTTCATGGACTGGCCATTGGCCTTGTTTCTTTGCCAGAATCGTGATTGCATATTTGAATGCTGAATAAAGCAAGTTTTTGTTATTTTGTCTAATTTTTTGGGTGTACATATTGTTGCTGATGATTGGACTGCAAATGCTGTTTTCACATTGTTTAAGGCCAATTCATGCACATTGGTGGCAGTGTTAGCCCACGATGGCAATGGTTGACTCCACATGGCAGGTATTTTTTAGTGATGCCCAAATATGTATGCCTCTACAGATCAGTGTTTGTTTGGCAGACTAGCACTATTTTGTCACTACATTGCTTGTGGTTTTAGGCATCAGAGAGTCATACATGATTGTCTGCACATGCTGTGGGTCTGAACACCACACTCACCTTTTTGTCACTGCACTGATGGGGGTGTTACACCCCTTGGCCCCTATGTGCTTGCCAACGCTGGGGGTTTGTAACCCACACTCATCTTTTGGTCACCTCACTGATGGGGGTTATACCCCATCTCCCCTATATGCTTGACACTGCTGGGTGTTTGATCCCCCATCACCTAATGGTCACAACACTGTTTGGGGGGGTATACCCCATGTCCCCTATGTGCTTGGCTAAGTTGGGGGTCTGTCCCCATGCTCATCTTTTGGGCACCACACTGATGTTGGGGTGATACCCCAACTCCCCTATGTGCTTGTCAATGCTGGGTGTTTGCACCACACAATCTGCTTTTATTCACTGGAGTGATGGATGTAACTGCATTTGTTTGCAGAATATATCACTGATTCAGGATGTTTGCACACACTACACAAACTTGGCATGGGAGTAGGGGTGGAGTGTTTGCCCTCTACCTCCTCTGGGGTGGACTGTGCTGGGGGTGTGGACATAGACCCTTCTGTGGTGGACTGTGCTGGGGAGTGGACATAGACCCCCTTCTGGGGTGGACTGTGCTGGGGGGGGTGGACATAGACCCTTCTGGGGTGGACTGTGCTGGGGGGTGGACATAGACCCCCTTCTGGGGTGGACTGTGCTGGGGGGTGGACATAGACCCTTCTGTGGTGGACTGTGCTGGGGGTGGACATAGACCCCCTTCTGGGGTGGACTGTGCTGGGGGGTGGACATAGATCCCCTTCTGGGGTGGACTGTGCTGGGGGGTGGACATAGACCCTTCTGTGGTAGACTGTTCTGGGGGGTGGACATAGACCCCCTTCTGGTGTGGACTGTGCTGGGGGGTGGACATAGACCCTTCTGGGGTGGACTGTGCTGGGGGGTGGACATAGACCCCCTTCTGGGGTGGACTGTGCTGGGGGGGTGTACATAGACCCCCTTCTGGGGTGGACTGTGCTGGGGGGTGGACATAGACCCTTCTGTGGTTGACTGTGCTGGGGGGGTGGACATAGACCCCCTTCTGATGTGGACTGTGCTGGGGGGTGGGCATAGACCCTTCTGGGGTGGACTGTGCTGGGGGGTGGACATAGACCCCCTTCTGGGGTGGACTGTTCTGGGGGTGGACATAGACCCTTCTGTGGTGACTGTGCTGGGGGGGTGGACATAGACCCCCTTCTGGTGTGGACTGTGCTGGGGGGGTGGACATAGACCCTTCTGGGGTGGACTGTGCTGGGGGGGTGGACATAGACCCTTCTGGGGTGGACTGTGCTGGGGGGATGGGCATCCACCCTTCTGGGGTAGTCTGTGCTGGGGGGGTGGGCATCCACCCCCTATGTGTGTTTTGGCTATCGCGGGATCGTGACGTATTAGTGGGTGGTAGGTGTCTGACTTACCGTCTGCGACGTGCGCGTCGGTTCCGGTTGTTGATTCGGTCATAGGCGTACAGTACAGGGATGACATACGCGATCGGATACATGGCAGCTTCGTCTCGTACGCGGTGTTCGTGTTGTGGCGCGTATGGGACCTGATATGCAGCTCTTCCGGATGCTGTGACGTGCTGGAGGTAGTGACCTGTTCGGCGTGGAGGAAGTGCGCATCGTACTTGCCCGGCCGGAAACTGCTATGGAAATAGTTCCGGGTGGGTCCAATCTGCCCTTACGGAGACGCCTCGTACGGGAAATCTTGCTCGATTCGGAGCGTGCGTGCCGTTCGGGATTTGGACACATTTGTGCATCGTACTTCATCGTTCGGACGGACCGGCTCCCAGAACGAGTCGGTCGGCAGGTAACGCTACGGACAGCTCTGGGAGGGCTGTCCGAGCGAGATCGGAATCGACCCCTAAGTGTTGCCTTGTAAAAAACTACTTACAATTGTTTCTTTATGGAAGTCCATAAGACTCATAGACCAGTCTTGAACTGAGTGTTTTTGACCTTTTCTAGGGAAATGAACACCTATTCCTCTAATTTGGCTTATATATTTCATTGATGGCTATGATTACTTTTTGTTTGATTGAGAACATTCTTATTTAAAGTGTAATGCTAGAGTTTATGCAATATTGTTTTTGTGCAAGCATAATATCAGACGAACTTGCTATAGATAAATGTTGCAACATAGATATTGTTATTGAGAATATCTTACCTTTGTGTGTGTATTGTACATCATGCAGCAGGGCACTGTTTGATAAAAATACTTTGTGCAACAAGCAGCAGGGCATAGTATGATTGGCAGTACTGCAGAAAAGACTATTGCTGTGGTGTTAGATAAACGCCACAGGAGAACTAAGAAGCAATACTCTCTCTGGCAGGGAGGTTAACTACTAATTGAGGTCTCAATTCTGACAGGGCAATAAACTGCAGAATCTAACGTATTGAAACTGAAAAAGGTTCCTGTGAATCTCCTAGTTATTCTTCTAAACAGACATTGTTATGGTCTTGGTTTTCTTAGTGCCAATGAGTGAACAACACGTAGGTTTCCAGGCCCGCAGGTAATAGTCATTCCTTGAGGACTAGGGAGTGTGATCTGGATCCTCTGAGTTTGGTATTTACTATTTCTCTCTTTCCAGTAAGACCCAGAACCATTCTAAGAACATCACATTAAACCCATCTCCTCGAGGTATATTAATGAGATAAGTTGTGTATTCCTTAAGACCTTAAGAAGTGGGACTGGGAATTAGGGGAGCAGACAGGAAGCACATATAGCCTTAAGTGTTAATTATTATCAGGATGTTGATGCATTGTTATTCCTGTAGTTCCACTGCTTGTCGTTTGGTGATGCTCGATAACCCAACTATGTACTTAACTACTCTAACATATCTACATCAGATGACTTTTAACATAATACCATGTTCATATTCAACTCCTTCTTTCCTCCACCAATGACCAACTAACAAGCTTTGGAAAATGGAGACGGTGTGCTATACATTCCATGAATAACATCATAAAAGTGAACTTTGACTGATCAAACTAGCAAGGGTACACCTTCTCAACTTTGTAACATCCACATAAACCCCATGCGCACACATCACACTTAACATAGTTAAGACACAAACATACACACACACCCAGCCCCAATGCCTCACATCTCTCTCTTCAAGACAAAAAACAAGAGTGTGCACCCAAAAGGAATGAAGCAGAATCAAAATCTGTTCTACATAAAATCCCAAGGAGATCTAGGCATTCTTTTTAGTCTTTGTTTTTAGCTGTTTCTAGGCAGATCTATTGTTTCCAATTCATAACATATACTTTGGGTCAGTCCCTTGAATGTGAAGGGATGCCTTTATTGTCTATATCAGGGATCTGCTGTTGGTTAGATAGTTTTCCTCCCTGTTGTTGTATTTGCTTCACCCAGGAGCATTTCAATCTCAGAGTGGTCTGATTTTATTCTTCCACTGTATACTTGAGGGGCTCTTTTTTAGGTTGAGCACCTGCGATGACCTGTTGTAACTTTTTGTGTGGCTTTGGCAAAGCCACCCATTGCTATTGGCTGTTAGCTGCAGCATTCAGAAATGCTGGTTTCTTATTGATGCATATCTGTTAAAGTCCCTCCTTTGTGTGTTTAGCTCTCTTTCCGGCGATTTCACTCAGAGAGCATTTTGGTCGGCCATCATACAGTACAGCGTGTGATGTCCTCTCTTCCCTCCTCCCATCTGGTTTTGAAAGGTGGCCTTGTAGTGACTCAGGTGGTTTCCTGCACATGGACAGTGTTATATTGGTTACAACGTATTCCCATCTAGCGTATACTGTCTGTATGTGATATATATACCACCACGATGCACATGTTTCCGTGAGGCTGCATATACCCAATCATGCTAGCAGAGTACCATAATGCCAATTTCGTCACGTATATATGTTACAATCTGTGACTTTAACTGATATGTGCTTTTGATATATAAGACCAGTGTACACGCTAGATGGGAATACGTTGTAACCAATATAACACTGTCCATGTGCAGGAAACCACCTGAGTCATGGCATTCAGGTGCTTTAGATACGTAATCTGTGCAACACTGTTCTATATAAATTGGGCCGGTTTACCTGCATCTCTATTTGGGCCCTTGTTTCAAATGCGTAATGTATGCTCCCCCATTGAAACATTATCCCCAGGACTTGAGCCTGATTCCTACACCGACTAGTCCACCATGGACTTTGACGCTCACCCCTGAGCCGATGAGTCAGCGTTCAGATTGCTCGTTCACGCAAGCGTGAATTAGCTGCTGCACTGCCACGTTCACGTGGAGGAACGAGCCGGTCAACGTAAGAGAACTGTCAAATACTGACAGTTTTCAGCGCGGCCTCACTTGACGAAAGCAGAGGTAAACGGAAGAAACGACGCGTCTCCCGAGGTAAGAGTCAGTCCCTCTGGCGAGCGCGCATTGCGGTTTTCACACAGCCGGGCATAGCACCAAATAGAACTCTCTCTCTTTTATGCCCACAGCTATTTGATTGCTTTTGGCGGCACCTTTAACTAAAAACAGACTTGGCACTGCACGACTCTAACCGGCCGGTGGAGCGCCCGTGCTTCGACAGATTCTCTTTCGCAGGTATGCATAACGCCACATATTAATTATTTACATACTTTTGCGCACATGCCTTGTTCGCTTTTTTAAATAGTTGCGCACAGTATAAATTCCTTTTAACGATGCCGCATTTTAGATAAATTCCACTTCCTTCCTTTGTAGACCACAACCTCCTGGTGTAGGTCTTCAGTCCGTGAAATTCCATCATATCGAGTTGGACACCCTGACTTTTCAGCAGGACATATGGTAAGGCCATTCACAATTTATTTCAGAAGGAAGGTGTACTCATGCCACCCCTGTGAGCTTTCCAAATTTAATGCGCCTCTAAGAATTTATCCTCACCATTCGATTTATCTTTCTGTCCCCTCTTTATTTTAGTACCCGGATCTCTATTTAATCAAACAATAGGATCACAGACATCATTTCCGATCCGTTCGGACATTGCGGTAAGCATCTTCTTTGCTACTGCAAAACACACGATAGTCCCTTGGACCATTGGAACACACCTGACTTCTTTGTCTCTAATTAATCCCACAGGCTGTCCAAACCCCCCCCCCTTATCCCAGTCCTGAAGAAGACCCGCCTCTGACGCGTATCAAGCTGCGCCATCCTTAAGGGTCGAAACGTCGACGTTATTTTCACACTAGTCCATACGGTCTAGTTGACCTGAATGTAAAATCCGACTTGGGTCTTGTATTCATGTGTAAATCAATGGACAGAAAGGAATAAGCTTGTAAATCCACTAAACTTGTGTCACTTATGTTTGTCATACCTGTATAGCACTATTGACCCACACGTATCACTACATGTCACTTGCCCTGCACTACAGTCACTAATGTATCGCCGAAAAAACCTTTTGACAGCCATATTCATTATTTGTTACAATTAACAATTTAGTAAATAATTCAATTTCTGACAAATTTCTTTGCCTTAGTGGTGTGTTCTCCTTTTCTCTCCTTGAGAAAAAATATTTGTCAACCGCACGGAATTGAAATCCAAATTGTATTAGATGCATTGATCAAAGTAATTGTATTTTCCCAACAGAACCACTTGCTTTGGTTCCACTAGTCACATCACAACCCTGCACAACTGCTATAGTGTGTTAGAAAAGTCTACACTGCATTGCAGGTCTTCGATCACACTGGTGACTTCAGTGTACACATCAGGTGAGTGGTGCACAGAAGCGTGCACAGAATCTGCTCACACCTGCACTGTTGTATATGAAGAGAAGAGGGATTTATTATCGCCTCTTATATCGTGATGGAAAAGCCTGCCAAGCGCCTTCTCTGCTGTGATCTCTCTCTCTCTCTCTCTCTCCCCTGTCCCTCCCTTGTAATTACAAATCATTTCGCCGCATCTCTCTTCCTGCTCTGATGGCTGAAGCAGAGCTCAGAAGCTCTCCATTCTCAGTTTTGGATCAATCAATCAATCAATCAATCAGGGGTTTGTTAAAGCGCGACTACTCACCCGTAAGGGTCTCAAGGCACTAGGGGTGGGGGGGGGGGTGCAGGTTCAATCCATCAAGGAGGGGTCTGTCGAAGAGCCAGGTTTTGAGGTTTCTTGCGAAGATGGGGAGCGATGTTGTCTGTCTGAGGTGGAGCGGAAGGGCGTTCCATGCTTTGGCCGCGAGGAAGGAGAAGGAGCGGCCTCCCGATCTGCTCTTTCTGGTGCGGGGGACCACGGCGTAGGAGAGCTGGGCTGATCGTAGGGTCCTTTGGGGTGCGTGGAATTTGAGTCGGCTGTTCAGGTATGCTGGTCCGGTGCCGTGGAGGGCCTTGTGTGCGTGGGTGAGCATCTTGAAGGTGATTCTCGCCTCGACAGGGAGCCAGTGGAGTGTGCGCAGGTGCTGGGAGATTTGGCAGTGTTTTGGCAGGTTGAGGACCAGTCTTGTGGCGGCGTTCTGGATGTTCTGTAGCTTGCGGTGAGGTTTTTGTTTATTCCGGCGTAGAGTGCGTTGCCGTAGTCGAGTCTGCTGGTGACCAGGGCGTGAGTGACGGTCTTTCGGTGTTCGAGGGGGATCCATTTGAAGGTCTTACGAAGGAGGCGAAGAGTGTGGAAGCAGGAAGACGAGACAGAGTTGATCTGGCGGTCCATTTTGAGCTTGGAGTCCAGGATGATTCCCAGGTTGCGTGCGTGGTCCGTGGGGGTTGGCGGGTTTCCGAGGGCGGGGGGCCACCAGGTGTCGCTCCAGGCATCGGGGTTTGGGCCCATGATGAGTACTTCTGTTTTGTTGGTGTTTAGTTGTAGGCAGCTGTTTTTCATCCATTTGGCGACGGCTTCTATGCCTTCTCGAAAGTTGCGTCTGGCGGTGTTGGGCTCGTTGGATAGGGAGAGGATGAGCTGGGTGTCGTCTGCGTATGACACGATGTTGAGTCCGTAGGTTCTGATGATCCTCCATGATTAATCTCAGCCACTGATAACTTCTCTGGGCCGCAATGCAGTCCATCCGTTTTTTGGTTACTGTGCCTTTACAAACTGGGAAAAACATAAACAAATCAACCCCGGTCCCTCTGGAATAGGAAGAGTCCAGTCTGAACTGCCAGGCCTCGTCCCTTCTGAGCACACAATAAACCCCATACCCATTTTGCTTAGTTGTTGGGCCTTACCAATGAGGTCCAGCGCGAGCCCTAGGCACTCTGAGCTAAGTGACCCATATCTGGCTTCACCCGTCGCACTTACGACGTTTCACTTAAAAAAGAGATGGGTAGAAATGCTTGAATTAAGTTAAGCCACATTTCAGTACATCGTATTCTGTCTCTAAACTTTAGCACAATGAACTCCGTATTGTAAAAATATTTTCTTAACTGAAAAAATAACTGTCTTTCTAGGCTGTTTCCGGGTTTAGCAGTTCGCTTCCCATATGAGCAGTTGTTTATGGTGAGAGGTATACAGTGTTTGCCTTTGCATGCTCTTACCAGGACTTTGTCGACGTAAAGCTCAGTGATTTAAGTGCTGAGCTATTCAGCTAACCTGCAAGTGAAAGTTCGAGTGTGGAAAAGACTCATTCTGCCATTAATCCGAGGTTGATTTTATTCTTAATATATCAAACGTAAAACAACCTCCTCCTCTGCTTTTCTGCAAGTTCATGGGGTATAGAATTCTCTGAGGCACATATATGGTATCTGTGTAAACATGAAACTACATTTAAAAAAAACAGTAACCTTTGGGATTTTAATGAACCCGTTCTTAAGCCGCAGATCTAACCTTTGTTTAGGAGTAAAACTGTACAATTAATTATAGTCAATATTGTTCCAGAAAAGGCAAGACTCAAGCAAGAGTAAGATATATCCTTTTCAATCCAAAAACAGACTAACATGTCCACTGCTCAAATTAATTTCATATTTCCCCAGACTAATACACAACTAATCCTTTTTGGTTCCGGAGTAGCGTGCTGCTCGCCTAAAAGAGCTTAGACACCTCTTCAGTAGTAGCAAGCACTTTATAAAGCTTTCTACTTATAGTCCTTGCTTACGAGAAGCAAGACTGGCAGTAAAAGAGGCGCAGTTACTGCCAGCCTTGCTTCTTGTAAGCAAGGACTATAAGTACAAAGTGCGTGTTTATGCACTACTTGTAGGCTTTCAAAACGCAAAAATAAAAGGCATTGCCATTTACAATGCCAATAACTCAAACTCTTGGAAATGCAAGACCTATTGCTTTACAAATGCTTGTTATTATTCTGTGGTATTGAGCACTTGGAGTGTATGTGTTTGCTTGTTTTCTCCCCTTTTCCTCTCTCTTTCAGTGACACACACACTCTCATTTTACTCCCCACTACTTCCTGTTGCTTTCCACGCTTCTCCTTGTCCCACACCTTCTCCTACATTTTACAACAGTCTAGTAGGTGCAAAGCTTTGTACACACTGTTTTTTCTACTTTTGTGGACATTTCAATTTACTGTTCTAACATCTGCCATGTTGGAACAGTAAATTAAATATAGCCACCATGCACCATGATACATGTGCACACAAGTGCCACAATGCATGTGCGAGCAAGCAGCACAACTCATACATGTGCATGAGTAGCCATCTTGGAATGGGCTCTATTTAACAGAAAGATTGGCACAAAGTATTGGCAAAGACAATAGGTAAATGTTTTACAGTCTAGATTTATTGGCTTTGACAATGCCTGTTCTTATTTGACTGTGTCCTGGATTCATACTTCCTCCTCTGATGTGTTCTTTGCTTTTTTCAAGGTCTCTGGTCAATCCTCCAACCTTATTCTGGAATGTGTTTGGTAGTGGGAGCATGCTTTAATTCTTCAATGACCTCTGTGGGTACAAAATATGCTGCTATTCACCATGTCAACCTCCTCCAAATCCTCTACATGAACAGAGATCTTCTGAATAAATTGCCACTTCACCTTCTCCTAATTTGTCTCTGTCCTTCCTTTTCAAATCCATCACACACACACACACACGCGCACACGCACACACACACACACACATACACACACACACCCTTATCCACACATACTCTCGAAATTATATACCATCCTAGACATGCACAAGGGTTTGGTTTATTTCTTTAGAGAACTTCCATTTCTACAAACTAGATGGGTTAGTCAGAGGCAAAACACCAACATAATTCTGAAAATACCCAGGTTTTGTCCTGCAAATAAGTTATTTGTGTTTGACTATCAACAGTATCATTTATATTGTGAGACAATTATGGGTACTACTTTTGCCCCTCCCAATTACACCTATTTTAGGATTAGCAGATCAGAGGAAGTGTGAGGACTATACCAACTGTCATCCTGGCACATAAGATTGACATTACATTGACAATCTTTTGGGTATTTTGAATATTGATGCTTTAAAGAACAATGCTTGCAATCAGAATTTGACATGCATGGCAACTAGGCAACCTAAAATATAGAAATGGCAACCACACAAACAACTTATTATATGACAAATGCAGCACCCACCAAGCTGTGGTCAAATGGGATATATCCTTGTGTGAAATCATAAAACAGAACAGATTTGGGTGTGATGTCTTCAGATCTGGGACACAAGATACCATCATCGATAGCATCATTTGAGTCGATTGACCCTGTAGGCATAATATAGGTAACCTTCAAGGTAAACATATAGAGCTGTATATCTACAAGGAACTAGAGATTTTGGCATGTCAAGGTGAGATTTAGACACATCTGAGTGCTCTCTGAAGTAGCATAACTTTTTGAATTGATTTTATTTAGATTAAGTGAAACAATAGGTTACCTCACATATTAAGCATGCTGGGTGAGATAATACAGATGGAAAGTCTTGTTAGGAGTTCACATTTGTTCCCCTTACTAGTGTGTCAGAAGTCTCCCCAGTCTTTGTGAGTAGGGCGGGGAGCCCCAGCCTTCTACCCTGAACATCCCCTCTCAGGCAGCCGGACAACCCCCTCTGTTCCATAACATTCATAGCCAGCGCCGCCAGTACCATCTGACTGTGTCTTATCGTTGAGCCTCCGTGTTGGGTGCACTGCCAGGTAGAAGTCAAGAGGGGCCCATATATCACATGGTCTGCTAGTGGCTGGTACCAGCAGCCAATACTGCAACAGGTAGCTACTGGCAGTACGGCGCGTCTGTGAGCCAGTCCTCTAACTTGGGTGTAGCTGTTCATCCCCAGTGTAGTGCTAATCGACGTTTCACCAGTGATAGCAACATAGCAGAGAGCCTGTGCACCCTAGGCGGTATATCCGCCACGTATCCCAGCAGAGCCAACATAGGGGTGATGGATATTACTGTGTCAGTGATGTCTTCAATTGCCTTACAGACATTTTTCCAGTAGTCCTCATTTGGGGGACTTTGCCAGGTGGAGGAAGCTGGCATCACCCTCAATATACCTTGTGCACTTTGTGTCTTTAAGGAGCTTCATTTTATATAGTTGGAGGGGCGTACGATATACTCTATGCAAGTATTTGACATGGATGAGGTGGAGCCTATAGTTTGGGTATAATGCACCCGTTTGGGAACAGCAATAATGCCACTGTTGAACGGTTATTTCTGCACCTAAGTTTGACTGCCAGTCAGGTCATGCATTGAGTATGGTGACAGGAGCCATTCCTGCATTGTGGTGTAGAGCAGTGATGAGTTTCTTTGGGGGGGTCACGATCAGGAGGACGCCCAGTGCAGGAAAAGTTAGGTGTGCCCACCGGCACACAGTGCACAGTTGGTAATAGAGAAGGACATCTAGGGGTGTGCCTTTCACAGTGGCCCTCAGCTTTCCATGTCTGATAAAGTGGTGTTTTGGTAGAGGTACCCCAAAGTTGTAAGCCAGAGACTATGTGTCTGTCTGCACGCCGTGTCCTCTAGCATGGGGGGCAGAATTAGATACTGTGCCTGCGGTAATGCAGGTGAATACAGAATTGGCAGGCGCGCCCTTCTGAGAAGTCTCACCCAAGTCCAGATCGTGCAGCCCACCATGTCTGTACCGCCTGTAGGGTGAGTCTTGCCCATGCAGATTGCTGTTTTCAGTGTGCATGGTGTGACATCCTGCTCAAGGGCCACATGCGGGGTGAAGGACACTGGGAGTATCTGCTGGTGCACGAAGTGCGCGCAGACCCCCCTGTTCAAATAGCAGGGTCAGAATCTCCAATGTCAGTTGCGGCTATCTGCTTCCCCAAGTCAGAGTGATTAATAAGGACCTCAGTCTCCCCAGAAAGACCCACATTAGCTGCAGTGGGAGACCAACAAAAAGATATAAAAGCATGGGGAGTAGGATGATTTTGGTAATTGCTATTATCCCAGCCATGGAGAGCGTCAGGCTGACCTAAGGAGGAATCCGGTCCTCTGCCCAAGCCATGGCCCACCGGTAATTTTCTCGCTACAATTCCTGGCTATCTCTGCTCAGCCAGATCCACAGGTATTTTGCTGTAGAATCATCCCACTTCATGGAGAAATCGATGGTGAATGGCAATGTGATGGCCATTAGGAAGATAATCGATTTAGACCAGTTAATGGTGATCCTGGTGAGTCCTCCAAGTTGAATGAATTCCTGAATTATGGGTGGTATCTGTATGGCTCCCTGACGTACACCGTCACATCATCTGCATACATAGACACTACGAGCAACCCGCCATATAATGCAGCCCGCTCACAGCATGATGCTGGCAGAGGCAGGTGGCTAGAGGCTCCATAGCAATGCAAATAGGATTGGGAACAGCAGGCAGCCCTGTTGTGTGCCCCTACTGATTAAGAAGGCTAACAGTCGGTGAAGTGTAGAGCAGCATAATCTATCAGAAGTACCCTGAGGCCTATCCGTTATAGCAACGAGAAGAGATAGGACCTCTCTAAGGAGTTGAAGGCCTTAGTCACATCAAGAAAAACAGCAACAGCCCTCAGTTCAGGTGTCAAGTTATGCATCACAGTGAATAAGGTCCGCAGGTATTGATCTTCTCGTACTATAATGGAGTGGAGTGGCAACAGTTTGTCCATGATAAGGCACGCCAGGATCTTATTGTCTACGCTGATCATTGACAATAGTCAGGAGCAGTTGCACAAAGTGGCCGGTTTATCAGGCTTAAATTTAGTCACTATGAGTGCTTCATGAAAACTCAAAGGCAGGACGTCAGTGCCCCAAGCATTCTCATATGTAGCCCTAAGGTGTGGGGCCACAATTTCAGGGTGCTCTTCATAAAATTGAACTGTCTGGCCATCCAGGCCGGGTGCCTTACCACTAGGCATGCCTCGTATCACCTGCACAATATCCTACTCCTCAAAGGGCACATCTAGATATTGTCTGTTCGCATCATCCGGCCATAGCAATTGAATGGTGTTCCTCTGATTGTTGCCTTCTTGCCGCCCTTCTGCTGCCCTCCTGCTCACCTGGACATTGCAGTGGAGATGACTGGGGTGGGACTCGGTCCCCCAGCCTGCCGCGCGCCGGAGGGGCGGGGTCAAATGCGCTAAGGCACTTCAGCAGACCCGCAGCGCAGGTTCCTCTGATTGCTGCATTCTTGCTGCCCTCCTGCTCACCTGGACATTGCGGTGGAGTCGACTGGGGTGGGACTCGGTCCCCCAGCCTGCCGCGCACCTGAGGGGTGGGGTCAGATGCGCTAAAGGCACTTCAGCAGACCCGCAGCACGGGTTCCTCTGATTGCTGCCTTCTTGCTGCCCTTCTGCTGCCCTCCTGCTCACCTGGACATTGTGGTGGAATCGACTGTGGTGGGACTCGGTCCGCCAGCCTGCTGCGCGCCCGAGGGGGCAGGGTCATGTGCACTAAACGCACTTCAGCAGATCTGCAGCGCGGGCCAAGCCTGGGCGTGAGCCCTGGCCAAGACCGGGTCCGTCATTGCCCAGAAGAGGTCAGGGCAGGCCCACCCTCTTTAGCTTGCTATCCGGACACAGGCCATCAAACGGAGACCATTGGATGCATCAAACCCAACAACAAGTGAGTGGACAAGGGTGGATACCGAGAGTTGCAATAGACCATCAGAGATAGGCGTGTAGCGGCCTCCCAGAGGTACTCTCAGTAACTGATTCTACTAAGCTCCAGTTTTAAGTTTGCGTCTACAATCTATAAGTTAAATTGTTTCACCATAGGAAATCCTAATAATGGGAAAACGAAGAATACAGAAAATGACACTAGTCATAAGGGGAAGCTCGCAAAAAAATCTAATCAAGATAATTCAACACTAGAAGCTATAAACATTTTGATAGAGAGGTAGAAGGTGTATTAGCTGATGACCCAGAGAGGAACGAGAGATTAGGAGCCAGACCTAAGATAACGCATTACTTTAAGGGAAACACCAGGAAAAATCTCCCTGCTGCAAAGCATTTGGTGGCATAAACTAACGTGGCAACACAACTGAACATCACTTGCCCACCATCTACATCAGTAATGGACCAAGCAGTTTTAGCTTCCCTAAGTCAAGAACCAAGAGAAGAGGAAATTAAGGCTAATATCCCTTGCGCTAACCGGTACGCCTCCTTAATGCCCAAGGACAAGGGAAATCCGGCTGCTAAAGATCAAAACACATTAACCGGGGGCGTGGCCTGGCGGTCCAACATGGTGGACGCGCCTTAGCGAGGCTCCCATAGCCCGTTCAATATCCTCCACTAATCCTGCTCCATCAGCCCGACATTTACCAAAAAAGACTCTGCAGCTTCTTGGGCCCCGGCATGGCGAGAGGGACACACTGCAGAGGGGGCCGCGCAGCCGACAGATCCTGACACCTACCCGCCGGGTGACTGTGGTGGCGCCCCGTGCCACAGGAGATGAGGCTGTTCGCTGCGGCGCCTGGAGACGTAGGGCCTTTTTTACTGGAGTCTCGGCGGCCTGGTCGGGCCGCGGCATGACCAGAGACATGTGTTGGCCGTCCTGGGACCTGCCTCGCGGTGGGTGGCAGTCTCGCTCTCCCCCGGCCGATACTTGGGTGGCCGGGATGTGAGCTACTGAGCCTGGGCAGCCCCGAGGAGGTGCAGTGATCAGGGCTGTGCTCTGCGTCCCCGAGGCGAAGCAATCCGCTGCTGTGTGATGACGTGGGGCGAGCGGAGTCGGACCGCCCTGGAGCCTGCATAGCAGTGGGCGGTGGAGGTGTTTCCTCCCGGCCGCTGCATCACTGTGGGTGGGCCTGTAGCTGCGGAGGCCCTAAATATTGCAGATCCTCGAGGCCTCGGCGGCCGGGTCAGGCCTTGGCAGCCCCGTCCTGTGTCTTGTGTGGTCTGGGGGATTCAAGAGGAGCCCTGCCTGTGACTGTGGTGCTGGCCACGGTGTTGTGACCCTGGTAGGGGAAATCTGGGCTGGCACCACGCGGATCGGTCTGGCCGTAAGCTGTTTGAGGGCCGAAGATAGAGGTGTGTTGCTTTTTCTCCCCGCCCTCCCCCTCTGGGCTCTCTGCTTGCAGCATCGCATCGATGTGAGGGGAGCTGCGCTGCTGCGGCTCAGTGCCCTGCCCGGCATTGGAGATCCCCCGTCGTGGAGGAAACTTCGGCCGCTGGATGGCTGAGCCTTCCCAAAGTAATCCTGGGATAGCCTTGGGCTGCTCATTTTCCCGACCCACTTGCTGGGACAGGGATTGCCTGGGGACGTGTGACGGTACCCGCTAAGTGGGGGGTGCCTGGCTCACAGAAGCGGTCGGACTAGGTTTCGGTGCGGCTTGTGGGTGCGGTACCCTCCCCCAGCTTTTGTCCCCTGCCGCCCTGTTGGACTGATCAAGCTGGAGGTATCGGCCTGCTGTGATCGAGGGGTGCTGGAGTGTGCTGGGTTCTGCACTTTGAAAACATTCTCCTCTACACTCATATAGAATGGCCAAAGATAAACCGCCTAGCGCGAACTCAAAGCAAAGCACAACGGATAAATATACTGACGCGGCGGCTCTGACACCTGATCAGGGAGACCGGGCAGCAGCCATGCCGGATAATGGTGTACTCCTTTCAGCGATCACGCATTCCAGAGAAATACTTGAGGCCAAGATCAGCGCTGTGGGCTCGGACGTTATGCTGCTCCAACAAGAGCTTAGGAACGCAGTGCAGCGCATTACTGAATCGGAGTCTCGGATCTCAACGGTGGAAGACATGGTGAGCACTCTTCAGAAAAAAGTATCTACCCTAGAAACACTCAGAAGGGCCTAGCGATGCGCGTAGAAGATGCAGAGGGATGCGCTCGCAGGAACAACCTCCGTTTTGTGGGTTTCCCTGAGGGTTGCGAGGGTAGTAGCGTGGAGGACTTCCTCACCAAATGGCTCACAGAATGGCTTTCGCCCAACACATTGTCTTCATGCTTTATAATTGAACGTGCACACCGAGCGCTACTACAGAAGCCACTGCCTGGTGCCCGCCCCAGGCCAATAATAGCTAGATTACTTAATTATAAGGACAGAGACATTATCCTACAGCAGGCTAGGCTAAAGGCAACCCTCACTTACACCTCTCAACACATTATGATTTTCCCGGACTATACTAAGCTGGTCCAGCAGCGCCGACAGTCTTTTGTCGAGGCCAAGGCCCACCTCCGTGGCCTTAAGGTCCAATACTCCCTGCTGTTCCCAGCCTGCTTGATGGTGTCCTACCAATCACAGACACACTTTTTCCAGACACCGGAAGAGGTGTTTCACTGGACGGATGAAGCTGTGAAGCTTAAGCCCCATACTCCACCCAGATTTGATTCAGACTCCTCATCCGGAGGGCCCAGTGGTGGATTCCCTAGGACTACAGATAAGAAGCGCCGCCGATCGCGCTCCGGCGCCAGACGAATGACCAGCAGGAGCCAGCAGCATCATAAGAGTTATCCCGCAGAGATCTGTATAGATATCTACTAATCTAGATGGGGAGAACACTGGGGCTACTTCTGTACATATATTCCCTTGCTGTTTGGACGCCTTTATGTGCAAGGGACGTTCATCGGGGATCCATTGGCTGAATGCTGATTCTACCCCCAGTTGGGGTGGGATGCATGTCATGCCGCGATAGATACTTCAATGTTCATGAGGTATTGGGGAGGGATGGCTGGGGGGTTAAGGGGAAGTTCTTGTTTGTTTTCAGTGCCAAGACCATTCGCTGCATACATAGTTCCCGGGTGGACCAGGTCACCCAAGTATCTGCATTTGTCCATATGTCCCATTACCACACACAATATCAACCATGACAGGTTCCGGTAGGCGAGAGCTTCGGGCCATTAGCTGGAATGTCCGCGGCTTTCTCGACAAGATCCAACGTGGGGCCATTCTCCGACAGGCCATTCTCCGACAGGCGAAACGCTACAAGGCAGAAGTCTTGTTTTTGCAAGAAACCCATCTACTTGTCACTAAGACACCATGCCTGGCACGATTTGGATTTGCCCAAACCTTCCACTCTGGGTTCAGTAGGGGCTCCCGCGGTGTGGCGATCCTTATCCACCGCAGCGTTCCATATGTTCACGATAGGATATGGTCCGATCCACAGGGCAGAAACATCATAGTTTTTGATGCCCTTTATGGTGAGCCCCTCATCCTCTGCTGCGTCTATGCCCCTTCCCCCTATCCTGGGACCTTGTAGAGCACTTGACAACACTCTGACGGAGATTCCACCTGGCCTGACGATAGCCCGGGGAGACTGGAATAATGTACTATCTCCCATGCAAGATAGATGGTGGGGGCGACCGATGGCCATGCGAGAGTCGAGACTACTCTCACTGAAAAGGGGATGGGATGGGTGGACGCCTGGAGGAACCTGCACCCTGCAGAACACGAGTATACATACTTTTCTGGAGTGCATGAGTCTTTCTCCCACCTAGACTACCTATTTATATTTGCATCCCACACCCACAGATTATTGGCTGCTGAAATCCTGCCCCGGGGCCTATCTGATCATTCGCCTGTGTCGCTACAACTGCGCCTTGACCGCATGAGCTCCCGGTTCCATTGGTGACTTTTGACATGGTTGTTGCAGGATGAGCAGTACAGCCTACACATGCACACGGCTATCACAGACTATCTTTCCTACAACACGGGCACGATCGATTCCCCCACAATCCTATGGGAGGCTCTGAAACCTACACTCAGGGGGTTGGATATTGCTTTCTGCGCTGTGCGACGACAACAATGCCATGAGAAGCTGATACAGACAGAGGCACAGTTGATTGACTTAGAGCGCAGAAGCAGAGAGGAGGACGGGAGCGCGGCGCGCCGACAATTGCTCAGTACACAACAAACACATGCCAGTGAATTGTCAGATGAAGATAAAATGTATTGGCTCGCTACTAGTAGTCGGATCTATCAGTGGGGCGATAAGTCCAGAGCCCTACTCCATCGCCTCTGTCAACAGACACTATGACCACAGACTGTCCCAGGGATACGCAGCCCAGACTGGGGGATACTCACAGACCCATCGCAAATTGCAACAAGTTTCGCAGAATACTTTGCAGTACTGTATTCCCCCCGGGAGATTCTACCCGCGAATATGGTCCACAAGTTCATCGTGGACTTACCTCCGCGGACCCTATCTGCCGCGGTGCGCAAGGCCCTTGACGCTCCATTGACAGTCGCGGAGATACAAAAGGCCTTGATGGATATGAGATCTGGCAAAGCACCAGGCCCAAGTGGCTTCCCCTGTGAGTGCCATAAAAAATACCAATCTCAACTGATAGCGCCATATCTGGCGGCCTCAATGCCACCGTAGATGGGGGCTGCCTTCCGATGTACTGGAGACACGCAGAGATAGTCGTTTTCCTAAAGCCGGGCCGACCACCTGAACTTCACTCCTCATATCTTCCAATCTCACTTCTTAATGTCGAGGGCCAAGCTCCTGGCTAAGGTAATTGCCAACCGTCTAGTCCCACATATTACGGAGATGATCCACCCCGACCAGGTCGGCTTCATGCCCAATCGCGCTACACGGCATAATATTCGCCGTGTACATAATGCCATAGCGGCCATGGACCGCCAGTGCTTCTCCTTGCGGACATTGATAAGGCCTTCGATTCGCGTAGCTGGACCTATCTCTTTGCATTACTCAGTCGCTTGAATATTGGCCCTCGCCTCCTTACACTTATACATCTTGTATACACCGACATTACCGCCTCAGTCTGCGTGGCCGACTCCACCTTGGGAAGATACTCTATCGGGCGAAGAACTAGACAGGGATGCCCCCTGTCCCCCTACCTCTTCGCACTTGCCATGGAGCCGCTGGCAGCGTGGGTAAGGATTGATGCTCAGGTCTGTGGCTTCGAGTGGTCACGAGAGGTTCCGGACCGCATAGCGCTCCATGCGGATGATGTGCTTTTCTTTGTCACGCAGCCTAATAGAACCGGCCCACGACTACTAAGAATAATGCAAATCTTTGGCGAGAACTCCGGCTTGTATATGAATACAGGTAAATCTTTCCTTTGGCCCTTACGTGGGGGTGATCAATTGGGCAGACGGTCACGGGAGGTGACGGTGGTCCCAGACAGATTCAAATATCTAGGGGTGTTTCTGTCGGCTTCTCAGTCCACTTCATGGGACAGAAATTTTGCCCCACTATGGATGCAGACTAGGGATCAGGTACACTCGTGGTTGCAGTTACGATTATCTCTGTTTGGCAGATCTGCCATATTTAAGATGGTCTCTCTGCCCCGTCTTCTGTATCAGCTTCAGAACCATCCATCCCCGATACTGCCCTCATGGTTCCGACAACTGAATGCAATCCTTGCCCGTTTTCTCTGGGGGGGTGGTACAGCGTGAGCGGCTTTAAGGACTTGCTTCCAGTCCACATACTGCAAGGGTATGGTGACTCCTGATATCCAGGCATACCATGCAGTCTCACATCTCCTCATCCTTAATGACTAGTGGTATGGGGATAGACGAGATCCAGCATACGCAGTTGAACGATGGCTGATGGACACCATGCCACTGCATACGATCCTATACTCTGGCCCGAAACTTAGAGGATTGCCGCCTGCGACCAGGACAGTGTTTCTGACTTGGAGGCGGGTGCTGCGTGGTATGGGATGGTGGGGTAGATTGACAAAGGAAACTCCTCTATGGCATAATGGCCTATTGCCAAACTGTCACTGCTGTCCGGGTTCCAGGGGTGGGAGGCCATCGGAATCCACATGGTTGGGGCGGTATTACATGGTGGGAACTTAAAGTCCTTCCAGGAACTCCAGACAGAATTCGCCATGCCTGCTCGCAATTTTATAAGTACCTCCAATTCCGGCATGCCTTCTCCGCTACATAGCTCATCAAGAAGACATACCTGACTTTAACCCTATTGAGGCCAAAGTCTTTATGGGGGAACTGGGCGACCACAAGATAACCAAGATATATCGCACACTTGTGACTAATAACCCCACTACACTGAGTAACACACGAGACGCATGGCATCTGGATTTGGGCCCCATGGATGATGACGATTGGGTGGAGGCGTTGGAGTCCCCGTGCAGCGCGGCTATTGCAGCACGCCTCAGGCTCATTCAGTTTAAATACCTCCATCGGGTCTACTTCACTAGGCATAGGCTCTTGCGGGCGGGACTGATCGCTTCCCCCCACTGTCTACGATGTGGGGTGGCAGAAGGCACCTTCTTACACACGGTGTGGCAGTGCACGACATTGCTGAGGTTTTTGCGGGGGTGATCACATGCCTTTCAGAAGTTCTGGGATGGGATATTCCAAACTCGCCACGTCTGGCCATGCTGCATATTACAGAGGGGATATGGGACAATAGATACAAGCAAATAAATTGTTGGAACACACACTACAATGGTGGTCCACAGGTGTGGGGTTGTGGCGTGCTTCAGGAGTATCACTTTCTGGTCAATGAGTGTAACTTAATAGTCAATAAGGTAGCGTCTCCTGCTTAGGTGACGTCCCCCTGAGCACAGCATGAAGCCCGCGAAAGCGGGATCTGTAAATCTTGATTGATGATGTAGTGAACAAAATGAAATAAAGTTGCAGCTTGTAAAGATGTTTATTCTTATTTCGATATCATAACTTCATATCGAAGTTAGCTCATCAAAAGATGGATTAGGCCATCATACATTTTAAACATGTCTCCCGATGCATTTCGGGCAATGACAGCCCTTCGTCAGGGGAAGTATCTATCATGTAAAATAAGCAGAGATATTTTGAGGACGCCAAACACAAAAGATGATTAACCGTCACCTTAAACCCAGGTGCTCAACGTGTTGAACGTGAAGACTACCAAGAACATAAAAGACCCGAGTGCTTGAGCGAGAAGAATCGAAAAAGTGACCGTGAAAATCGACAATATTAAATAAAACAACGTGAGTTGTTAGTAGCATGCTGACACGTAGTAAGATGAACATGCGGTGGTGTGGTTTCGAAAAAATTAAAAGTCAGACCGCGAGGCGGTAATGGCTGCATGCCAAGAAATTGAACCTGCGAGGTGCCGCAGGCAAAAGTGAGATGTTAGCAGAGGCTTATTCAAGTGTGAATATTAAATGAGTTGTACAAAGGGTCGCTGCCATGCTGCGGGATATACAGTGAACACACGGGTTGTCAAAAACACCAAAAGTTTAAAGCCACCAACTTAGTAAAGTGCGCGTACACCTAAAGATCGACAAGCCTGTCAGAGCATAAAAAGTATGGTTAAACCATAAGATTGTCGAGAATACTCTCGTGTGTAATGAGCGAAGTCCGAAAACATTGGTAGTGTCTAAGTAAAAAAGGCGAGGCATTTAAATTTGAAAAATAGCAACGTGCACAGGGTAGACTTACAGGGATGGCGTTAGGTTCGGGCGTCTCTTCAGTGAAGTGTGTTACAAACGTGCGGCGTGCTGGGTGTTTAAACGTGTGCGATGAGAAAGTAAGGAAGGACCAAAAGTCAACAATGATTGGAGTCGGAAAAGGGTGCCATCTTGTAGCTAGTACGAAAACTTCCAACATAAATAGAGAAAAGGTTCAAAAACTGCGGGTGCAACACGGAAAGGTACACCAATGTGTGTAGGTTCAAAGATAAAGAAATGTGAATGCAGTAAGAAGTTAAAGATACGCGTGCAAAAATTGGACAAGTATAGTAGAAAAAAGGTTTCTGTCTGTTAGAGAAAATGGAAATGGCTTACATGTCCATTAGAGTGAGAAGGCTGAAAAATGCACAATGCCGTGAAGAGTGAAACAGAAAAAGTGAAAGAATAAAACGTGAATAGATAAAGTTCTACAAGCAAGAGAGATCATGGAATGCATGCGGAACGTATGCGCTGTTATCACAAAGAGCGAGAGCATAAATCAAGGGTCAATGAATGCATACTTCAAGGTATCTCAAAGAACGAGTCTATAAAGAATTAAAGATAACAAAGGAATTCCATCCTGTCATTCAAACCATGCGGTTTCAAGGAGTTCAGAAATTTAATCCAATGGTTTTCTCTCTGTAGAAGGTAGTTGCTATTGTATCTTCCTTCTTGTTTGTCCACGACTTCTAGATGAGAAATTTCAATTGGCTGATGTTATGGTGATTCTCAATGAAGTGTCCTGCAATAACTGATTTCAAATTTTTAGTCCGGATACTGCTCTTGTGTTCATGTATCCTAGTCTTGATCTTTCTTTCCGTCTTGCCTACGTACACCAAGCCACATGGGCACTCAAGCATATAAATCACATTCATTGTGTCGCAGTTAGCGTTGACCATGAGCTTAATGTTGGTGCCTTTCATTGGATGTGTTATCGTTGAACCCTTAATGATGTTGTTGCAGTTACTGCAGTTATAACAAGGTGCACTTCCTTTGTAATTGGTTTGTGTGATATCTTTGGCCTCAACGTGATCAATTCTTTGATGTTCTTGCCTCTGTTGTACGCGAAGATGGGCATGTCGTTGAAAATCCCTTTAAAATCAGGTTCCAAGGTAAGGATAGGCCAATGATCTTTAATGGATTTCTTGTATCGTTGACTCATGGTGGAGAATTTTGCCACTACCACCACGCGTTTTTGATCTGTTCTCTGTGTTGTAGTCAGAAGGTCTGTTCTAGATTTGGTTGAACTGCGAGTTCTGGCCTGTTCCAGCACATTGCGAGGGTAGCCTCTTTGACTAAATCGGTTGAGCATGTCTTCAGCTTGTTGCACAAAATTGATGGGATTAGAAACTATTCTTTTTACCCTTAGCAGTTGTGAATAAGGTAAATGATTCTTGAGGGAATTGTGATGAAAGCTGTGGCAGTGTAACATATTGTTTCTGTCCGTTGTCTTTCTGTAGATGTTGGTCTCTAATGCATTTCCAACTCTGTTGATAAGTACGTCAAGGAAGGCTATAGTATGTTCACTGACCTCATAGGTGAATTGAATTCTATTGTTTATTGTGTTCAAAGTATTAAGCGCACTGATCAAGCTGTCATGTGATCCCTTCCATACGATGAAAATGTCATTGATGTATCTTAAAAATGTTGCAGTATGGTCTTATCAAACAATAGTGTTGAGTATGTTACTCTCTTCAAACTTACTCATGAAGATGTTAGCGTACGAAGGGGCGGCACAATTGCCCATGGAAGTGCCAGTGAGTTGGAGATACCACTGGTCTTCCCATTTAAAATAGCTCTGATATAAGGTGAAATGTAGTAATTCCATCAAAAACAGTTGGAAGCTGGTATCCAGATCAGAGTTCAATAATGTTTCCTCAATGGCTTCAAGACCCAAATTGTGTGGGATCGAAGTGTAAAGAGATTTTACATCAACTGTGCACACCACATTTCTTCATCATGTGCAAACATGATTGTGTCAATTTTGGAAAGGAAGTCTGTGGTGTCCCTGATATATGTACTCATGCTGGTAACGAAAGGCTGTAGGTATTTGTCTAGAAATTTCCCCACAGGTTCATGTAAACTTCCTCTAGTTGAAACAATCGGTCTAAATGGAGGATGTTGCAAGTCTTTGTGGATTTTAGGTAACATATACATAGTGGGTGTTTTCGGGTTGGTTTGCATAAGAAATCTGCTGGTTTTTTCGTTTATAACCCCATATTCAACCACTTTTTTCAACAAACTCTTTAAAATGTTAGCAAATTGTTCAGTAGGATTGTAATCAAGAGTGCTATAAGTGTCCAAGTCTGTAACGTGCATCTGTACTTGTTCTCTGTAAAAGCTGGTATTCATAATAACAAGTGCACCACCCTTATCAACATTTTGACAAGTGATCTCTGGATTCTTAGCTAAACGTTTGAGAATGTCAAATTCTTTGTTGGTAAGGTTACGATGTTTGGATTGTCGTTTGAAATTGAATTTTCGAATGTCATGTTTGACAAGATTCTCAAAGGTGTTGAGGCTTTTATGGCTCACCCGGGCCATATATGTACTCCTACATCGTAAGCCACGTAATTGATCGGTGTCCTCTGGATTATGTTCAGTCAATACGTTGTCAAAAAAGTTCCTTAGACGTAAGTTGCGCATCAGTTTAAAGAGACTGATCTGAAGTTCTAGACTGTTGGTGTGACAGGTGGGTACAAAAGATGTACCTTTTTGAAGAGTGTTGATCTCTATGGAGTTAAGTTGATAGGAAGAGATGTTGATAACTAGGTTGTTGTTGTTTTCTTTCCTTTGAGTCTCTTGCTCGTTGCAGGTAGGCTCCTTATTTCTTTCTCTCCTTCTTTTTCCTTTGCCCCGCCTGGGTCGTCCTTGTCTTTTGAGCCTTCCTCTAAAAAAGGAACACCAGAGATCTGTTGGACTTCTGTGCTTTTTGAAGGTAGATGTTCAGTGATGGCTGTGCGAGGTTTGCGCCTGTTGTCACTGTCCGATGATGACGTCTTCGTCTCTGTGTTCTGACTGTAAGATTTATTCTGCCGGCGTCTGGCATAAACCTCTGCCCAAGAGTATACTTCTCCCAGTTTGTAATCAATAGTGTCTCGCTTATATTTGCGAATTTTTCTTTCATTGATATCTTGGGTATACTTCTCCAGTTGAACATTGATGTCTTTCAGTGTTTTAGTCCAGTCTTCAGTTGTCATAATGTTTGTCAGTTCAGATTTGGTGTGAGCAATATCTTTGGATAATTCCTCTAAAATCTTAGAAAGTTCTTCAATAATGAGGAGGATTAAGTCGAGTTAACACTTGTTAAGTATGGCATACCATTTTTCAACAAATCTCGGACTGTTTTTGCATAGTAAGGGTTTTAGGGGGATCCGAAATCCCCTTGGAATTCTTTGTTCACGGTGGTACTTGATCAGTGTGCTGGCGTGCAGACGTTGGTTGATCTCTCTCTTTGTTAAATATTGAAGCTGTCTGATGTTACTTTCTTTGTTTCGTGAGTTGGAAAATGGCGTGGTGTCCTCTTGTATCAATGCGTAGATCTTATTTGCATTTTCCTCTGTGAAGGCAAATGTATCTGCTCTTAATTTGGTGAGGTTAGATATGTCTTCGTATGCCATGTTAATCAGTTTGTTTAGGTGTGCTGTGTTCTGGGATCAGAAAAATCTCATAAAGTAAATAAATTGTTGGAACACGCACTACGATGGTGGTCCACAGGTGTGGGGTTGTGGCGTGCTTCAGGAGTATCACTCTCTGGTCAATGAGTGTAACTTAATAGTCAATAAGGTAGCGTCTCCTGATAGGTGACGTCCCCCTGAGCACAGCATGAAGCCCGCGAAAGCGGGATCTGTAAATCTTGATTGATGATGTAGTGAACAAAATGAAATAAAGTTGCAGCTTGTAAAGATGTTTATTCTTATTTCGATATTATAACTTCATATCGAAGGTAGCTCATCAAAAGATGCATTAGGCCATCATACAATTCAAACGTGTCTCCCGATGCATTTCAGGCAATGACAGCCCTTCGTCAGGGGAAAGTATCTATCATGTAAAATAAGCAGAGATATTTTGAGGACGCCAAACACAAAAGATGATTAACCGTCACCTTAAACCCAGGTGCTCAACGTGTTGAACGTGAAGACTACCAAGAACATAAAAGACCCGAGTGCTTGAGCGAGAAGAATCGAAAAAGTGACCGTGAAAATCGACAATATTAAATAAAACAACGTGAGATGTTAGTAGCATGCTGATGCGTTGTAAGATAAACATGCGGTGGTGTGGTTTTGAAAAAACTGAAAAGTCAGACCGCGAGGCGGTAATGGCTGTATGCCAAGAAATTGAACCTGCGAGGTGCCGCAGGCAAAAGTGAGATGTTAGCAGAGGCTTATTCAAGTGTGAATATTAAATGAGATGTCAAAATCAATGGGGAATGGATCTCTTGTACCTGCAACCATGGTTCGCGTGTTCTATCCGTCAGTGCTTTAAAAAAACCCTCAGTCACGTAGACAGGTCGTTTTGGCGGTTTATCTTGATTCTCCGCCTGTATCAGATACGTGACAGCATCATCATTGGGTCTCTTTTTGTATGCTTCCTCCACCTGGAGGGAACCACTGGGTATTACAGTAGTGATCAGTAATGGGTGACGAGTGAAAGTGCTCTAGTGAAGTGAATTGGTTAAAAAGTGATCCTCATATTACCTAAACTGTAGCTTTATTCAGTTCGGTGTATGGGGAGAGTTTCAAAACGGTGCAGTGCAGAAGGGACCTAATTATGAGTCCACTGCACTCAGTAGTCCAGTTAGATGGTCGACATGTTTCAGCCCCTAAAAATCAATATAGGGAATGGGTGATATCCTATTCCTACAGCATCTAATTTCAGAGTATTGTTTATCTGAATGTAAGGTCAATAGTACCTTACGGAGTCCTAATTTGGGCTTCGTCGGGAAACTGGCAGCGCTAGGCCCTGCTAATTCAGCAGGCTGCATGACTTGTGCTGACGCTTCTGTTTGGATCCCGGGTGGCCAATAAACAATACTCTGAAATTAGATGCTGTAGGAATAGGATATCACCCATTCCCTATATTGATTTTTAGGTCCTGAAGAAAGCCCCTCGACCCCTTAGGGGCACCCAAAGGGGCTGAAACATGTCGACCATCTAACTGGACTACTGAGTGCAGTGGACTCATAATTAGGTCCCTTCTGCACTGCACCGTTTTTAAACTCTCCCCATTCACCGAACTGAATACAGCTACAGTTTAGGTAATATGTGGATCACTTTTTAACCAATTCACTTCACTAGAGCACTTTGACTCGTCACCCATTACTGATCACTACTGTAATACCCAGTGGTTCCCTCCAGGTGGAGGCAGCATACAAAAAAGAGACCCAATGATGATGCTGTCACGTATCTGATACAGGCGGAGAATCAAGATAAACCGCCAAAATGACCTGTCTACGTGAATGAGGTTTTTTTTAAAGCACTGATGGATAGAACACGCGAACCCTGGCTGCAGGTACAAGTAATCCATTCCCCATTGATTTTGACTGACCATAAGGAAGCTGAATGGATCATAGCTCCTTCTACCTCCCCCCACCCTTGATTTAAATATTAAATGAGATGTACAAAGGGTCACTGCCATGCTGCGGGATATACAGTGAACACACGGGTTGCCAAAAACACCAAAAGTTTAAAGCCACCAATTTAGTAAAGTGCGTGTACACCTAAAGATCGACAAGCCTGTCAGAGCATAAAAAGTATGGTTAAAGCATAAGATCATCGAGAACACTCTTGTGTGTAATGAGCGAAGTCCGAAAACATTGGTAGTGTCTAAGTCAGTGGTTCCCAAGCTTTTTCGACCTGCAGCTCCCTTGACCCATTGGCCATTGCCCATCGCTCCCCACTGTTATTTTTTTTTAGAGGGTGGGTGGATGTAAGCTCGGCCTCCAGAGTACTTGCATTTTTCTCCGTGAAAATAATTGAGATGAAGCTGATGAAGGTATTAAAATCATATACGCAGGGTGTTTTGTATTATTAAGGCGGCACCTCTAATAAAATATTCCTAGTTACACTTCTTTGCCCATGCCTTTTTTAGAGTACCCTCTCAAACTTTTTTATCCCACTTACAGTGCTAGATAGCACCTCTATGCATGTAGGCCCCATTGCCAAAGTGTTTCTGCACTTGAAGAATATTTGCATTCACTTCCATTTCTACCCATGTCATACGTGCCAACACACCTGTCTCAGCAGGGTGACTCACGATTTTTTAAACCACATGCAGCTTTATTTTTGCTGTCTCCTCCCTAAAATTGCCTCCAAATCAATGCAAGTAAAATAAATTCCTCTGCTTTTTTTTTGTTTAAATGTCCCTCTTTCTTGCATCCAAATCTTGGCATTATGCTGTATATGGTGTTTTACTTCCCTGTGCTCAAGGAGAGAGCAGGCCTTTCTGGAAAAGTGTGTGTACTGAAAGAAATGTGTACTGGAAGAACCTATGATTCAATTACAAATGTCAATACTTAATAATACTTAGTGTGTTTAATAGACAGGACACCTGTACTTTTCTGATAACTTGCATTGGTGTAAAATGCATTTGGAAAAAAACGAAACTTAACGAGTCTAACAAAATAATTCAGGCATCTTCCGCTTACTTTGGGAGTGTTGGAACGTGGGGATCCAGTGAAATATGGAGGTCATCTCCCTCGACATGCCATCAATTAAGCACTATGTTTACAGCTTTAGGCATGTCACTTACAAATCACTGACATCATGTGTTTAAGTCTAATTAGTTTAACTGAAGCCAACAGACCCTTCAACATTAAATGCATTAAAGTGCTTGGTGTGCGGCTCCCCTGGCTAGGTTTGACGGCTCCCCAGGGAGCCACGGCGCACAGTTTGGGAACCACTGGTCTAAGTAAAAAAGGCGAGGCATTTAAATTTGAAAAATAGCGACGTGCACAGGGTTGACTTGCGGGGGGAACTGGGTTCGAGTCTCGGCAATGACGCTGAACATCCTGTGATTTTGGGCAAATCACTTAATCTCCCCGTGCCTAACAAAAATGAATGTGTCCTCATGTAATGCAACTGGTGCTATGTAAAGCGCTCTGATACCCGATACCTTCGGGTAAAGCTTGCGCTATATAAAACTCCATAACAAAAAAAAAAACCTTACTATGCAAAAACAGTCCGAGATTTGTTAAAAAATGGTATGCCATACTTGACAAGTGTTCTCTCGACTTAATCCTCCTCATTATTGAAGAACTTTCTAAGATTTTAGAGGAATTATCCAAAGAGATTGCTCACACCAAATCTGAACTGACAAACATTATGACAACTGAAGACTGGACTAAAACACTGGAAGACATCAATGATCAACTGGAGAAGTATACCCAAGCTATAAATGAAAGAAAAATTTGCAAATTTAAGCGAGACACTATTGATTACAAACTGGGAGAAGTATACTCTTGGGCAGAGGTTTATGCCAGACGCCGGCAGAATAAATCTTACAGTCAGAACACAGAGACGGAGACGTCATCATTGGACAGTGACAACAGGCGCAAACCTCGCACAGCCATCACTGAACATCTACCTTCAACAAGCACAGAAGTCCAACAGATCTCTGGTGTTCCTTTTTTAGAGGAAGGCTCAAAAGGTGGGGCAAAGGAAAAAGAAGGAGAGAAAGAAATAAGGAGCCTACCTGCAACGAGCAAGAGACTCAAAGGGAAGAAAACAACAACAACCTAGTTATCAACATCTCTTCCTATCAACTTAACTCCATAGAGATCAACACTCTTCAAAAAGGTACATCTTTTGTACCCACCTGTCACACCAACAGTCTAGAACTTGAGAACAGTCTCTTTAAACTGATGCGCAACTTACGTCTAAGGAACTTTTTTGACAACGTATTGACTGAACATAATCCAGAGGACACCGATCAATTACGTGGCTTACGATGTAGGAGTACATATATGGCTCCGGTGAGCCATAAAAGCCTCGACACCTTTGAGAATCTTGTCAATCATGACATTCAAAAATTCAATTTCAAACGACAATCCAAACATCGTAAACTTACGAACAAAGAATTTGACATTCTCAAACATTTAGCTAAGAATCCAGAGATCACTTGTCAAAATGTTGATAAGGGTGGTGCACTTGTTATTATGAATACTAACCCTGGGCGTAGTTCGCGAAGTAACGCTTCGCGAAGCTACGCAAAGTGCAGTTCGCACTACGCGAGCTACGCGAGCTACGCGTAGCACTACGCGAACTGCGTAGTGCGTGTTCGCAATGATTGCACAGTGCCGGATGCTTGTCCGCACTGTGCAATCATTGAAAACGGCATCTTGCACAGTGCGAAGCTGTCTTTTACTGCCGCTCGAGTAGATTTTTACTCGAGCAGCAGCTTTCTCAACGCGGACTGGTAGTTTCTCATCGCGAGCGGTCGCGAGCATACGCGACCACTCGCAATGAGAAACCTGACCTCCCGCGTTGAGAATCTCGCCGGGAGGTTTATTTTCCACGCTCGCGAACGGCAACTTGATGTTGCTGATCGCGAACGAGGAAAAAGTCTCGCCTGGATGTCATTTTGCTTGCTCGCGGTCGCCAACTTGACGTTGAGGACCGCGAGCAAGCAAAAAATGACCGCTGCACTACGCTACGCTACGCTACGCGTGTTCGCACTGTGCTACGTGCAATTCGCGTAGCGCGAAGTAGCGCAAACTTTGCAAACTACGCGAGCGTAGCGTAGTTTTCCGCCTAGGCCTAATGAATACCAGCTTTTATAGAGAACAAGTACAGATGCACGTTACAGACTTGGACACTTATAGCACTCTTGATTACAATCCTACTGAACAATTTGCTAACATTTTAAAGAGTTTGTTGAAAAAAGCGGTTGAAGATGGGGTTATCAACGAAAAAGTCAGCAGATTTCTTATGCAAACCAACCCGAAAACACCCACTATGTATATGTTACCTAAAGTCCACAAAGACTTGCAACATCCTCCATTTAGACCGATTGTTTCAACTAGAGGAAGTTTACATGAACCTGTGGGGAAATTTCTAGACAAATTCCTACAGCCTTTCGTTACCAGTATGAGTACATATATCAGGGACACCACAGACTTCCTTTCCAAAATTGGCACAATCACGTTTGCACATGATGAAGAAATATGGTTGTGCACAGTTGATGTAAAATCTCTTTACACTTCGAACCCACACAATTTGGGTCTTGAAGCCATTGAGGAAACATTATTGAACTCTGATCTGGATACCAGCTTCCAACTGTTTTTGATGGAATTACTACAATTCACCTTTAATCAGAGCTATTTTAAATGGGAAGACCAGTGGCATCTCCAACTCACTGGCACTTCCATGGGCAATTGTGCCGCCCCTTCGTACGCTAACATCTTCATGAGTAAGTTTGAAGAGAGTAACATACTAAACACAATTGTTTGGAAAGACCATGCTGCAATATTTTTAAGATACATCGATGACATCTTCATCGTATGGAAGGGATCACATGACAGCTTGATCAGTGCGCTTAATGCTTTGAACACAATAAACGATAGAATTCAATTCACCTATGAGGTCAGTGAACATACAATAGCCTTCTGTAGTGGGCTGGCCCCACGTGTACAGCATACAAAGGAGACGTAGCCGGTTTCCAGTTGATGTAGATTATTAAGCAGATGCTGTAAGCTGTAACAGGCCCCACCAGGAGCAGCCTCCTAGCTGCTCAGCCCATCTTCCCAACTGTCTCACACCACAGGCACCCAAGCATTCCACTCACACTGACATTCTACACGGAACACTCACACTGGCTGAGCAGCTAGGTAGAGGGAACATAATGACATGACCTGAGGATACTACACCTTCCTTGACGTACTTATCAACAGAGTTGGAAATGCTTTAGAGACCAACATCTACAGAAAGACAACGGACAGAAACAACATGTTACACTACCACAGCTTTCATCACAGTTCCCTCAAGAATCATTTACCTTTTTCACAACTGCTACGGGTAAAAAGAATAGTTTCTAATCCCATCAATTTTGAGCAACAAGCTGAAGACATACTCAACCGATTTAGTCAAAGAGGCTACCCTCGCAATGTGCTGGAACAGGCCAGAACTCGCAGTTCAACCAAATCTAGAACAGACCTTCTGACTACAACACAGAGAACAGATCAAAAACGCGTGGTAGTAGTGTCAAAATTCTCCACCATGAGTCAACGATACAAGAAATCCATTAAAGATCATTGGCCTATCCTTGCCTTGGAACCTGATTTTAAAGGGATTTTCAACGACATGCCCATCTTCGCGTACAACAGAGGCAAGAACATCAAAGAATTGATCACGTCAAGGACCAAAGATATCACACAAACCAGTTACAAAGGAAGTACACCTTGTTATAACTGCAGTAACTGCAACAACATCATTAAGGGTTCAACAATAACACATCCAATGAAAGGCACCAACATTAAGCTTAAGGTCAATGCTAACTGCGACACAATGAATGTGATTTATATACTTAAGTGCCCATGTGGCTTGGTGTACGTAGGCAAGACAGAAAGAAAGATCAAGACTAGGATACATGAACACAAGAACAGTATCCGGCCAAAAAATAAATTTGAAATCAGTTATTGCAGGACACTTCATTGACAATCACCATAACATCAGCCAATTGAAATTTCTCATCCTAGAAGTCGTGGACAAACAAGAAGGAAGAGACAATAACAACTACCTTCTACAGAGAGAAAACCATTGGATTACATTTCTGAACTCCTTGAAACCGCATGGTTTGAATGACAGGATGGAATTCCTTTGTTATCTTTAATTCTTTATAGACTCATTCTTTGAGATACCTTGAAGTTTGCATTCATTGACCCTTGATTTATGCTCTCGCTCTTTGTGATAACCGCGCATACGTTCTGCATGCATTCCATGATCTCTCTTGCTTGTAGAACTTTATCTATTCACGTTTTATTCTTTCACTTTTTCTGTTTCACTTTTCACGGCATTGTGCATTTTTCAGCCTTCTCACTCTAATGGACATTTAAGCCATTTGCATTTTCTCCAACAGACAGAAACCTTTTTTCTACTATACTTGTCCAATTTTTGCACACGTAGCTTTAACTTATTACTGTAGTCACATTTCTTTATCTTTGAACCTACACACATTGGTGTACCTTTCCGTGTTGCACCCGCAGTTTTTGAACCTTTTCTCTATTTATGTTTGAAGTTTACGTACTAGCTACAAGATGGCACCCTTTTCCGACTCCAATCATTGTTGACTTGTGGTCCTTCCTTACTTTCTCATCGCACGCATTTAAACACCCAGCACGCCGCACGTTTGTAACACACTTCACTGAAGACGCGCCCGAACCTAACGCCATCCCTGTAAGTCTACCCTGTGGACGTCGCTATTTTTCAAATTTAAATGCCTCGCCTTTTTCACTTAGACACTACCAATGTTTTTGGACTTCGCTCATTACACACAAGAGTATTCTCGATGATCTTATGCTTTAACCAAACTTTCTATGCTCTGACAGGCTTGTCGATCTTTAGGTGTACGTGCACTTTACTAAATTGGTGGCTTTAAACTTTTGCTGTTTTTGACAACCCGTGTGTTCACTGTATATCCCGCAGTATTGCAGCAACCCTTTGTACATCTCATTTAATATTCACACTTTTATAAGCCTCTGCTAACATCTCACTTTTGCCTGCAGCACCTCGCAGGTTCAATTTCTTGGCATGCAGCCATTACCGCCTCGCGGTCTGACTTTTCAGTTTTTTCAAAACCACACCACTGCATGTTCATCTTACAACGCGTCAGCATGCTACTAACAACTCACGTTGTTTTATTTAATATTGTCGATTTTCACAGTCACTTTTTCGATTCTTCTCGCTCAAGCACTCGGGTCTTTTATGTTCTTGGCAGTCTTCACGTTCAACACGTTGAGCACCTGGGTTTAAGGTGACGGTTAATCATCTTTTGTGTTTGCCGTACTCAAAATATCTCTGCTTATTTTACGTTATAGATACTTTCCCCTGACAAAGGGCTGTCATTGCCGAAATGCATCGGGAGACACGTTTGAATTGTATGATGGCCTAATGCATCTTTTGATGAGCTACCTTCGATATGAAGTTATAATATCGAAATAAGAATAAACATCTTTACAAGCTGCAACTTTATTTCATTTTGTTCACTACATCATCAATCAAGATTTACAGATCCCGCTTTCGCGGGCTTCATGCTGTGCTCAGGGGGACGTCACCTAATCAGGAGACGCTATCTTATTGGCAATAGATACAAGCACCATCTGTTGTTTCTTGGTCGTACGCTAGCTAAGCGCGATATTGACAGGGTGTGGAAGGATGTATCCCCACCATCGGTAGTGGCATGGAAGAAGGGCCTAGATTTCTCTATGGGTCTGGAGATACCCATCTTCAAGGCGAGGGGTTGCCCTCAGAAACATCCCAAAATATGGAGGAGGTAAGCACACTATAGGGGGCTTTATCTGGAACCTGTCCCATCAATTCCTGCTATCGGGGCGCTACCATGATGACAGGATTGTGGGGAAGCCTGGACTTTAATTATGTCGCTCTTCAAATTGGGTGGCTGGGAACTGTATGCTTCAGAATCTATATGATGTACATGGCACTATTGTTTGTTATTAAGTTTTTCGTTCAGATATTCCTAATTTCTAAACTGTGTAATCTCAATATTGAAAATGTTGATATCAGCACTATTGTCAATTATTGTGTACTACTGGTATTCCTGGCTGTACCAGGATTTTCTCAGCTGTCAACATTAAAATTATGTTGTGAAAAAAAAACACATTAACCGACAAGGTCACAGATATAGAAGGTGCCCTAGCACGGATCAGTTCCCTAAAAGAAGATTTTAAAACTTCGACTGGGTCGGTTCAATCGCTCATCTCTAAGATTAAAAAAAGCTATCATATGACAACAATAGCGTTACTAAGAAAATTTGATTTTTTGCCAGGAGGGGAAAAAGTAGGTAATCCCAATCCTGCAAATTGTCAGTTATGTGGAGTACCACCCAAGATCAAAACAGTGGCTGAGTATAAAAAAAAAAAAAACATTGGCCAGTCATCTCTGACTAACAATCCTCAGACACTTTTTCTTCCTCAAGACCAAGGTGTCCATAGACCAATAAATAGAGCTATTGGGAAAGGCACTGACCATCATCACTATAACACTAGAGCCAACAACAATGCTCACTCCTTGCCAACCCTCCATCTGTAAACAACTAGCTATCATTATAACCAGCATAACTTCCAACTCAGGACCTGCTAGTGAATGATCCACTACTCTTCTCCAAAGATCGTTTTTGTATGTTGTCACATAATGCGCAGGGTGGAATCATTTATATGACAGGGGTCCCTAGATTAGCCTCGGACCAGAAAGAATCCCCCATTCATTAATTAACTAGATCACTCACTGGATCCGCCACAAACGTAATTGCCTTTCCTTTATACGTTCAGATGTGATTACTGCCCGGCATGTATTTAACAACCGGTCCTCTCATGACACCATCAAATTGAGCATAAGAAACCAGGCTATTACTGATGGATTTCTAGCTATGGAAGCTCGCTCTTTCCCTCCTCAAGGCTCTACAAATCAGTTCAAACCATCATTAGACTTTGCCTATGCAAAAAGGTTGCCCTCAAACACAAATGCAGAGCCAAAAGTCTTTGTGTGAATTGCCAGGGAAATCTGGGAGCACAGATCCTAGCATGAACAAAGTCCTGGCAATTTCAATCAGCTTACTTCAGGGCTCGCCTAAAAGGGATCCTGGAAAAGTCGAAGATACTATTGGCCCTGGGCAACAAGCCCCCCCTGACCAACGCAACAGTGTCGTTAATAAGGGTAACATTCTCTCACCGCTGAAAGAAATTGATTGACTTGATTGACTGTTCACAAATTTGGACAACCCTAGAAGACGGGAAACATAGCAGCCCATTACTCACTAAACAACCAGTAGAGATAGTGCTAAGCTGCGCTCATTTATAACAGGAAGCCCTCTTGTCTACTTCCCAGAACAAGGGTGGAGTGTCATGCAAAATCCTCTCATGGAATTTAGCTGGCCTAAAGCTGAAACTTGCGGACCCTGATTGGTAGACTTACATAGATGCCCATGGTATATGTATTTTCGAAGAAACATGGTCCTCTGAATCTTGTTTTAGATGTGGCTATTCTAGTTTACTAATTTGGGTACAAAACTTGTTGGGTTGTATATCCACCATACTTGCTGGAACTATTCCTGAGCTACTTGGATTGAAACAGTGTAAAGATAACCTCTGTTTCTACCTTTTTAATATCTATAACAGACCCCAGGGCGAGCATAAGGAAACCTTGATACTAACCCTTTTGGAAACTAAGCTAACCTTTTTGCCCTGTGAAGCGCGCACAATAGTGGCAGGCAATTTTAATGTCACAATGGAACCCTTAAACAGTTATATTTCTTCCATAACCGATGAGGAGGATGCCTCATGGAATATTCCAAGGGTGGGCATCTCTCAAGTAAAAAAATGCTCGACCCTGGCTCTGCAACTACTGTGCATCACATTAAGAAGTGGGTTAAGAGCATGTAATGGGAGGTCGTTGTCAGACCAAGGAGGTGCAATGACCTTTAGACGTGGAAATAGCACAAGTAGAATAGATAACATATTACTTTCCCTGCACCTTTGGCTCATATGGGCGATATGACAGTAGTGGGAGAGCAGATAGTGACCTGATGTTGGAACTCACTGGGCTATTTAAATCCCACATAGAAGTGAACAAGCCTAGTATATTAGGGAATGCAGTACTGATCAACAACAAAAAGGCCTTAAAATGGGAGTGTATCCAGGCCCACCCTGAAATGCTAGAGCAGATATACTTGAATGTGGGTACTGCTATGGAGAAAATGAACAGATTTCTTGTGGATGGTGTAGCACCTAGCCATGTTATAAAAGTTCATAAGGATCTATTCACATTGATAAAGGATTTGACTACTAGAGAAACTAAGAACCAAACTAGTAACCCAAATAAACAGCAACATTGGTACAATGAGAAATGTAGGAAAGCAAAAACTTTACTCCTAGGATGTATAAAAGAAGGAGATCAAGATAAGGTCTCCAATGCTCAGAAAAATTAAAAGGCTGAACTTCAGAGAGCACAAAATACTTGAAAGTTGAAGGTCTGGGCAGAAGTAGTACAGGCAGCAAAACAGGGGGACTCAAAAACATTCTAGACTACATTGGCGCATGGCAGCCGCTCCGCAATTAGTCTAGTAGAATTTTACATTGAACCCTGTAAGTGGAACCAAGCATTTCACTTGCCTATATTCTATAGAGAATGGTAGTGACCAAGCTGCTAGGACTGATCTAAGTCAGCTCAGTACAAACGCAGGGTATGTAGATCCTCTCGAGATATCCCATACGGATTCCCTCGGGGCGTTGAAGTCAATTACAGCTAACAAATTCCCGGGTCCGGATTGTATCCCCTCTGATTCCTATGCTTCAGAACCTGATATTTGGGCTACATACCCAACGAGGATAATTCTAAGAGGTGGCCCTATACTAGAGTCCTGGCATAGTGCAGAGATAGTCCCAATATACAGAAAAGGCCGACAGGATGAACCCGGGAACTATAGGCGATTAGTTTAATCGATGGGCTCGAAAAGATTTTCTGTTGACAGGTCCTGGGCAAATTATCAGACTGGACATTGGCAAATAATATATTTAGTGATTTACTAATGGGCTTTCGCCCGAAAGTTAGTACTCATGATCAAATTTTAGGTTCAGCCTGATCTATTGGAAAACTGTCCTGCTGGGTAAAGGGCATTTATACGTCATTTTCGTTGATTTAAAAACTGCATTCGATACTGTCCCGAGATCTAGATTATGGGAAGTACTCGCAAGCATGGGAGTCCCAACTAACATTCTAGACATTTTAAAGAAAATACATGAGAATAATATAACACAAATGAGGTACGGGAGGAATGGGGAACAAACAGAAGCTTTCAAAATAGAGAAGGGTGTACGCCAAGGTTGTGTTTTAGCCCCAACTCTCTTCTCTTTGTTTATTAATGATTTGGCAGACTACTTGAACTTTCAAAATAATGATGCCCCTAAGATTGGCCTCCTGAAATACCCAGTGTTGTTATTTGTGGTCGACACGCTTCTCATTTCAAAGACCCCAAGAGGCCTACAAGCGATTCTGAACCAATTTTTTGAATTCTGTGTTGACTGTGGCCTAGAATTGAATATAAGCAAGGCTAAAACCATGGCTTTTAATTCTTATAAATCTACTAAATCAACTTTAATTGTTAACAATACCTTTTTAGAGCAGGTCTCGTATTTTACTTACTCGGGGTGACTTTGTCGCACAATCTTAGATAGAAGACCGAAATAAGAAACCCACTTTAAAATTACAACAAGAGGCTAGGGCTATCTTAAAAATGACAAAAAAGTTCAAATCAATAAGTATAGCCCCTGCGCTTGAGGTATACCTAGGCCGAAAAGTGTTGCCCTGTATAGCGCAGAGCTCTTGGGCCATGAACCGGCCAGTGAGCTAGTAATAGTGGAAAACAAATTCCCCAAGCTCCTAACACATCTTCCATACAGCTCTCCAACCCTCCCAGTTTTGCAAAATATGGGCCTGTTCCCCATCTCATTCACTACCCCGGCACGTCCATTATTATTCTGGCACAGAATGCAATCAATACTAGAGCTGGAGCCCTATAGAGCTCCACTCAGAGAGATTTTAAAAGCGGAGGGCCATTTAAGGATCCCACGGTTGTTATATATAAAGAAAATGTTTTATGCTATCGCTCTTGAGAATCTTTGGGACTCCCCAGAAGGCTCCCATTCAACACCAAGGCAAGTAATAAAGGAACGGTGCAGTGAATATTTTTGGGGAGAAATAGTAAAGAATAGCAAACTAGGGAGGCTAACAGACCAATTTTTGACCATAAGATTGTCCCTCTATATGAACCTTCTCTTGATGTCATCCAGGGCTCGCTTCCTAGACAGTTGTATTGAAAGTTCAGATATGGGATTTTGCCCACGCAATAATTCACAGCTAGATGGGCAAAGCCTTAGAGCCTTAATACTACCTGTCCTGTCTGCGGCACCGCTCCTGAATCACTAAGCCACATATTTTATTCTGTGTGGCTTATAAAGTCTCAAGGAGGAAATGGATCATCCCCCTTTGTAGATTATTAGGTATAAGGTCATTGAGCACAGCACATAGGATACTACTAATAGATACACGGGAGTCAATTGTCATTAGTCTAATGAAATATTTGCATGCAGTATGGATAACTAGGAACCAGTGGATAAAGTGCTAAAAGACGATCCAGGCTTTAACGCGGGTATTATATTAGGTACAGGACCCATACAGTGCTATACATACTAACTGGGATGCTGTTATTCTAGATATATATATATGTATTCAAAGCAGATATATGGTAAGACCGCTTGGAACGCCAACTTGTAGAATTTAATACATGAATTACTGTGTATAATGAGATTGGGACAGAATTGACCATTTTAAATACTTAATGCAGTGGTTCCCAAACTTTTTCGACCTGCAGCTCCCTTGACCCATTGGCCATTGCCCATCGCTCCCCACTGTTATTTTTTTTTAGAGGGTGGGTGGATGTAAGCTCGGCCTCCAGAGTACTTGCATTTTTCTCCGTGAAAATAATTGAGATGAAGCTGATGAAGCTATTATAATCATATACGCAGGGTGTTTTGTATTATTAAGGCGGCACCTCTAATAAAATATTCCTAGTTACACTTCTTTGCCCATGCCTTTTTTAGAGTACCCTCTCAAACTTTTTTATCCCACTTACAGTGCTAGATAGCACCTCTATGCATGTAGGCCCCATTGCCAAAGTGTTTCTACACTTGAAGAATATTTGCATGCACTTCTATTTCTACCCATGTCATACGTGCCAACACACCTGTCTCAGCAGGGTGACTCACGATTTTTTAAACCACATGCAGCTTTATTTTTGCTGTCTCCTCCCTAAAATTGCCTCCAAATCAATGCAAGTAAAATAAATTCCTCAGATTTTTTTTTGTTTAAACGTCCCTCTTTCTTGCTTCCAAATGTTGGCATTATGCCGTATATGGTGTTTTACTTCCCTGTGCTCAAGGAGAGAGCAGGCCTTTCTGGAAATGTGTGTGTACTGAAAGAAATGTGTACTGGAAGTACCTATGATTCAAGTACAAATGTCAATACTTAATAATACTTAGGGGTCTATTATGATGTCGTGCGGATCGCCACCGCCCGGCCAGCGGTGGCGGGCGGTGGCGATCCGCACGCCATCACAACACAATTTACCCCCGCCATATTACTATGGCGGGGGGTACCGCGGCGGACGGAAAGTCCATCCGCCGCATTTCCGCCGGTAGGCAATCGTCCCGATTGCCAACCGGGCGGAAAAGGCCCATAATATGGTGGCGGTGCCTTGCAGGCACCGCCATCCATATCAGCATGTGGCATTTTCAATGCCTTTCCATGGCGGAGAGTTCGCCATGGAAAGGCATGCGGTTTTCGCATCGGGGGCCCGTTGCGGGCCCCCAGGGGGGTGGGTGGCTGCACTTGGGGGGTACCTATGGTACCCCCCAACATTGGCATGGGCAAGGTGGCAGGCACCACGCGGTGCCTGTCACGTTGTGCATGCCAATGCACAACATGCATATATTGCATTGTGGCGGGTGCTGCTTACAGCACCGCCCGCCACAATGCAATATATGCGGGATGCCACCGCCACCGTGGCGGTGGCATCCTATTTGCCATTGCGGGACCGCCGCACCTCTTGCGGGCGGTCCCGTTTGCCGTTGCAGTGGCGGCATCGTAATGGACCCCTTAGTGTGTTTAATAGACAGGACACCTGTACTTTTCTGATAACTTGCATTGGTGTAAAATGCATTTGGAAAAAAACGAAACTTAACGAGTCTAACAAAATAATTCAGGCATCTTCCGCTTACTTTGGGAGTGTTGGAACGTGGGGATCCAGTGAAATATGGAGGTCATCTCCCTCGACATGCCATCAATTAAGCACTATGTTTACAGCTTTAGGCATGTCACTTACAAATCACTGACATCATGTGTTTAAGTCTAATTAGTTTAACTGAAGCCAACAGACCCTTCAACATTAAATGCATTAAAGTGCTTGGTGCGCGGCTCCCCTGGCTAGGTTTGACGGCTCCCCAGGGAGCCACGGCGCACAGTTTGGGAACCACTCACTTAATGTGTTCATGAGAATTTATTTGGACGTTTTTAGCTGAACATGCATGGAATGCTATTTTATCTTTTTATATGTCTTATGGATCTTAATCCGAAATCAACGACAATAATAATATATAGTATAAGTAGTTTGGTGTAGAAGGAAAGTTGCGGGCCTACTCTTGTAGCACCCTTTCCAGCTACCCACTCTATATCTGAAGAAAGTTGACTGACATATTAGAAATTGTACACAATCACTATATTGTTTTGAACCATTTTCTATTCAATGCACCTCTGAATGACTGGGTTGTACTAAACTAGATGTCCCAGCTTTTAACATATTTTGGTTTTCTTACATAGTATTTCCTGTATGATGTATTTATGAGCGATTGACATCTACCAAAATGCGTGTTATGGGATGGAGTTTGAACAAACTAGACAACTATTAATATACTCCATAGTTGGCATAGTCACCACTGCGATACCAAAGGGGATGATGGACGGAGCGTTTGAGCTAATCAAACACTCACCCCCAGTCAACTGATCTGGGTTTAATCCATCATCATTCTTTAGCTCACTCCATCACCCCAGTTCAGACATGGCCATAGCAAAAAAACGATGGATTTAGGCCCAGATCTCTGTACTGGGGTGAATGTATGACATTGTTCTGCATTCTGTCCATCAACTGTTGTTTTTGCATTTGTCACCCCGAGTGGGACGGGTATGCCCAGACGTGGGTCCCGTGCTCGCCATGCCACTGGAATCAAGCTATCCTGGCTGAAGAGGGGTGAAACCCCGAAACCGTCCTAGGATGCTTGTTTCCAGTCCAGGAGGACCTGGCTTGGCAGTTCGGGCTGGACTGTTCCCATGAGGCACAGGGTCAAGACCTAGATTTGCATATGGCTGGGTTCAAACTGGAATGGCATGGTGAGCAAAAACGATGGATTTAGGCCCAGATCTCTGTACTGGGGTGAATGTATGACATTGTTCTGCATTCTGTCCATCAACTGTTGTTTTTGCATTTGTCACCCCGAGTGGGACGGGTATGCCCAGACGTGGGTCCCGTGCTCGCCATGCCACTGGAATCAAGCTATCCTGGCTGAAGAGGGTGAAACCCCGAAACCGGTCCTAGGATGCTTGTTTCCAGTCCAGGGAGGACCTGGCTTGGCAGTTCGGGCTGGACTGTTCCCATGAGGCACAGGGTCAAGACTGATTTGCATATGGCTGGGTTCAAACTGGAATGGCATGGTGAGCACAAAAACGATGGATTTAGGCCCAGATCTCTGTACTGGGGTGAATGTATGACATTGTTCTGCATTCTGTCCATCAACTGTTGTTTTTGCATTTGTCACCCCGAGTGGGACGGGTATGCCCAGACGTGGGTCCCGTGCTTGCCATGCCACTGGAATCAAGCTATCCTGGCTGAAGAGGGGTGAAACCCCGAAACCGGTCCTAGGATGCTTGTTTCCAGTCCAGGGAGGACCTGGCTTGGCAGTTCGGGCTGGACTGTTCCCATGAGGCACAGGGTCAAGACTGATTTGCATATGGCTGGGTTCAAACTGGAATGGCATGGTGAGCACAAAAACGATGGATTTAGGCCCAGATCTCTGTTCTGGGGTGAATGTATGACATTGTTCTGCATTCTGTCCATCAACTGTTGTTTTTGCAATAGTCACCACTGCAGCAGTATCCTCTGCTTTCTTTTGGCTTTTTTTCTCTCTCTTTTTTTTCCTCTTCCCAAGTGAAGCACAGATATTTAGAAATAACTATCATATTGGCAGGGGCACATGGCAGACCCTAAAATGAGGTTTTTGTTTTCCCTTCCTCCTATCTGTGAATTTTACTTGAACTGAATATTGCCTAAACCTGATGCTTTGACTCTAGGCATCTCAAATAGTAATTGTACCTTGATCTGTTCGATGCACTTGCACTGTTTAAGATGCTTTCTCACACTAATTGTTCCCCTCTATGATTACTAAGTATTTTGTTGCACTTCAATGATAGGTCATCAAGCACTTTATTGCTGCATAGAATTACGCCACCATGTACCCATTTGCACGTTATCTGATGCCACCTTTTATGTATTTTTCAATGCAGCCTGTGTTCATTAGAATGTGTTCCACTAGGTGATTTTTTAAACTGTTTTTATTGTTGTATATATATTTCTTATCTTGTACTTTTATGGCCTTCTGGCCAAAATAAAGTTCTAAAAGAAAAAATAATGGTGTTAAGATACTCTTCAAATAAACTAGGGTTTAGTGCAGGATTTGAGCTATACAGCTGAGATTAGTACTGTGTCATGACCATTGTAATATCTCTGGTAGTTTAGTGGGGCTAATGCATATCATTAAGGATCTTAACAAGATAGGGGCTAGTCTGTGTGGCTCATAGCAGCTTGGCTAGGGTTCTGCCAGCTCTATCTCCCTCTCCATAATGCCTAGCGGCAGCCTCCTTATCTTATTATTGCGTTTACCAGTCTGCCTCCTCCTGGTAATCCGCAAGCTTACTGTGGTATTGTGTGAGTGTATGTGCATCACCAGTAGCTATATAATTGGCGCCAAGCTCTCCAAGCTCTCTCTCTAGGTGGGCCAATCGCTCCCGCAGGTCTCCCAGTACTCCACTCTGGGTTTCCATACACACTCCGCAGATATAGACTTTAAAAGCCTCCTACAGCAATCCTGGGTAATGCACTGAACCAGCATTAGTGGAAAAGTACTCAAGTGTAGGTTTTTGGTGTTAGGCAGGAATACAGGTCTCTAAGAGCATTCGGCGGGAGTCGCCGGTCAAAGGCATGAGTATCCACTTCCTTCAAGTTCAAGTTCAGTCGAACTGGGGCGTGGTCAGATAGCGTATGGGGCATATGGTAAACCGTCTTAGACCAGGCAGCTCCATTCTCAGATACTAGCCAGTAGTCAATGCGCGACCACGCTCCCCAAGAAGTCAAGATACAAGTGCTAGCTATCGTCTCCCCATGTCGATCGCACCCGACATCACGCCTCAGCTGGTCCTGCTTGATATTCCCAAAAACAGGAAGAGGGAGAGAGAAGCAGAGATTCATTCAGATTCCCGAGCCAGTACTTAAATAATCAAAAAGAATGAATCACTTAGGTCATTTTCCAGAGTCTCTTGGAAATTTTCTGACGAGGACCCTCAGCCACACTGTTACGGCAGCCTTATATCTTGTTTCTCAGCTTATTTGATTAAGTGGGATGAATCATCATAGGGTCTTGGCACCTGAGTGTACCATTCTCCAGGTGTTCATCATCCTCCACCAGGAGGGAGACTGTCTGGTGTGCGACAGTCGTGAGTGGGAAGAGTGTTGGAATAATATAAAATATTAAAAATATCTTCTCTCCTGTGTAGTTTGTTTTTATTTTCACTGGGGGGGATAAGGTTAAAAAAATGGGAGGTGCTTCATTGGATAGTTATAGGTCCAAAGCACCTGGTGAGTGGTCGGTCGACATGTTTCAGCCTGTGTCGCCCAAAAGGGTCGGATGACCTTCTTCAGGACCAAAGGATCCAGCCATCTCAAATGTTGAGGGGCTGTGTATGTGCTATGTAAGGTGAATGGATTCGCTCACCCTATTAGGGCAACAGGTTGTATTTAATGCCTGTTATGGACATGTGGTAATAGTCCTTAATTTGCTCTGTTGCTGGAATCTATTCAGGCATTTCAGTTCCATGAGGCCAGCACAGTGGTTTGTAATCCTGCCGTGTATATATTTAGATCCTGCATGATAGCCTGAATCTGCACAGCTGCCCTGGGGTCAGAGGCTAGTCTGTGTGGCTCGTACCAGCTTGGCTAGGGTTCTGCCAGCTCTATCTCCCTCTCCATAATGATTAGCGGCAGCCTCCTTATCTTATTATTGTGTTTACCTGTCTGCCTCCTCCTGGTAATCCGCAAGCTTACTGCGGTATTGTGTGAGTTTATGTGCATCACCAGTAGCTATATAATTGGCGCCAAGCTCTCCCAGCTCTCTCTCTAGGTGGGCCAATCGCTCCCGCAGGTCTCCCAGTACTCCACTCTGGGTTGCCATACACACTCAGCAGATATAGACTTTAAAAGGCTCCCACAGCAATCCTGGGTAATGCACTGAACCAGCGTTAGTGGAAAAGTACTCAAGTGTAGGTTTTTGGTGTTAGGCAGGAATACAGGTCTCTAAGAGCATTCGGCGGGAGTCGCCGGTCAAAGGCATGAGTTTCCACTTCCTTTAAGTTCAAGTTCAGTCGAACTGGGGCGTGGTTAGATAGCGCATGGGGCATATGGTCAACCGTCTTAGACCAAGCAGCTCCATTCTCAGATACTAGCCAGTAGTCAGTGCGCGACCACGCTCCCCAAGAAGTCAAGATACAAGTGCTAGCTATCGTCTCCCCATGTCGATCGCACCCGACATCACGCCTCAGCTGGTCCTGCATGATATTCCCAAAAACAGGAAGAGGGAGAGAGAAGCAGAGATTCATTCAGAATCCCGAGCCAGTACTTAAATAATCAAAAAGAATGAATCACTTAGGTCATTTTCCAGAGTCTCTTGGAAATTTTCTGACGAGGACCCTCAGCACACTGTCACGGCAGCCTTATATCTTGGTTCTCAGCTTATTTGATTAAGTGGGATGAATCATCATAGGGTCTTGGCACCTGAGTGTACCATTCTCCAGGTGTTCATCATCCTCTACCAGGAGGGAGATTGTCCGGTGTGCGACAGTCGTGAGTGGGAAGAGTGTTGGAATAATATAAAATATTAAAATATCTTCTCACCTGTGTAGTTTGTTTTTATTTTCAATGGGGAGGGATAAGGTTAAAAAAGTGGGAGGTGCTTAATTGGATAATTATAGGTCCAAAGCACCTGATGAGTGGTCGGTCGACATGTTTTAGCCTGTGCTGCCCAAAAGGGTCGGATGGCCTTCTTCAAGACCAAAGGATCCAGCCATCTCAAATGTTGAGGGGCTGTGTATGTGCTATGTAAGGTAAGTGGATTCGCTCACCCTATTAGGGCAAGAGGTTGTATTTAATGCCTGTTATGAACATGTGGTAATAGGCCTTAATTTGGTCTGTTGCTAGAATCTATGCAGGCATTTCAGTTCCATGAGGCCAGCACAGTGGCTTGTAATCCTGCCATGTATATATTTAGGCCCTGCATAATAGCCTGAATCTGCACAGCTGCCCTGAGGTGCGCCTGGTGTCCCGTCTGCGATCTATCCAACACGGGATCTAACATCACATTGAAGTCATCCCCAAATAATGGTCTAGCAGCCCAACCTTAGCACCTTACTCCAGGATAGGAGTAAACAAATGGGGTTGTCTGCATTGTGGCCATAGACACAAACCAGTATCGATTCCTTGCCCTCAAAGATGTGGCAGCCTCCTTCGCGGTCCATGTTTTCATGAAGTGCAGGCCATCTCAACTCTATGCACATAGTGATCACCACCTTTCTGGCGTATTCAGAAAATGTTGCAATTTTGATCTCACCAATCCAACCAGACCGGAGTCTAGAATGGGAGCGTTCACTAAGGTGGAGCTCTTAGAGAAAACCAATATCTACTCCGTGCTGTCTAAAATATGCAAAGGGTTACCTGACCTTCCGTGGGTCACCCATACTTCGGACATTTCATGTCAGAAGTGAAATATCTGACATTATATCATCGTCACTCCCGAGGCATCATTAACATCAAGGGGATTTCGAATTTCCAGACAGCAGAGTCTCCAAATCACTTAGGAAGGCACTGCTACTTGCAGTGTAGCAGTAGGGGCCCTTATGTGTATGTTAGCACATCATCATGTAGTGTAGAAGGAAAACAACAACAACCCCCCTTCCCCTCCCACTTCAACTATCCCAACTCATTGAAGAGTCAGCCTCCCCATCATTCCCAAACCTAGGAATATGAAACCAGGCACACAAGCAAAGAATGGGGCCCTGTATGGGAACAAATCCGGAGGTGTTCAGAGAGGCAGGTTGTACCCCATAGCTCTAGGCTAACAGGTGGCCAGGACAGTATAAAGCAGTCTTGATGTGCGACACCATGTGGGCCAGCACGCCCACTGGGGCCAGATGGGTCAAATCAGGATTTCTGGGTGGCTAGCAGCAATTGCTGCACCCAAAACAATGTGGAGAAGTGGCTAGGGCCATGTCTCTGTTCTAATGGAGCAAGAGTCAGAAAACGTACTCATGCAGGTGGTGTGATCCCTCTCTAGCAGCAATCAGCAGACAACGCCCCAAAGTACGCAGTAGGGGTGTGGTCCCATCAGTCAGTAGAGTCCAGTCGGGTTACCCCTGACCCAGACCTAATCATTATCATCAAACTGCTTTCCCCGTGCTTCAGCTTCAGAGTCATTCTCAGGTGTAAATTTTTAGAGATGCGTACACACGAATTTGAGTGCTAAATTAGAATCTGTAAAAAATGAGTCTTCCCTTGGCTGATAACACTCAATTTTGCAACGTATAAAAGGGCGTAAGGCAGCCCCACCTTGCCGAGAAATCTCTTGGCAGGGAGGAAGTCACGGCGAGAGATCTGGACCTCTAGGGTGAAGTCTGGGTCAAACAAGACCTTGTTTCCCTGGTCTTGAATATATGCCTTCTCCCTGGAGACATGTACTATAGCGTTCCAGTCCCTGTAGTGGAGGAGGTATACTATGATGGGTCATGCTGGAGCCCCAGGGGTAGGCTGTAGCCCAAAGAGCGGTGGGCTAGCTCGACCAAATACAAGGTGGTAGATGGTCACCAAAGAGAGAGCGCAGTAGATCCTTCATGTACAGTTCCATTTTTCCCATAGCAGTGGACTCCGGTAGGTCCAAGACCCTGATGTTGTTTCTCCTGGAGCAGGCCTCCAAATCCTCATTCTTGGCCTGGATCACATCCAGTTCTTTCTCCATACATAGCAAGTGTTCGTCCCAGTGCTGCTATCATTGAGTTCAGGCGCGGTCGGTGGTAGGAGTGCCGGTCGGGCGGTGATGTGGGGCGGGGGAGGGGCAGGGTGGGGGGTAGTAAACTACGGATTAAGGCCGAATACAGGTAAGTAAACATTTAAATAAATAAAACGAATTTCGTTGCGCGCACTGCATCGCATTTGGCGATGCAGCGCTCCAAGGTTTTTTTAAAGGTTTCTATTTTTCCATTTTTCTATTTTGCTTTGCACGCCACTGAACATCACCTGACATGCATGTGCATTAATTCTTTGCAATTTCTTGAAATTTTATTGATGTATCATTCATTGTTTCTGGTCAAACAAAGGGTCACTCCGACACTCTGATAATATGATTTTAATATATTCCCTTTAAGTGAGTGTACATACCCTTGCTCAGTCCAGAAGAGGCCTAGAAAAAACAGGCCGAAATGCACCGACCACATCACAAGGAGCCCGCCGGACAAGATCTTTAAGAGACACAATTTGATTGAGGACCATTGCTCCAAATAATCAGAGACACTGGGGGGGCATATTTACAAGCCCCTATCGCCACAGGAACATCATTTTAAAGACATTCCTGTGGCGATACGGGCTTCGTCTTACTTACAAGGCAGTGCCTTGTGGATAAGGCACTCTCTCACGCTATACTTAGCGTGAAAGGGGTGGGCAATGGGTGTTGCAGTCAGCGTTCCACCACAACACCCATAGATTTTGACTCTGCCCCATATCTACAAGGATTGTGTAAATATGGGTCAGCGCCAAAATTAAGACCAAATAAAACCTGGTCTTAACATGGCGCAACGAGGAGAAATGCTTTATTTCTCCTCGTTTTTGGTGTTTCTATGTGTTCTGCATTGTGCAACACACATAAAAACAGCGAAACGCCATGCATGATTGTTTATGTGCAGGAAAGTGTCCCTTCCTGCTTATAAACAATCAATTTAAAAATGACGAGTTGCAACTTCTATGTGTGCTGCACAAAGCAGCACACATAGAAGTTACAATCGTCATTTCAGATTGTTTATGTGCAGGAAGGAACACCTTCCTGCACATAAACAATCATTTCCACAATGCAGGCACCCTTGCACTATGGTGCATGGGTGCCTGCGTTGGCGCTAGGCAGCTGTACTTAGCGCCACCACACAGGGAAACGCAGGGCTGCACCGTAGTGTTGTAAATACGGTGCAGCCCTACGTTTCCAAAGTGGTGGAGCGCGGCGTTAAGCCAAGAAGGCTAAGACCGTGCTCCTTCACTTCCCTTGTAAATATACCCCTGGGTATTTAACTCTGAGCCAGTCTTTTCCTTGGATTGTCCACCTGTCGATGGTACAAAGCCCGGAAAAACGGGATTGGCTGTCTTTATCAAAACGTATTGCTTTGGCAAGGATTGTGCACCATCCAATTGATATATGATTCCCTTTTGAAAAATTGTCTTTATTTGCACAAGTATTTTTTGTTTGGCTTAAGATAAATGAAAAGTTTTTTTGCATCAACATATGTGGTGTCGTATATGATAAACAGAACACCTAAAACAATATCCAGGTTACAGATAAAATAAAATGTATTGAAAGTATCCCAGTAGGATCCTAATAATCCTTGCAGATAACAATTGAAATGTTAATATCAGTCGATTGATACTTTTTAATATATCCTGCTAGACCTATTTGTATTTTGTATTACTTCGTTTGTAGCCTAGGCTCTAGAGGGGTATATGGGCTTTACCCCTTAACTGCTCAGCACATAATCTTCAGAGGTCTGAAGGCAGAGATGCCGACTGTCAGGCAGGTTCAATCATGCAATGCTGTTTGGTAACGTCTGGCACTAACTCACTATTACTCTTTGGGTGAGTTTGTGAAGCCCACGTCCACTCAAAGCAGCAGTTATGAAATAGTGCTATTAATGTCTCGGATCAGCATAAGTACAGTTGTAATTTATTAAATTATGCTTGATATGGTTGATTCTGGAGGAGATAAAAGGAATAATGCCTAAGGGCAGCAGAACTCCACACCTACATTTTAGGAACATATTTTGTAACATACTAGGAAGTCATTTAGGGTTTGGCTAATTGAAAGTATCTCAATACCTGTAGCATAGGAAAGCAGTGTCTCATTTGTGTCAGGACGAATTCAGTGAGCAATCTATAGTGCTAAGGGTTAGAAGAGCTTTGATGGCTCAGTGGACTAATGCGTTCCACCATGACCATAGGTTTAGATACCAACAGAACCATTCAATATTTTTAGAAGGATAATGTAGAGTATTATGTAGTGTGGGGATTAGTCCTCACTATGTACTACTATCACGATATCCCACAGATGGTCCTTGGATTCACACTAATAAATTCTTAGCTCAGTCCTGGCCGTGTGACATAGAACAGTCAGGCTTTACTTCAGGGACATGTGTTAAGCAATTCGGAATGCCAAAATGGACGATAAGTAATTGACACGGCTTGAGAGAAATTCGACACTAATATATAAAAAAAGAGTCTGTTTTTATATTAATTAAGACACCAAAATTAACAGAATAGTTATAGCTTTATGAAGCAATAAAAAAAAATCAATGCAAAATAATACAGTGAAAATAGAACATTGCGGTCAATGGGAAAAACCACTAGTGACAATCGGTCACTTGCAGGTTGAGCTGTGTTGTACACTTGCAGGGTAAGGGTGATGCGGGTCCCAGGACCAAACCATGACAGTCAGTTTAATTTTACCTGGCCTGTGGAGTCCGGGTGCAGAGTTGTCCTGACTGTCCTTTGTGCTGAACAGAAGCTGTGGGAGAGCTACTTTTACCACTGAAATGGTGCTGCTGGGGAAAGAGATGCAAAAAGACAACAACGGTGTTGTTGTTGACATCAGTTGAAGGTCGGATGGAATTCTCTCTTAATGCAGCGTTGAGTAAAGGGGTCGGTTGCTGGACTGGCAACCAACAAGCCTTGGAAGCGGTAAGCCGTGCTGAAAGTAACTTCGACGTCTGGTGGCCCTAACGAATGCAGTAGCTGCTTGTAATCAGAGGAAGGCAGGACTACAGTACCCACAATGCACTAGACCACCTGGGTTTTGGCAATGCCACAGAGGGCCAGATGGCCAGTGATTCTTCGGATGTTGGGCGTTGTTTTATCTGCAGTTTGGAGGGGACTAGTACCACTAGTCCAGGGGAGTCTGAGTGTGTTTCAGGTTTCCACAGGGGTCCATCTGGCAGGGGGAACTGATAGATAGCCTAGGGCAAGTCCTGATCAGGCAGTTCCAAGAGCGTTGCCACAGGTGCAGGGTATCCCTCTTTTGCTTTGGGCAAATCTTGTTGTCGCTGGTGCAGGGTTCATCTTCAGTCCTCTTCGATGTAGGTTGTTCAGAACTGAGGTTATGATTTACGGGGGTCCCTTAAATCCTAGATTTAGGGCAGTTAGGGGTGTGGGAGCTAGTAGTCAATGGGCAGATAGTCCCTGCAGCTAATCGGCCCCTTAGGTGACGACATCCAGTGGTGTGGGTCACCTTTTCTATCCAGAACCCTCTATTCTGCCACTACTAAAGATGGCAGAAATAAAATTTTAGTGTACAGATCAGGCTGCACACCCTGGAGGTGTGGCTAGCCTTCTGGGGGTGTACACCTCCCTGCATAACTAATTTCCCACCTGCTGGGGTGCACATGTGCCTGGGGCAGGGGGAGGATGTTTCCTCTACTGAGAGTCAGCCCCGATGCAAATCAGAGTCCCTGCACCCTTAGAAGCTCACCACCTTGATGGGCCACTTCACTAGCCTGCTTGGGAGGAGGGAGATGTGACCTCCTTCCTGGCCAAGCCTTTGCTCCTAACTCCTGGGAGTGATCACACTGCCTGGCAGGAGGTCAGAATCCTGTCCTGGTGGCACTAAGCGTGGGCTGGCAAGCCAGAGCACAGAGACGCTGGAGAAACCAGGTGGGAAACCTCTAGGGTAGCCACCTGGGTGCATGCCATATCACCCAGGGCACGAGATTCATGTCAGGGATGAGAAGGCATGTTGTTTAATATGAAACATGACATATTTTGGAAGTACTATAATGGAGCCGCCAATCTCGAAAATGTCTGGGTGGCAGCTCATGTTATCCTATAGACCGCTAATACTTATAGTAGTTTTCAATGGGGAATGCTACTATAGGGACATATTGGCCTGCACTTATATGTCCTCCCCTTTAATATACTGCGCCCTGCCTCTTGGGTTCTGGAGGCTTTCCTTTTGGAAGTCGGACACATATTAAAAATAGTGTATTGACTGTGCCCCAAATGTTGAGTGCACAGTCGAGTTCGAGCAGTTTGCACTGCTCCTGCAGTTTTGAAATGGCAGACCTGCTGTCAGTAGTTTGCTTGGGTCACTCAAGGTGGCACAAGGCTGTGCTGCAGCCCTGGGGGCCCCTTGACCACCTATGCCTTGGGTTCCCCAGGCACCATATACTAGGGACTTATCAGGGGGTAAAGTATTTGCAAATTTGGGACTGCCAAGTCAAACATAGCAGTTTTGGGAGAGAGCACAGGTACTGGGGTCTGGCCAGCAGTCAGAATTATAACCATCAGCATTTGGAGCAAAAGTGTGTGTGTGTGGGGGGTGGGGGGGTGACCATACAAAACCGGCACTTATCTACAGATAAAATGAATGTCATTAGTTTGGGTAACAATACAAATCTGATATTCAGCTTCAAGATGTCACATGGGGCGAACATGCTCTTTAAAATGGCACATAATATATTATTTAATGTTATGTTAAAAGAAAAAACATTGACATATTACATACCCCACACCATCTGTCCAAAAACTTATGGCAGGTAACTCCTGCCAGAAATTGTTTTGGTAAACTGCACAAAATTATGATTTGTACCCCCTTGGATTTCTTTCCTGAGTGCATACATCAGAATTTTGTACTACGGAGCCCATGCACGAATGGGAATTTCATGCTATTTACCAACACTAGCATCATCAGGGTTCATGTGCCATGAGCTTGTGGGCAAATAGCGTGTCATATGTAATTTGCACAAGAAAATAGAACATTTGCAATAGACAATGCGCCGTACATGGGATCCTATTTGAGGTACAAACAGGAGTTTGCACCCGAAATGGAATTACCGCCTAGCTATCATCAGGGCTCAGATATTAAGAGCCTTCCAATGCTTTTACTTCTGAGGAATTTCGTTCTAGTGACCAGCTGCCTGCAATATTGGTTGCCTCTTCTTCAAGTGACTCTCTGCTGTTGTCTCCTGTAACAGAGCCCTGTTAACCTCACTTTGCTAGCATTACATCAATAATAGCCAGTGGCGGCTCCACCATGGGGGCGTCGCCCCACTGCTTTCTCGCAGTGCGAGAAGGCAGACACATAAAATGGTAAAACTACCATTTTATGTTTCTCCCTTCTCGCATTGCGAGAAAGCAGAAGTGCCTGGAGTGCCTGGTTGTGGGAGGGCGGGTGGGCGGTCCCGCTTGAGGGCAGGGGGGGAGTGGCTTGCCCACTGTTGTGGGTACTGACTGTTTGGTCGGCCCCAGGGCCGAACAAAGCAGTCATGCGCACTCCCCCTTTTTCTCTATGTAGGCTGCTGCATGCAGCCTACATAGAGAAAATGGGCCGGCTGGGGCGCTCTCCGCTGCGCCTCACCAATCACAACGCTGCCATTGCAGCGTTGTGATTGGCTTAGGGGAGGGGAGGGAGGCTGCCTGTGACTGCTTCCTGTTGGAACCCGCCACTGCCAGGAGCTGAGGCGGCACGGGACTCAGGACCGACCCGGTAAGGTAAGTTTCCATTTTTTTTAAATTATAACCCCCCATGACCCTTACCCGCGAGTCCCCTACCCGGCGCGACTGATAGGTTCCACCGGCCGCGAGACCACTAGGACGCACATAAAACTAAAGGTTCCAGCAAGAGAAGGTATCGAAGGCTGGGAATGCGTAGAAGCACTTAAGAAACTGGCAGACCGGCATTCACAATGGCCTCAATAGTTGCATTATTATTGCGCTTCAAACCCTTGACATGGCGCCATGTATACCATTAATTCACCTGCCCTAGCCACTCTTGGTATGGTAAGATTGTTAGTAGTTGATTATGATAGACCAGTTTCCATGACGCATGCCACCGGCGCCAAAGTGTTGTGCTAAAAACACAGGCACGACCATTTGAAGGACATTTATATTTACAGAGAACAGCGGTGTGTATTTTGGAAAATAAACCGAGTTTGCAGGTCTGAGCAAGAATGTACAGTGTATTAAAAGGGTCATTTTTAGGGGGGGCTCATAATAAAAAAAAAGTCCGGTAATTGAGAAATGGGCCGCGCAGGTACAGTCAGTCATACGATGCCTTTTCTTAGTCATACAGACGAGGTGTTGTTCGCCGCAGCTCCCTCCCTGCTGCTGCTGCGGTGGACACGTCTGAATCTTTTTTACACCTCGACATCCTGCACTGAGCATCCGGTCTCCAGTGTGTGGCCTTAATGTGCACATATTAATCATAGATTTTACATACTGGACACAATCATTGCACCGAGTGCTGCGCTTACTTTGTAAAAAAAAATGAACAACAAATGTGCTGGGGTCCTAAGTTTTTCTCAGAAGCGCACCTCCAGCACTGCTGATGCCAGGATTACTCTGATGCCAAGTTGTTCTTCATCCCTAATTTCTCTCTGTCCCTGTTTTCCTACTTCTTTCTCTCTCTTCTCGCTATCTTGCTCTTGGTTAAAAGGCTTTTGCAGAAAAGTAAGTTCCACTCCCCAACAAGCACAGTGTGATGCAGTGCAGAGTGGGGACGAATTTCAGACAGCAGAACTGCAGTGCAAGTAGAGTGAGGATGCACTGCACTCAGAGTGGCCGTGCAGTGCGCTGAGACAGCGATGCAGTGCACAACGTGATGGCGTAGTGTGCATGGGGATGCAGAGCAGAGAGAAAAGAGAGGAAGTGCACAGAGTATAGGGGAGTTTTCAACATGGTGACGCAACGTGCAGTGTGTGGTGTGCACTGCAGTGCACACATAATAGATGTATTGCAGAGCATAGAGATTCAGTGCCCAGTGAACGAAGAAAATGCAGAGACATTCAGTGGGATGCAACAGCCAGAGCAGGGGCTCTTTGCTGAGAGCACAGTGCACAGAACGACCTCTAGCTACAGAGAGCATAGATGGGCTTCACAGAATGAGGTGAGAAAAGTTGCAGTGATCAGAGTAGGGGAGTAGTATAGAGGGAATAGAGATGTGCACAGACAGTCGAAGTGCAGTGCAAAGAATGGGCAGAGAGAAAATGCAGTGAGAGGGTAGTGTATGTGTGCCTTGTGTTTACGAGAGCCACAAAACATGTATTTTTCTAGCGCCTTCTGGATGTCGGTGTGCTTTGATTATTGATTATTTCAACTAAAATGACTTCCCAAACAGAAAGGTTGGATCCCACCCTTTGTGTATGCGTTCTAGGCTTATGTTTACGTTTTTTGCCTACTACCATACGTACCGGCGATTGGTGTGGTTATATTACTGAAAATATGTACACAATAATGTCATAGCAGAACTGCAGCGTGGGACCCCAGCTCCGTGCGTAGGTCCGAGGCCTGCGTTTACAAGGCACAAAAAAATGTTTTTTAATAGCGCCTGATCGAGGCTGGCCTGCTTATGTTACTGAATCCTTAAATAAACAGAGGTGGTTCATTGTACCATTTTCTTGTTTTATTTTGTTCGTAAACTTTGTATCTTTATAAACTGTAGATTTATTTGTTTTGCTTTTATGTTATATAATAATTTGCGTTGGTTTCTAAAGTGCGAATATAATCTTGAAAGACCCTGGAATTACAATGTACAATATTTCGTTTCTTTATCTGTGGTGTTTGCTTCGGTGCAGGAGAGGTCGTACGGGGGAGCGGGTTACGGTTGTTGGTGTCTTTATATCTTTGTAGTGGTTTTTATAACCTACACAGTAACCTAATGGTTTGGAATATCTTCAAGAGTATCTGCATATGAGTGTGCACGTGAACGCCTGTCGTGTTGGAGCGTTAGACGCCTGTACAGGCCCACTATCTATCGCCATGCACACTGTGTGGGTCTGGTGCAGCTTAGCCTGACCCGTGTGTGTACTTCAGGAGGCACGTCATCGACGGACCATAAATGTTATGTTTCCAGCACACACTTGGCTGGGTTATTTTTAAATACCACTAAAGTCAGTTTATAAGATCAAGCGTTTCTAGATGAACATAGAAGAGAGATGTAAGGGCTGTGCTGCTGCTGCTTGCCAGGAAAATAGCAAGGCAATGAACAGAACAGAGAGAGATATGCAGGACCTTGCTTATGTTTGATAGGAACATAGCAAGGCGATGAACATAGAAGAGAGACATACAAGGTTGTGCTGGTGTTTGACAGGGACATAGCAAGGCAATGAACATAGAAGGGAGATGTACAGGGGTGTGATGCTGCTTTACAGGGAAATAGCCAGGCAATTAACAATTGCTTTATTAACCTTCCTGCTTTCTCAGATTTGCTTAAAAATGCACCATTTGTCCACTCTTTTTCAAAATTTTCTCGGGGGAAACCCCCGAACCCTCCGTAGGTTGTTCGGGCTCGCTCACTTTAGTGCAGTACAATAATTATTTTACGCCTCACCACTTTCAAATCTCACCAGCCGCCACTGATAATAGCGATAGTGCTTAATTCAAGCAGCGCTTCTTGCAAAGACTGCACCATCCAAAAGCTGCAAACAACAGGTGCTACTAATGGGAGTGAAACGTCAAACATCACACACACTCAATGACAAGTGAGTCCTTTATTTTGTCTCCTTTCTGGCGCTTCTTTTTTTGTGTTTTTAATGAAACACCAAAAGTACCAGAATGCAATGGAAAAAGAAATGGAAACAACTCTCACTGACATGCAACAATTGGCCAAATCAACTGAAATCTCAGAAACTGTCTCATATCAGTTCCTAGCCAAATTCCTTGTCACTGGCCTGCAGCCCTACATCTTTGAAACATTGACGAACTATGGGCCTGATTCACATAGGTAAACTGAGACGAAAGTCTAACTTTACGACTTTTGGTATTCACAAAGGACATTTACTGATTGTAAACGCCCTTTGTGAATACCAAAAGTTGAACTTTACGACTTTCTGGATTCACAAAGGGCATTTATGAGTAGGAGGTGTGAATACTGAAAGTCGTAAAGGTAGACTTTCGTCTCATTTTACCTTTGTGAATCGGGCTCTATGTGTTTTAAAAAGCACATTCCGATGTTTTTGACAGTATATAGTATGGTATATCTTACCTTTCTCACTGTCAGGTGCTGACAGCCCACCAATTGCAGTTTTGTTTCAATGCATTTTGATGTTTATTTTGTTATTTCCACTAAAACTGTAGTACTACAGGTACCACAATATCAAGTAAAAAAAGACTTGATAATCTCCTTTCTCAGGATAGTTGATAACGCGAGAACTCTGTGTGCATATGTGCAATTTATTATGCTTTGTTTTTCTAAAACAAAATCCATCAAAAGCCACAGTGATAGGATTTTCTATTGTTGAGGGAAGTTTAAAGACCAGCTTCCTAGTCACCTTATTCTTAATTGGTCTATTGAAATTTTAGTTTTCATTGTTTCTTTAATGGAATTTCATATAAAGTCGTAGCTTAAAATTATTTTTGTTCTGTTCATCCCCAAATGTTTTGGGGAAAATAGCCTCTAGTACATTATCAGTGTATTATCAAGAGTTTTCCCGCCTTGACTATTGAATAACTTCTTCACTGGACTCGGTAATAAATCAATATGCAAACTTCTGAACCATACTTCTTGTCCCCTGTTCGGACAGAAATTATATTACCTTATCTCCCCTGCCCTGAATGCCCTCCACTGGCACCCAGTAAAGGAAAAATAAAATGTCCTATCCATCTGCCCTGTCCACAAAGCCTTGCATGGATGAGCCCCTAATTACCTTTCAAAATTGTTAATTCCTATTTTCCCTTATTTTCTGACCTGATGCCTACTGTCTGCTAGTCTTACTATCCATCCAGCCGACTTGTTACAAGGATGGACATTTAATGCACAAGATTCATCTTTGTGGAGCTCTCTCCCTCCGACTTTCTTAAATTCAAGAAAATCACCGAAACCAATCTCTTCCAGCAGATTTATAGGTAGGCCTCCAGTGTCTCCAGTGTCTGGCTTTGTTCACCTTTTTCCTTGCGCCTGCTGGTTAGTTGACTAAAACCGGTTTCTTCTCCTTCATCCTGCAGACTCTGCACCAAAGCTTTTCCCAGCATTCTAACAATATACATACTTGATGGATTATCTCCGTTGTTTATACCATTCTAACAGATGCTGTGCTATTTTTTAGAACTGAATCCATTTTCCCTCTGTAGTGTAATAGATCCAAAGCAATTTAAGGCTACTGCAATGTGGTTTGCAGTGCTTTAAAAAAAAAAAAAAAACAGGAAAAAGGTAACCCAAAATATTGAGCAACAATTTTCTAACAGAAGGCGTCATCAACTGAGCACCAACACTGCTCCATGGCCTCCCAGGCTCCCCGCTGGCCCACCCCTTTGATTATCGTGCACCTACACAACAAACTGCATCAAGGACCCAAATATCACCACATTATCACCATACTGATGGAACTCCAGCAGCTCGCCTTACTGGCCTACAAAACCAGTGCATGATCTACAGAGCCATCACTACAAGCACCCTCCTCTCCTATCTGGCTGAAAAGCTCACCATTTCCAGTGGCACTCTTGCAACCAGGTTAGCATCAGACTAGAGACGAAGAAGTGCAAAAAGAAAAAAAAAAGCACAAGGAAACAGGTCTCTTACCTCTATGTACCCAGGGTCTGAAACAACATCCACATATCCAACCTTATTCTATTTAGGAAACAACTGAACAACAACTCTGGGGCATTATTATTTGACAGACTTATAGTGTACGCAGCTACCCCGAGGGGTTTCCCTGGCACAGGATAGAGGCAAATAACTGTGACCCCAACAGACAGCTAGAAAAGTCAAATCTTCAGATTTTTACAAAAAGCAAGTAAGGAGTTGCAGTTCCTAAGAGTGGCTGGGATAGAATTCCACAACTAAGGACCTAGGTAGGCAAAAGAACGTCCTTTCTTGTGGGTTAGTCGAAACCTGGGAGTAGTGAACAGCGAGAGGCTAGAGGATCTCAGCAGACATGTAGACACATAAGGAGTCACCAGTCCTTGGATGTATAAGGGCGCTAGGCCAAGTTTAGCCTTGAACATATAGCACAATGCCTTAAATTCGATGAGTTTTGAGATCTCATCTGTTCAATATTTATATTCAACCTCAAGTTAGCTCCCTCAAGAAGATGGGAGTGAACCTCTTCAATTACGCTGATGATATGCAATTGCTGTTTGCAATCAATGATAATCCCCTAGCCAGGCAGCACTTTCAAAACACCATGCTGTTCATCCGGGGCTGGATGAATGAGAACCAGCTGAAACTAAACCCGGACAAAACCGAGATAGTCCTTACTAAGAACACTTCTACCTGCTGGAACCCTAGGTGGTGGTCAAGTGAGATGGGATGCCCCCCTACTCCTAAAAAGGCAGTAAAAAGCTTGGGGGTGATTATTGATGAGGATCTCTCATGCAAACAGCAGGTTAGTGCAGTGACTTCAGCCTGTTTCCTGCAACTGCATTGGATGAAAAAGATCAGAAAGTTCCTTATGAGGGAGGCCCTGGTCCAAGATATCTTGGCCTTGGTTATGGCCAGAATTGATTACGCAAACTCTCTCTATGTGGACCTCCCGAAATCCCTCTTGCGCAAGCTTCAGTTAACTCAAAACCAGGCCGCCAGGCTGATAGTCCACCTGCCCAGAGGTGGTTCCATCTTGCGGGTGGCTAAGGCCCTGCACTGGCTGCCTATTGTGCAAAGATCTAGGTTCAAGGTATGCTGCATGGCGTTCAGGGCATTACATATGAGCTGCCCGGGATTCGTGAAAGCGCGGATTGTTAAATTTCGTCCGACAAGAGAACTGAGATCTAGCTCCCTGCATTACCTGGTCACCCCCACCTTTAAGAAACTTAGGATGGGAGGTTGCAGGTTCTCGGTCACGGTCCCTCGAGTATGGAACACCCTCCCCTTGGAAATTAGGCAGTCCTCCCACTATACTAAATTTAGGAAGCTCCTGAAGACCTGACTGTTTACACAGGCTTATCAGTAACAAGGGCTCTTACGACATATCAGTACCTAGCGCCAAGAGACCCACCCCCGGTGAACGTGCGCTCTAGAAATAGCCAGTAACATAACATAACATCTTAAGCCAGTGCAGTTCCTGAAGCAGAGGAGAGACCTCAGTAGCCGAAAAAGTAACTGGGCAGGCTCATTCTGAATAGTTTGTAGTCATCGAATTGAGGTCTTATCCGTGCCCAGGTACAGCCCATTGCCATAATCCAGTCTGGATATGACCAGAGCCTGAATGACCAAAGGATCTTTTTCAGCCACTTGAGGGCATATGTACAAGGAAATGAAGGAGCGTGGAGCTGCCGTGCCACGCTCTGCCATTTCAAAAATGCAGGGATGCATCGTATTTTCAACAATACGGTGCACCCCTGTGTTTTCCCTAGCGCTGGCGCTAAAAATAGCTGCCTAGCGCCAATGCAGACACCCTTGCGCCATAGTGCAAGGGTGCCTGGGTTGCAGGGAAGGATTGTTTATGTGCAGGAAGGTGTCCCTTCCTACGCATTCTGCAGCACACATAGAAGTAGCAAATCACCATTATTTAATGATTGTTTATGTGCAGGAAGGAACATCTTCCTGCTCATAAACAATCATTAATGGCATTTTCTGCAGAATGCAGCACACATAGGAAAAGCAAAAACAAGGAGAGATAAAATTATTTCTCCTCGTTGCGCCATTCTAACACCGGCTAATGCATGGTGTTAGTTTTTGGCGCTGTGTCAGATTTACACCTCCTTGTAAATCTCTGGGACAGCGTCAAAAAGCAATGGGTGTTGTAGTGGAACGCCCACAGCCACATCCATTGCATGCCACTTTCACGCAGATACTTGCGTGAAAGGGTGCAGTTTTTACAAAGCGGCGATAAGCCACAAAAAGTGGCTTAACGCCACTTTGTAAGTATGGTGTAGGCATTGCGCCACCGGAAAATCAAAACAAGTGACGTTCAGGTGGTGCAATCCCATTGTAAATATGCCCCTCGGTGTAGAACACTATGTCACGATGCAGCAACAGTTCACTTCTGCTCTCAGAATTATGATTTTCATTCAATTACTCATTTACTGTATGTTTGATTTTGGTACTGATCAGATCTCGTTTTTGGTAGAACAGCAAGAATGTCTAAATGATTTTTTCTTTTGCTATGGAAGCAGCCTGTGAATTTCACTATTGCATTTCCCTAAATGCGTCTATCTACATTGCTTGAAGCAAATATAAATGTGCATGGTACACCACCACTCACACACCACCCAGACAACATTCAGATTTGCTCATTTTCCAAATGTGGGCCACTCGCTTCACCATGTGAGTCGCACAGGAGGATCACTTTTATTTTGGTAACCCAGGCCTGTTGTCTGTTCCAGTATGGCCATGAGGGGCTTCTTCCACTACATGTGACACGGAGACCTAGTAAATTTACAACCAACCTCTCTAATTTCTCCTCATTTTATTTTCCAGGAAGCTCATAGGCGTGGAACTGAAGGTGTGATTTGGTAATCCCAAAGGCACATGGCAGGAAGTATGTTGTGAAATTTACACACGCAATAAACTGGTATCATAATGACAAACCAGTTCATAAAATACGTGGCCACAATAACACCTGAAACACTATATTACAATTGGCGTGGAGTATTTTAATATGCAATGAAAATCACATTCCAAGTTTTACTTTCATATATTCTAAATTATATAAAAAGAGATTCCAATATATGTGCTGTTGAACATTACATGGTATGTACAAACTTACTCCAACATATGTAGCTATATATTCTATTACGAGGTGTCCAGTCCTACATGCTAAAGCATGCAGTAATACATTCTACCGGGTAGAGTCAAATGTTCTAAGGTGCGCAAAAACACTTCTCAATGTGTGGTTAAAAAAAAAGTATAAAGTATGCAAACACAATTTCTCACAAATGTGGAGACACATTCAATGACAAGCAGCCACACATTCTTAGGTTTTCAGAAAAAACATTTCAAGGGATCCAGTAAAACAATACAACGTTTCCAGAAATACAGACTAGCTGAGTAGTTGAGCTGCCATAAAATTGTGGTTCACGTCCTCCTCCAAATTATGGTCCCTCAATTGAGAGTTAGAAGTGCAGCATGGTTTCCACTGGTGGAGCCTCAGCTGGATCTGCCAGTAGAGCACCCAAATCACTTTTTTTGGCCTAAATTAAATAAGGCAGGAACAGGGAAATCAAACATTAACTACGACGCACAGAGCAAAATGTCCCTGCACATCGGGGCCTCTGTTTCTTGGACTTCAAGAAACCCCCAACTTTGTGAATTGTGTTTGAAAAACAAAAAGTTTGCCCTGTGAGGCCAAACCAACATGGCATGCTCTCAGCTAACTCTAATGCCTTCGAAGTAACTACTGCTCCAAAAGTTTCTCTGAAGGCAGTGAGATCCTCGCCAAGCAGATGGGGATCTCACAATAGGACTGCCGGTCCTCTACTAGGGGAGATGAGTTCATATTCTTTGCTGACCTGGTGGGGTGGCAGGCTGCCCCCCAACTTTATATTACTTTCTAACTCTGAGAATAGGATTCCAAATCAGTGTGGACAAGATAGCGCAGACCCATCACATTAAAAAGGTTACCCTATGTAAAATTTTATGGGGCAGATTTACGTTTCCTGGCGCATCCCTGTAAATCAGCAGGGATGCGCCAGGAAAGATGCGTGACGCAAGTTTACCCTTGCGCCACCACAGATGCGCCGCATTTACAATGCGGCGCATCATGGCGCAAAGATAAACAGATGCGTGTCGCATCTGCCGGCGTAAGGTTGGTGCAGTGCTGGAGTTGTGTCGCGGGCACGACGCAACTCCAGCACTGTTCCAACCTGGCCTATCCTCAACATGGTGCGTCATGCCTTACGCCTGCTTCAAGCAGGCGCAAGGTTTTGACGCAGCGGGGTCGGAAAAGTGACTGAGTGAAATCTCGTAGATTTCACTCAGGCACTTTTCCGAGGCGTTCCTGCACCGGAGCGCCCACCCTGCGCCGGAACGCCCACATGAAACCTGACGCAGGTTTCATGTGGCGCAGGGCTTTACAACGTGACGCATCTCCCTAGATGCGTCACTTTGTAAATCCCCCGCAGCATGGCGCTAGATTTACGCCGCCGCTGCATCACAAAAGTGACGCAACGGCGGCGCAAAAGTGGCGCACGGGGCTTGTAAATCTGCCCCTATATTCCTCACTGTTATTTATTCTTTTCATTGCTGTATCAGGAGTTAGAGATTTGCCCAGATGAAGTAAGCATTTTAACAATCACAAACACACTGACGGGGCATTTACATTTGAAACTCCTAAAATGGTATTCCGAATAGATACCGATTCAGTGTCTGGAAGGGGCGTGTTGTTGGTGTCCCTTCAAAATGCCAAACTGGTTTCTTGTGTATCAATGTTTTGCAACAAAAATCAAGTTGCAAAACATTGAAACTTAACCAAATACCTCAAAAGAGATGGTAACCCACTCGCCAAAGGGAAGGGAAAACAGAGTTTGTTGACAAGTCCAAAGGACCACTGCCAACTCCTAAGAAACTTTTTTTTTCTTTTGAAAGAACACCTTTTTTTATGAACACAGCTCATTTTTTCTTTTAAGGGAAACGGGCAATATTTTTAAAATAAAATGTATTTAATTGAAAATCAATCACAGACATAGTGGCCTGCTGACTCTTGCAGTCCACCAATCAAATGACTGTGGCCAGTTGGTTTCAGTCCCAATTTGTGACCTACTTAGGGAATATTAATTAGCTAAATTGGATTGCGACTCAATACAATTCTGTTTTTTTCTGAATCAACCTAAAGCACTAGCGTGACGAAACTTGAGGGGGGCCCCGTGCAAACTACCCCTCCAGACTCAGGAGCTGTCACGCCAGGGTACTGTGCTGAGGGAGCCCCCAGGAGCTTGGGGCTCCCCCGCACAATGGGGGCCTTTGTTACACCACTGACCTAAAGGTACATACATCAGTTCATAAAAACATTTATTGGTCGTAAAAATACAGCAAATTGCGATCAGTATTTTGCAACCAGAAAGTAGTACATCTGGTTCAAATTATAATAATCAAAATTTGTGTAAAAATGTGCTTCTGAAAAGCTGTTGTGGGAGTTATAAATTAATGACAAGCAAAAATGAGCTATTTTGGAAATAATTGACAGCAATACAATTATAAACAACAACAACGAAGAGAAAAAGTTAGGTAAAGGACAGAGTTTAAACAATGAAAATGCTGACATTCTCTTGAAATTAGTTGACATGTACAGTAAAAATGGTGCCCAGAGCGATATAATTACAGCATTCTTGTATATGGCTGGACAGACTTCATGAGAGGTCTGTTAATGTTAGTCATTAATACTTGCATTAAAGGAGGCTTCTTGCAGCTTTATTATTGTTCAGTTCTGAGAAATCAGTGTGAAGTCAAGAAATGAGTCAGTTGATTCCTATAGTCCTGTGCCCTGCATCAACCAAATAACACTCATTTTAAAGAAAAGCAGAGTCCAGGGGTTTTCTTAATTCACAAACACACAACAAACATATTCAAGGGTTTTGACTGCCGTGACTGAGCCTTAATGAAAGCAGAGCTGGCTGGGCGCCTTTGTCTTTTTAGTCCTTTAGCAGTGTGAATCTACATAATCCCACTCACATTAAGCTCGCTTAGCTTGCATTGTTCCCAGGGTTTTTGAGCACAAAAACATTTTGCCAGTTGTCTTAAAACTTTTATTATTACTCTGTCAAATGTCAAGCAACTGCTCTAAACATTTCAACACAACTTCGTGTCTTCAAAAAAATTATATTTATTCAAAACTGTGCACAATTGTTCAGAAAGTGACTGTTTTTATAATGACATTGTATGAACAACTAACCGATGGATGATTCTATTTGTTAAACATAGCATGATTGAAAAGAGGATAAAGGATCCGCAGAAAAGACTGTGTAAGTACACGATTCTGCATCAAAAAATCTAAGAATATATCCCACACGTTTTTAAAATTTCCACAATCATTAGCATTTCAAGGTATAGGGCCTGATTTAGAGTGCAGAGTATGGTTTGTCATCCTTCGGAGTGACAGAGTAAAATACTCCTGTCCTCCACATTTAGTCACGGATGTTTCTGTCAATGTGTTAAAAGTTTGATGTACAGTACCGTCAAATTGACAGACACTGATCAAACTTTTAATATGTTTTTGGTTTCTCAAAAACAAACTCCGAAAGCAGGAGTTTACTTTTGAAAAAGCAAACACTAATGATCCCCACACCATAGGGGTTGTCTTCCATGGTGTGGAGGTCATTGGTTTTCACTGTCCCTTACCACTAGGTTTGTGTTGGACAGTGAAAACTGGCCATTCGGCCGCCCATTCAAAATTGGGCAAGTGGTCGAACGGCCAATACTCGGATGCCTCAATGAACCACTATCAAGGTGACCGAGATGCATTTGGCTCCTTTGATGAGATGCTGATTAAGATGGCGGATCAAGGGTTTGGTGGAGAGGGCACTCCGTTGCAGTTGCTCCTTGATCACAGGAGCTCCATTTGTAATTAAGAAATACTCAATGGCTGGTGGTGTGCCACGTTCCTTAGAGTTGCAATAGGAGTATTGCAGAGACATAACCCACTTCTCTGCAGTAATTTATTATTTATTAATTGTATTAATTAATCAAATTAATTGCAATTAATTACAAAGCACCACCATAAACACATACATTAAAAATTGTGAACACACAATGATACTCTGTTGGGAGGGCATAGGGGGAGCCAGAGGGACCCTGAATCCCCAGCTGACTCCCCTTGTGGGAGCTGACTATTTTTTTTTTTGTTGGTGGTTGTCCTGGTGCCCACCCGGGGGAACCCACAATGCAAGGTGTCATTGGGCACCTCAGGAGAAGCCCCAGGGTCTCCGCGGCCCCAGTTGGCTCTCCAGCCAGCACTATACTCAGTGCTATTAGGAGCTAGCACCTTTCCTCTGCTCCTGCTTGTTTGGGAGGAGAGTTTTTTACTGCTTCCACTTGGTGGGAGCAAAGCTGAGTTCACAGCTGACCCCACCGACCTCAAGAACTATCGGCCCATCTCGCTCCTCCCCTTCGCAGCCAAAGTTGCAGAGAAAACAGTCAACAGGAAACTGACACGATTCATTGAAGAGAACGCCGTCCTCGACCCGTTCCAATCCGGATTCCGAAGCAACCACAGCACAGAGACCGCCCTACTCGCCTCCACAGAGGACATCCGCACCCTCCTTGACCAAGGCCTCTCCGCAGCCCTCATCCTACTCGACCTATCAGCGGCCTTCGACACCGTCTCCCACTGCACACTAGTCGCCAGACTACAGGATGCGGGCATACAAGGAACAGCCCTGGACTGGATCCGATCATTCCTCACCGGAAGAAGCCAAAGGATCAGACTCCCACCCTTCCTCTCCGACCCCACAAAAATCACCTGCGGAGTCCCACAGGGTTCATCACTGAGCCCCACCCTCTTCAACATCTACATGGCCCCCCTCGCAGCCATCCTCCGACAACACAGCCTCAACATCGTATCCTAAGCCGACGACACCCAGCTCATCCTCTCCCTCACCAAAGACCCACCACTGCCAAACTCAACTTCCAGAAAGGAATGCAAGACGTCGCAGTCTGGATGACCAACAGCTGCCTGAAGCTCAACGCCGAGAAGACAGAAGTCCTCGTCCTCGGTACCACCCCTTCTGAATGGGACAGCACCTGGTGGCCGACCGCCCTCGGAAGCCCACCTACCCCCTCAGACCACGCCAAGAACCTCGGCATCGTACTCGACTCATCACTCACCATGAACCGACAGGTCAACGCTGTCACCTCCAGCTGCTTCAACACCCTCTGCATCCCCCGCAAGACCTTCAAGTTGATCAACCCAGAGTCAAGGAAGACAGTCACCCACGCACTCATCACCAGCAGACTGGACTATGGTAACGCACTCTACGCCGGCATCAACAAGTCCCTACTCCGCAAACTCCAGACTATACAGAACACCGCCGCCAGACTCGTCCTCAGCATCCCCCGACACGAACACATCAGCCAACACTTACGAAGTCTCCACTGGCTCCCCGTGGAGAAAAGAGTCACTTTCAAAATCCTCACTCACGCCTACAAATGCCTACACAACAACGGACCCAAATACCTCAACAACCGAATCAACTTCCACGTACCCAAAAGAAACCTCCGATCTTCCAACCTCGCACTGGCCGAAACCCCGCACATCCACAGAGCCAGAGCAGGCGGAAGATCCTTCTCTCACATTGCAGCCAAGACCTGGAACGAGTTACCGGCAGACATCAGATGCTCCCCCTCCCTGAACACCTTCAGGAAGACCCTCAAGACCTGGCTCTTCGGCTAAACAGATCTGCGGGCCCCCCCCCAGCGCCTTGAGACCCTCACGGGTGAGTAGCGCGCTTACAATTCCCTGATTGATTGATTGATTGACTGCCTGGGAGAGTGTGAACAGGAAACCACAGTGTTCTGGAAGTAGGCTCCCTGGGACACTATCAAGTATCATGTCCCAGAGGATAGGGTACTAGGGGCAGATACCGACACTGGGAGGGGGTGTGCAGCCCCTTCCATTTTTAAAGAAATTTGGCCTCAAGGGATGGGGTCCTTGAGGCCCAACTGCGACTCAAGGGAGGGGGACTGTGCGCCCCATCCAGTTTTTTTTTTTAAATTGACCCTAGGTGATAGGGTCCCTTGGGCCCAATAGTGGCACTGGGAGGTAGAACACATGCCCCCCTCTCCTGTATTTAATTTTCAGCCCGGAGGATGGGGTCCTCGAGGCCCAAAAGTGGGCCCCTCTCACGCCCCCCTCCCCATATGCTTATAAATAATGACCCCCGGGCCGTGAATGGGTGGACATTCTCTCGTTTGTAAGCTGAGTTCTTTGGATAGTAGAAGTGAGTGAAGGCAGAGGGTATAGGTGGATTAAAATATCCCCCGAATCCTAGATTTCCAATTTTAATGATAGGGGATTTAGGGCTAGGTTAAAAGAACAATGAGACATCTCTTGGGATATAATGTTCCCAGGCATCCATTAGGTCCTAGTGAGTCCACCCATTCACGTCTTGTGCTTGGGTGAGGGTCCAATGATGAAGCAAGCCACGGGTGGTAGCTGTGGGTGAGGACCCTATATAAATATATATATTTATATATTTGTATACACATACATATTGGCAAATAAGCATATAACTCACAGATCTGAGAAAATTGTGAGACAAGCACCGATTTACCTGGGTGCCTTTCGCCCACTTGTCTCGGATAAACTGCAACATGCACCCCATGATAACAGGGTCTCCCATCTCTTTGTTCATTGGTTATAGTTATGCCTGCATTTCCATAGAAAATGCCTTTTTTGTTTTCTAATAACTTTTGCACCGATTGACGAATCTTCACAAAGCTTTCCAAAATGGTTCTCTTTTGTGCCTAATTTCTTCATTGAAAGTTTGGGGTTGATCTGTCAAGCCGTGGCCTAAGAAAAACACAAAATCTCCATTCATTTTCCTTAGACTTTTGTGGAACACGATATCGCAAAAACTGCTGAACGGAATACACCAAATTTAGCAGAAAGCTAGATATTGGCTCAGAAAGCATGCTTTTTGTGATTTGGTGTAAATGTGTACTGTAATTTTTGAGAAATTAAGGTACAAAATCATTTGCATATCTGGATGGTTGGGTTTGAGGGACTTTTGCAAGAGCCCCATGAAGCCAAATTTAAAAAATAGAGCATTCTGATTGGCCTAGGGGGATTTTTTTCCCTTGTCCCTCCTCGCACCCATTGGAAAGAGTGCTCTGATTGGCTGGCCACAACATGTAAGAAAATGTTGTGGGAGCCATTACAGAACTCAGGGACTTTGCCCCCTGCTCTGAGATAGTTTTTTTAAAAAGATATAAGGGGGCAGAGTAAGGATACCCTGCCCCCTGGGACCACCCCGGGAAAAAAAAATTATAAATTGTTTTTTTTGCTGAGATCATGCGAGGTTCCAGCGAGATCAAAACAACAAGAAAAAATCCAAACACTGACCAGTGTTGTTTTTTTAATTATTATGATATATATATATATATATATTTATATATTTATATACACGTACATACTGGCAAATAAGCATATAACTCACAGATCTGAGAAAATTGTGAGGCGAGCGCTGATTTACCTGGGTGCCTTTCGCCCACTTGCCTCGGATGCACTTAAACACGCACCCCATGATAACAGGGTCTCCCCTCTCTTTGTTCATTGACTAATTGGAATCTGGGAAGCTGAGGGCACACCCACTGTGAAGACTTCTCACTCCTCTCAAACATTTTTGAAGGCATAACTATAACTACATGCGCATGCCGAAGGAGAAGGGCCAGAGAGGGGACCAGGACACTAAGTCCTAGCCTGCCTCGCAACCTTGGGAGTGGGGCTTACCGCAGTGCACCGGTCTTGGGCACATAAAGTAACTCTCCACATCCCACAGTGTGGGACATGCACGCCGAAGTAGAAGGGCCAGAGAAGGGACCAAGTCCCCAATTCCCAGCCTGCCTAACCTTGGAGACAGGGCTAACCACAGCACACCAGTCTTGGGAGCATAAAGTGACTCTCTACTTCCTGCAGTGCGGGACATGCACGCCGAAGGAGAAGGGCCAGAGAGGGGACCAGGGCACCAAGTCCCAGCCTGCCTCGCAACCTTGGAGTCAAGGCTTACCACAGTGCACCGGTCTTGGGCGTTTAAAGTGACTCTCCACATCCAGCAGTGTGGAACACACATGTTGAAGGAGAAGAACCAGAGAGGAGACCGGGACTCCAAGTCCCAGCCTGCCTCGCCACCTTGGATCCGGTGCTTACTGCAGCGCGCCGGTCTTGGGCGCATAAAGTGACTCTCCTCATCCTGAAGTGTGGGGCGTGTGCAGGATTTGCTTGGGCACTGCCTGGGCAAAGCCCAAGCCAAGGGCGGGCCCATCCGCGCCAGTCAGAGCTTGAAAGAGGCTGGGGGGCCACCCCTTAACATCTATCTGTGAAAAGGTGATTCTAACATTGATTGCAAGGGTGAGCTATACAGTACTATTTTTGTGCTAACTTCATGACTTTTGTCGCTAGTTTTTCTTACTCTGCACAAGATATACTCTGATTAGCTGTGATGGGTAAGCGTAAAGCCACAGAGTTTCTGACTACCAAGAGACACAAGAGTACAAAGTTAATGTCTGCTGATTCAACTACCAAGACTCAGGTCAACACTATGTTTGAGGACATAGACCCCTTCATTGGAGAGGTGCAGTTCTTGCTGGGAGGCGAAAAAGCAAATGGCCATATGAAGCGTAGATCTCTGACTGAGGTTGCTCCTATATTTGGGAGCAAAATGAAGAGTAAAGCTTCTATTGAGAATCAGAGAACGATGAGCGTGGTCCGCAAACACAAAGGCACCCAAACCTGTTGCTTGTACTTCTAATTCTATAGAGTGCAAAATTGCATGCTCAAACAGTTTCTCCATTTTATTGAAGGATCAGCTGTGTTCTGGCCCTGGTGAGACTTTGGGGAGAGTTAAGAAGGATCTTATTAGGGTGGGGTCCTCCTGCAGCGAATCTTCCAGAGGGGGGTGAAAAGAATGGGATACCAGCAAATGTTATTTACTATTATACGGGATCTCAAGGAAGAGATAAGCGATTTAAGAGGGAAGCTTATGGCTCTAACGGCATATGTTGATAAATTACAAAACAATCAAAGATGCAAGTGTCGAGTCATAGCCACCGTGCCAATAAGCATCCCCAATGCCACACAATCTATGCAGGCAGAAGCGCGCAACATGCACTCTTCACAAAGCAATGGAATTCAACATGGATTATTCGTAATGCTCAGGAATCATTCCTGAGCCACAGACCCCTAAGTTACAGTGAATGACTCCTCCATCTGCCCCTAACAGGATGTGGGTCTCGTTGGTAGACCACAGGCCGTCTGTTGTGGCCATTTGAGAGCAGTCTACAATGGGCTTTTTTCCCCATAGTTTAAAAGGAAGGGTGGCACTTGGGAGGGAACATGAGGACTACAATGGGAGGTTTTGTCGTGTTTACATGACAAAGGTCCCAAAACTGACCCATGGGGTAAGAGAGGATGAGGATTTAACAGCACACGAGGAGACCTTTGATTACATTGAGATAAGACTCAGGCATACTTACATGGCGGAAGGGTTAGTGGTAATAGAATTACGCATAATCCCCCATACAGTTAAAATTCAGATAACCGCGTCCCCTTTTTAATCCTCCTAACTTTCAATCTTTATCCCCCAAATCAAAGGAGGATTTAGGGGCTTCTATGGTGGACTGACTTGGAACCTGGTGCCATTATACATCTGCCAGGGTCTAGGAGCACCTTGTTGTTGATGAGTTAACACAGCCTGAAGTTCAACTTGGAGGGATGGCCCCAATTTGTGCACTAAATTCAGAGGAGATCCCGATACCATTGCCTGAAATGAAAACTAAAAATTTAAATGGTGTTACTATTTTGTCTTGGAACGTGATGGGTATGGGATCTAAGCTTGGTGACCCCCGCATGGGGCATGTTTATAGACCAGTTCGATATATAATAATAATACTAATAATAATAATAATAATAAAAATAATATCTTTATTTGCATGATTACTTAAAACCATTGCAACAGTAAAACATCAGTATCGAATTCTCCACGTTAAAAGTACCATAGTTAAAACCTTTACACCAATAAAACAGTGGTAGTCAAATTTTCCAAATTAAAGTTCATGGTTAAATATCGGGGCTTGCAGTTTATTTTAACAGAAGACAAGTTCTGACATTAAAAGAGTTAGTTAGAATCAAAGAGTCAGAGCCTACAGGGCTAAAAGAACCAAGATTAATAACAATGTGCAAAGCCCGCTATGTACCAATCTTTCTCCTTAGGCAGCACGTTCGGGGGCAGCGGAATATGGACTGGAACTCCCAACAGCTGAAGCGGGCAATGTGCAAAGTCAACAGTGGGTAAGATAGCTCTCTTGAGCATTGGAGCAGTAGTAGCTTGACACTTAGTTGCCTGTTATGAGAGCCCAGTTGGCCAACTAACCACTGGTGTTTAGTATTTTTTACACTTTGCCCATAAATTGGACAAAGCGGCAGGCCAGCTGAACATCTTCGCCTTCGAAGCATGCTTTCACTGCCTGCCTGCATGTTCTTATCCCCTTAATCTTTAGGGCGGGTTTTAACATGAGTATACGTTCCTTTTTTAGTTTCACGCATATGCACAGTAAATGTATCACATCCTCTCTTGATTCTCCACATAGTCGACAGTTGGTTGTTGTCTGTGGTCGTTTCCATGGAGGCAGATGGAGCAGTGATGGAAGAATGCCCAGACTCAGGTGAAGATATTTTTCCTTTGTCGCTTTCGTAAAACATGCTCCTAAGTAAGGTTGAGGGGAGGCTTTAGAATAACTCTGTAGGACAAACCAACAATGTGCCCTTTCTTTTAGCACAGCTTTATCCTTCATTGGAGTCACAATTTTTACCGTTATATTTACAATTTGTTTAAAGCTTTTCTGGAGCACGGCCACCTCCCAAAGATCTCGTAGGCCCAGGCAATCTATTGTGTCTTGCAGATAGATCATGGCCGCACTGTCTTTTTTTAACTTGAGCTCTTTCCAAAGATGCTCATTCAGAGTCCCAGGTTCCGCTCCCTTGAGTTTGTGCCAGCATTTGGCAAAGGCACCTTTACGTGCTATTTGTTGTGTCTGCAGGCCAAATTCCAATCTTTTTTTGCAGTCAAAGTATATCTAGATAGGTTAAATATTATTCTCAAGGTCCTCACTACGATGCCGTTCAGTGTGCCTGCGTCTCTTCCTCGTAAGCATTCGCTCCCGTAGGTGACGGTTGGGATTGGCTTCACTTGGATCACCTGGAGCAAAGGTGTGAGGCTTAGGGTGGTTGTTTTGAGTTTGATATTTTTTAATGCAACCGCCGTTGCGTTACCTCTTCTTACTATGGCTTCTTTTTGTGCCAAAAACATACATTTGCTGTCGATTATAATGCCCAGGTATTTGTACTCTTTGACGGTTTCCAGCAGGAGTCCTCCCATTTGCCAGCGATATTTGTGTGCATTCTTTTTTCCGTTTACCCGCATCACTTTAGATTTGTCTAGGTTTAAACGTAATCCATTGGCAATAGAAAAATTATACGTGTTGTCCATTAAGTTTTGAAGGCCAACTGGGGTGCGGCTGATCAGAACGAGATCGTCGGCGTAAAGTACGTTTGAAAGGATAAGTCCTCCCATCTTTGGAGCGTGGGAGTTGCATTTGTCCAACTCAGTCGAAAGGTCTGACATAAAAATATTAAACAAGGTCGGGGCCAAAACGCATATATGCCTATTCCAAGAACCATGGAGCCTTGATTCTGTACATAGGTCTGGTATGTGAACCTCTTTGTCCCCGCTAGGCATAAGGGTAAAGATCGCCCTTCTGGCAGCCTTTTAGCTTGGGTACGAACGTCATTGAATGTCAAATTAGGCTCACTTGATAACTACACAGTGGCGACTGCCACTTCATACTGTGCAACATGTGTGTATATATATATATATATATATATATATATATTACCTACTGGCGGTCGCCAGTAGGTAGTTATAGTTAGGACCTAGTTTCCATAGGAAAAGCGTTTTTTGATTTGCCAATATCTTTGGCGCCGTTTGACGAATCTTCGCGAAAGTTTTAAAACTAATGGCCTGCTTCGGTCAGCTCCTGTCGTGAAAGTTTCAGGGTGATTTGTCAAGCGGGGGCCGAGAAAAAAGGGGGGTCCCAAAACGCATTTTCCCCATGTTAATTTCCATAGGAAAAATTGGAACAGGCTACAGCCCGAACTGCTGAACGGAATTACACAAAATTTGGCAAAAAGGTAGCTCTTGGTTCAGAAAGCGACCTTTTTTTTTAAATGGTGTAATTCCGTTTGGTAGTTTCTGAGAAATTAAAAAAAGAAAACTTTCGATATCTGATCTCCGAGGAGGAGTCGCGACTCCTCCCGAGCACGAGCTGACTTCTGATTGGCTGCCAACACTCCAAACCAGGAAGTGTTGGCAGCCATCTTGTGACTCGGTAACCGAGTCACAAGAAATCAGTAGAAAAAAAGGTGAAAAACAAGAAAAGGGGGCAGGGTAGAAACACCCTGACCCCCTAGGCCTGCTCAGGGGGTCCCACAGGGACTTCATCCTCCGAGCAGCAGTGCGCCAGGAGCCACGTTTGCAGAGTGGTGTAAAAAGGGGTGTGGCCTCGGACCACCTCTCTGCAATGCAGCTCTGTGGGGCTTACTGGAGGTACCTGGTGGGCTAGTTGGCCCCCAGGGACCCTCAGGATTCAAGGGGACTTAATCCCCCAACCCAGAACGTGCCAGGAGGTGCGTCTGCAGAGTGGTGGAGAAAGGGGGCGTGGCCTGTGTCCACCTCTCAGCAATCCCACTGTGTGGGGCTTACTGGAGGTAAGAGGTAGGCTAGTTGGCCACTAAAGGACCCCCAGCAGCGAAGGGGACTTCAATCCCCATCCAAGAGTGCACCAGGGAGCGCGTTTGCACAGCGGTGGGCAAAGGGGGCGTGGCCTGCTATAAGAACTTAGCAATCCTGCTGTGTAGGACTTACTGGAGGTAATAGGAGGGGTAGTTGGCCCCCAGGGATGTCCTTGGGGCCAACTACCCCTCTTGTTACCTCCAGTAAGTCCCACACAGTGGGATTGCTAAGACTTCTTCGGAGGCCATGCCACTTTTTCTCCACCACTCTGGAAACGCGCCTCCTGGCAGACTACGGGATGGGGGATGAAGTCCAATTTTCTCCTGAGGGACTTTGGGGGCCAAGAAGCCCTCCTGGTACTTCATGTAAGTCCAACGCAGCGGAATTCATGAGCGCTGGTCGGAGGCCCAGCACCCTTTCTCCACCACTCTGCAAACGTGACTACTACTTAAAGAAGCATCTTTCTGCACCTCTGACTTAGAGGTAGTTTTAATCCCCCTGCCCTATTTTATACTAGGGCCTTACAGGGGAGGTCATGCCAATCACAGGGGTACCCCAACCCATAGTGTACCCTAGTGTATGTAAGTGTTTTCACTGTATTCTAAGTGTCTTTCAGGATAGCACTGGCTCCGTGCCTGGTTAGTCAGTCAGTTACCACCAGTACCACTCAGCAAAAAGTTGGGGGCCAGGATGACTTTGCAATAAGGCCTCTTTCTGCACCTCTGTTGGTTCTTTCTGCATACCTCTTGCTTCTTTCTGCACCTTTCTTCGTCTTTCTGGACTTCTGTTGCCTCTTTCTGCGTTTCTCTTGCTTCTTTCTGCGCCGTTCTTCCTCTTTCTGCACATGTACTACCTCTGTAGGCATAGTTAGAAATTAGCATTTAAAGAAACCTTTAAAATTCACTGAAAAAAACCATAGGTTTCAGGGACGTTATAGTTAGAAATTAGCATTTAAAAACCTTTGAAATTCACTGAAAAACCACAGGTTTCAGGGACGTTATAGTTAGTTGGACATTTCACTCGTACAAAACCAGTGAAATTCGGCCGTTATAGTTAGTTCAGCTAACTATAACTCGCGCTCCGCAATGCACTGCTGATGACGTCACATATTACATCATTCATGACATGGTCAGTGACATCACTGATGACATCACTGATGACATCTCAAATGACATCACTGATGACATCAGAGTATTAATACAGGTGAAAACATGGAAAAAGAGAAGCAAAACGAAATGAGTTATTAACGACTATGTTTGAAAAAGGCGACATGGGAAAGGAAATAGAATCCACAACGTCATCAGGAAAAACGGACAGTAAAAGTAAATTAAGAGCCTGGGAAAAGCTTAGCAAGAAAGAAATAAATAAATCATGGGAACTAATAACTTTAAAGAAGTATTTGGAAGTACAACGTGTGCCCAGGGGCCTGAGAATAATGCTCATGCCCAGTCATCAGGATACATCAAATGAATTACTCCAAGAGTGGGGTGAATTCATTTTGAAATCATCACTGGGGTTGATTGCGATCTTGGAAAAACACATTGAGATTGGCCTGGAAAAATAAAGGAACAACTGCATGAAGCAGAAAAGGAAATAACAACTCTGAAACTATCTGGCGAGATGGCAAAGTTCAAAGATGATTTGGAAGATCAAATAGAAAAACATGAAAACATCGTTAGAGAACGGAAGCATAATAAATTCATACGAGATTCTGTGGATTATGCAGAGGGACGCATCTTCACCTTTGGGAGAAAATTTGACTCACTACGACAACAAACAGCATGGAGTAATACCATAAACATATCGAGCAGCGCATCCTCCTTAACATCCACGGATTTAAGTGATGGCGAACTAGGAACATCATCTGAAAATTCAAAGTTAACTTTTTTAGGGGATATGCGCCTGGTATTACAGCAGAGGCAGTGGGAACAAAATCGAACACCACAATACAAACAAAAAGGAAGAGGCAGAGGACAGAAACGGATGCCCCAAAACCCAAAAGAAGGGGAAAAAGGCGCAAGCAGCACAGAAACAATTGGAACGGAAACAAGAAGCATGCGCCAGAGAATGAATCGGTGACAGATGAATTACAAGTGGTAAATCTATCAAAGCGTCCAATGTCAGAAATGGAAATTGCTTTACTGAAAAGAGGCATTAACTTTTGCCCTACACAAAAAATGGACTTGGCGCAAGTAAGGATAGATTTATACCTATACATACGGAAGATCAAACTAGCAAAGTTTTTCATGGAAAATCAATCAAGGAAAAAAGAAGTACATACAACAGAAACTTCAGTATCAGACCTAGTGGTCAGGGACTCAGATGCTTTCCTGACTCTATTGAACTTGGACGCAGCAGAGGAGAAGACACTCCCTCCAAATGGCAGTTCCACAAACTGGAGCAGGCATAAGTGGAAAGACTCGAAATCTAAATTTTACCCTCAACTGTTACCGGGTAACAAAATTGATCTATTTCAAGAAGCAGTAATACAAGATCTCTATAAATTGAAAAGCCCTAAATACAAAGACAACTTATCCAAACAAGAGCGGGAAGCCTTAAAAACCTAACATCAGATATGGAAATAGAAATAAAAATGGCGGACAAGGGAGGAAATATAGTGATCTGGGAAAGACAAGCGTATGTAACCGAGGCACATCGACAATTGAGAGAGACAAGGTACTATGAAAAGATCAAGAGCAATCCAACAATGGATATCAAGAGAAAATTGGATGACCAACTGCGACAATGGCAAACAAATAACCTAATAGATGAGGAAGAACGAAAATACTTAACAGTGACCCACCCGGTTACAGCAACAATTTATTTTCTTCCAAAGTTGCATAAAGATCAAAGAAAACCACCGGGAAGACCAATACTCTCCGCAAAGGGCTCATTATTGGAACCCATAGCAAATTACATTGATCACTTTCTGATGCCATATGTGCCCCAACTGAGCTCTTACATAAAGGATACGAGTGACCTTCTAAGAATACTACAAAACACCCCATGGCAAGACACCTATCATCTAATGACAATGGATGTCATTTCGTTATATACAAACATAGAAAATAACATGGGACTAAAAGCATGTGAATTCTTTTTACAAGACAGGAGCATAAATTATAGTGACCATAATCGGATGCTTCTAGAGATGATTTCAATCTGTCTTACGAAAAACATCTTCGTATTTGGAGAAGAAATATATCGGCAGAACAATGGAACTGCAATGGGTTTCTCATTTATTCCCAGCTATGCCTGCCTGGCAATGGGCTGGTGGGAGAAGGAGGTGGCATGGAAAGCAGAAAATGATTCAGCATTAGTTAAAATCATCAGCTGGATCAGATTCATAGATGATCTGCTTATCATCTGGGACGGTACAGCGTCTGAATTTCAGCAATATTTTGAAATAATCAACAACAGTGAGACAAATCTGAAATTCACTTATGAAATCAGTAATGAACGAATTGTGTTTTTGGACACTGAAATCTACATAAAGGCAAATCAAATTCACACAACGCTGCATCGGAAAAGCACAGCAACCAATGCCACTTTAGAAGCAACAAGCTTCCACCAACAATCTTTAATCTCCAGCATCCCCTATGGGGAGTTTTTAAGGCTCCGAAGAATCTGCAGTGAAGAAAGTGAATGGCAAAAACACAGCACTGACACAGCTGCAAGATTCAAAAGAAGGAAATACAACCCGGGAGTAATCAAAGGGTGCTGGGAAAGAACGAATCAAAAAACCAGGGAAGAGTGCCTTATTTCCAAAACCAAAGAAAACACAGGAAAGAAAGAACCAATCAGATTGATAACCGACTATTCCCAAGAAAGTAAGGAAGTTTCAAAAATCCTGCAAAAAAATTGGAAAATCCTGCAGTTGGATACAACGGTAAAATAAATAGTTGGAAAGCATCCAACCATTACATATCGCAGAGCAAAAAATCTGAAGGATCACCTGATTCACAGTCACTACAAGGGAAAAGGAAAGGAATCATCATGGATAAAAACAAAAGGTTTTGTCAAATGCTACTCATGCAAAATGTGTCAAATTGCGAAGCCCATGAAGGAAATCAAGATGGCAAATAATATGACATGGGTAATCAGAGAATTGATCACGTGCAAAAAACAATTCACTGTGTATGTAATGGAGTGCCCGTGTCCTTTAAAATATATCGGAAGCACCATTTGTGAATTGAAAAAACGCATAATGGAACATGTAAGAGCTACCATAAACAAGGATAAAACAAATGCAATGGCCAAACATATGGAACTGTATCATCAAAGTGACTGGAAACAGCTTAAATTCTACAGGATTGAAACTGTACCAAAAAATGACCGAGGTGGAAACCGCGAAAAGACCTTGCGACAGAAGGAATCAAGACATATCTTGAAGCAACGTACTCTGACACCTCATGGCCTGAACCAGTCGGAAGAATTATACATACATTTATAGTCTCATAACTAAAGCTTCTCAAAGAAGAATGAACGGAAAGGGACCAAAGTAAAAGGGTAATAAGGAACATGAACAATAAAGGTAACAAAGAAAGAAATGAAATAAAAGGATTTCATTACTGACACTGAAGAAAATAAGAGAACATCTAGTGTGACTTTTCCCATTAGAGGGATTTAATGATATATAGGCAAAATGTATTTGTATAAAAATGAAAAGCCTTGTATTTAAGAACTTACCAGACATATTAGTTTGACCAACTATAGTAATATTGATTTAAAAATACATCAATTAAGTAGAGAAAAGTAATAACTTTATTGAAATCTGTTAAAAATGTCCCTTTTTAATTAAACTTGGAAAACTACATCTCCCATAATTCACAGGGATGCTTGCAGTAACCAGCAGGAAATGATGTCATAGAAATTTAAACACATAAGTGTAGGAACAACAAGCAACCTGTTGATCGTGAGCAAGGTATTTGTAATACCGAAACGCGTAGATCTTTGTTTCACCTGTAACGAAGGAGATAAGAAAATAAAAATCGCAAAACCTGCATGAGTGCGGACCGTTTTCTTCTGGAAAGAGGATTTGGTGGATATATATATATATATATATAAATATATATATAAAAATATATATGTATATATATATACAAAAGAAACAATTGATGGACAGAATGCTGGACAATGCAAACATTCACCCCCAGTCACAAGGATCTGGGTTTAATCATCATTCTTTTGCTCACCACCCCACCCCAGTTTGGACCCAGCCATATGCAAATCAGTCTTGACCCTGTTCCTTGTGGGACTAGTCCAGCCCGAACTGCCAAGCCAGGTCCTCCCTGGACCGGAAACAAGCATCCTGGGACCGGTTTCAGGGCATCACCCTTCATCAGCCAGGCTAGCTTGAATCCAGTGGTGTAGTGAGCACGGGACCCACGTCTGGGCATACCCTTCCCACTTAGGGCGACATATGCAAAAGAAACAATTGATGGACGGAATGCTGGACAATGCAAACATTCACCCCCAGTCACAAGGATCTGGGTTTAATCCATCATTCTTTTGCTCACCACACCACCCCAGTTTGGACCCAGCCATATGCAAATCAGTCTTGACCCTGTTCCTTGTGGGAACAGTCCAGCCTGAACTGCCAAGCCAGGTCCTCCCTGGACTGGAAACAAGCATCCTGGGACCGGTTTCAGGGCATCACCCTTCATCAGCCAGGCTATATATATATATGTATATATATATATATATATGAACACCACATCCGATTCCTCACAATCAAAGACCGGACACCGACACAGGGGGATTTAGGAATTTAAAAGTCTTTATTCCTCCATTGCGCTGCGACGCGTTTCGGCATTCACTGCCTTGAATATATATATATTATCTACTGGCGGTCGCCAGTAGATAGTTATAGTTAGAACCTATTTTCCATAGGAAATCCGCGACATTCTATTTGAAATAACTCTCTTGCCGGTTGACGCATCTTCGCAAAATTTTCAAACTTTGTGGGGCGCTCCGGTCCGCTCCTACCCTGAAAGTCTCGGGGTGATTCGTCAAGCGGGGGCCGAGAAAAAGGGGTCCCAAAACGCGTTTTCCCATTCATTTTTCCATAGGAAACTTTAGACACGGCTACAGCCCGAACTGCTGAACGGAATTACACCAAATTTGGCAAAGAGGTAGTTCTTGGTTCAGAAAGAACCCTTTTTGTTAAATGGTGTAAATCCATTCAGTAGTTGCTGAGAAAATCAAAAGTAAAAGTACATATATATCTATGGGCACGGAGGATCCGCGCACCCTGAGCGCACTCCTGCGCGCACCGTCCCGATCACGACCTGCATGTTAATTGGCTGTCAGCTGGCTGTCAACATTCCGATTCAGGAAATGTTGGCAGCCATTTTGTCCCTTGGTAGAACCGAGGGACAGAAACAAGTGCGCAAAGCGCACAAAGGGGGCAGGGTAGAAACACCCTGACTCCCTAGGTCTGCTCAGGGGTCCCATAAGGACCCCCTGGGCAGAAAAGCATTTTTTTTTAAATCGGCAGGATGCGCTCAGGGTGCGCGGATCCTGCCGATAAAAATCAAGCGCGGTCTCCGCGCTTCGATAGTTAATTTGCCCCCGGGTGGGCCAAGTCCCGGGGGCATGCTGGGGGTGTTTATTTTATGTATGGGGGCCTCTAGGGCCCCCAAGCCCGAGGACCGCCACCCCCCGGGCTTTCTTTTAAAATGGTGCGGGAGGGCTCTGAGCCCTCCTGCAGCCCCGGGACCACCACCTCCCCGGGGCTTCTTTTTTTTTTCCTGTGTGGGGGTCTCGAGCCCCCCACACGCCCGGGACCGCCACCTCCCCGGGGCACTAACAAATTAAAATGGGGGTCCGTTTTGGACCCCCGGAGCCTCGGGACCACCCCTCCCAGGGCTGTGCTGATGAGGGGAGGGGGCCGCGCGGCCCCCTCCTGGAGCCTGTGGTGGCCCTGGGGACCGCCACCCCCCAGGGCCGGCTCCTGCAGTGTCCCGGGTGCCTACCCCGGGACACTGCTGTTTGCAATGACAGGACGGAGCCTCGCGGCTCCCGTCCTGTCATTGCAAACTGCTTGGATATTGGAAGAGAGAGCAGGAAACCTGCTCTCGCTTCCAATATCCAAAGACAATTGCTTTCCACACGGGGAGCAGCATGTTAGCTGCTCCCCATGTGTAAAGCAATGCCGGCTCCCGTAGGACATGGGGAGCCGGGCGGGACTGTGGGGGTTTGGGGACCCCCACAGTCCCCAACCAGAGGCTAGGCCCCGGGGGATGGGGTCCCCGGGGCAAGTAGTGGCTCGGGAGTGGGGCCACGCGGCCCCCCTCCCCAGAATTTAATTTTTTTTTAATTAAAAAAAAAAAAAAAGGGGGTAAGGCCCTGGGGGATGGGGTCCGCAGGGCCCAAAAATAAGAAAAAGGAAGGGGGGCCACACAGCCCCCTTCAGGGAAAAAAAAACGATCGGCCCGCAGGCCCCGTCCCCTTCCTTCACCACTCTGCAAACGCGCCCCTGGCGCGTTTGCAGATGGGAAGTAATTCCCTTTGAATACTGGGGGTCTCTGGGGCCAACTAGCCCACCAGGAACCTCCAGTATGCGCCAGGGGCTGCGTTGCAGAGAGGTGTACAGAGGCCACGCCCTTTATACACCTCTCTGCAACGCAGCTCTGTGGCGCTTTGGAGGTACATGGTGGGCTAGTTGGCCCCCAGGAACCCTCAGGATTCAAGGGACTTAATCCCCAACTTAAAACGCGCCACGGGGCGCGTTTGCACAGTGGTGAAGGGAGGGGCGGGGCTTCAGGTGACATGTGTGCAAACAGGCCCCGTGGCGCGTTTTAAGATGGGGAATTAAATCCCCTTCAATCCTGAGGTCCCTGGGGGCCAACTAGCCCAACAGGTACATCCAGAAAGCGCCACAGAGCTGCGTTGCAGAGAGGTGTAAAGGGGTGTGGCCCTCTACACGTCTCTGCAACGCAGCCCCTGGCGCATACTGGAGGTTCCTGGTGGGCTAGTTGGCCCCTAGGGACCCTCATGATTCAAGGGACTTAATCCCCAACTTAAAACGCGCCACGGGGCGCGTTTGCACAGATGTCACCTCAGGCCCCGCCCCTACCTTCACCATTGTGCAAATATTCCTCTAAAATCTGCCGAACTACGAATTCGGATTTACTCACCTGTTATCAGGAGAGACCTCAGTGCTGCATCTTTCAGCCCAGTACTAATCCTGAAAAGTAATTTTAACTGTACTTACCAGTAACTTGAATTTCCTTCCATAGGATATCATTGCCTGCTTTTTGCTGAAAAAGTTTCTAAGTGTTGATTTTTGAAACATACAAATATTCCTCTAAAATCAGCCGAAATACGAATTCCGATTTACTCACCTGTTATCAGGAGAGACCTCAGTGCTGTATCTTTCAGCCCAGTACTGGTCCTGAAAAGTAATTTTAACCGTACTTACCAGTAACTTGAATTTCCTTCCATAGGCTAACATTGACTGGTTTCACTTGGAAATTCTTCTAAGTGTGGAGTTTTGGAACTTTAAAATATTCCTCTAAAATCAGCCGAAATACAAATTCCGATTTACTCACCTGTTATCAGGAGAGACCTCAGTGCTGTATCTTTCAGCCCAGTACTGATCCTCAAAAGTAATTTTAACCGTACTTACCAGTAACTTATATTTTCTTCCATAGGAATCCATTGTCTGGTTTTCAGCAGAAAAGTTTCAAAGTGTCGATTTTCACAAACTACAAATATTCCTTAAAAATCGCCTGTATGACTTAAACGCATTCTTTCAACTGTTTACAGGAGATGCACCAGTGCTGGATCCAGGATCCAACACTGAGTAAGAAAAAGTAATGATAACAGTTTTTACCTGCTAATTGAATTTCCTTCCATAGGATAACATTGGTGATTCTATGAGAAAAAGTTTCAAAGTGTCAACTTTTAAAATACAATAATATTCCTTAAAAATCACTAAAGTAACCAAAACGCTTTTACTCAACTGTTTACAGGAGATGTCCCAGGACTGAATCTAGGATCCAGTCCTGTGGTTAGAAAAGTAATCCATAAAGTAACTAATTGCATTTAACTAGAAATTCACATTGAGCTGAATGTTGCATTGTGTTTGAAAATGTGTTGCCCATTGCAACAACTGTAACTACTGTACTTAAAAGTCTATTGCCTATGTGCAAAGTATTTAAACTAAAGTAATTCATTCTGAGAAAGTATTTTTTGTAATGTATAATGTAATTACAATGTAATTTAAAAAATAAAATATGTAAAAAAAATTGTTTCTAAAAATGTAGTAAATCAGTATTAAAAAAATAAATATAACAATTAATACATTTAAAAATTGTCATTTACAAAACCTTTGAAATTCACTTAAAAACCGTAGGTTTCAGACATGTTAAAGTTAGGAATTTGCATTTAAAAACCTTTGAAATTCACTGAAAAAACCATAGGTTTCAGACACGTTATAGTTAGAAATTAGCATTTAAAAAACCTTTGAAATTCACTGAAAAAACCATAGGTTTCAGGCACGTTATAGTTAGAAATTTGCATTTAAAAAACCTTAAAAATCACTGAAAAAACCATAAGGTTTTAGGGACAGTTATAGTTAGTTGGACATTGCACTGCGTACAAAACCCGTGAAATTCCCCCGTTATAGTTAGTTCAGGTAACTATAACTCGCGCCCCGCAATGCACTGCTGATGACGTCACATATTACATCACTCATGACATGGTCAGTGACATCACTGATGACATCACTGATGACATCTCAAATGACATCACTGATGACATCACTGATGACATCATCCAATGACTGTGTGTTTGTGTAAAGTTTAAATATGTTTAATATATATAGGGAAAGGCGTATTGAAGAATGAGTGGGTGTATAAGTGTCTGAATGGATGATTTAGTAGGTGCTGTACGATATGATAAGTCAAATATAATTTTGCAGTTCAAATAAACAAATAAAATTACATTAAATAAGAAAAGGGTCATGGGACTGTACCCTGATAACATTGCACCGCTTTTAACCATTAAGTTATGGCCCATCATATTTGTTATGCCCCAATGGGCTTTTTCTCATGGTTGTATATTTTCAATTGCAGCTAAAGCATAATTATTGGCATATCTCCTTTCCACAGTCTCAAGTTCAGTGTGCGAGAACATCCCTCTTTCCTCTGCAGGTGCTTGGCACACTTTTGTATTGAAGATATACAGTAGCTACAGTAGCTCCTTTGCTCTCCTTTCTGGTGCAAGAGTCATGCAACACCTACAAGACCTCCTAAGTGCTAAGGTTCTGGCTCCCCCTTGAATATTGGGTGGAATTCTATCTATAACATAGAATTTCAACAGACGGGCATTGCTGGAGTGTTCTATTGGGAAATGTCTGGCCACTGGGTATTGTTTGTTGATGTTGGTGATAGCCCTCGTGTCCCAGTATTCTCAACTTAGCCTTGTGTATAGTGCTGCCTATGTAAAACTTGCCACAAGGGCATTTTAAGCAATATACACTATATACTGAGTTGCATGTTGAGTGTTGTCAGATTTCAAATCTGCGACAATCAGAATGAATTGCTATGCTCTTGGCATTTTCCGTATATTTGCAGGTCTTACAATTGATATACCTGTAAAAACCTTGGATGGTACGTTCTGTAGTACTTGCCACTATTCCCGAAAGATCTGTCTAACCTTGTGTGATGCTGTGTTGTATGTGGTTATGAACCGTGTGATGGTTTTTTTTCCACAGACCTTGGTTTGTTAACCAGGAGTACACTTCTCTTGATATATTTAACCTTAGCTAGGGCTTTTTCTATGCTTCGTTTGGAGTAGCCCCTTTGCCTAAATTTCTGTGTCATATTGCCTGTTGCTTTCAGAAAATCATTCTCTGTGCTATAGTTTCTCCTTGCTCTCAGTAATTCCCCATAGGGTACACTCTAAATCGAATTACGAGGATGGCTGCTGGTGGCATGCAGTAAACTGTTGCCTGAAGTTTTTTTGCAATGCAGGATGTACTCCAATCTATTGTTCCTGACCACTAGTTGTAAATACAAAAATTCAGTTGCTTGTCTGTCAATGTGGCTTGTAAATGTAAGATTAAGGTCATTCATGTTTAGAGTATCCACAAATTATGTGGCAGGGGCCACTGATCCATTCCATATACAAAAGATATAATCTATAAACCGCACCCAGAGGACAATGTGATCATCAAAATGATGGGTGTTCCTGACCACCTATTCCTCCTACCAGCCCAGGTAAAGACATGCGCAGCTGGGGGCAAAACAGGTGCCCATCACCATTCCCTGAGTTTGGCAATAGATCTTCTGATCAAAACGAAAGTAGTTATTCTTAAGGCAATACGCCATCATATCCATCACCATCTCCGTGTGCAGAAGGTGCGCGAGTGAGTGTGCTTAAAAGAAATATCTGCATGCTTTCAATCCCAGATCATGTGGTATGCACGTGTAGAGGTTTTCGACATCTAGACATAGGGGCCGATTCCGATCTCGGCCGGTAGTGCTCCGAATCGGATTCGGATTTACCGGATCCGATTCGGAGCCCTGTTTCCCGACCGAATCGTACGCGGGTCCGGCCGAGCGAGTACGATGCGAGCGCACGCGAAATCGCCGACCGACTCGTATGCGGCTTCAACACGCTCTGACCGACTCGCACGGACACGACTCGCACCGCGCTATGGAGACGTTTCCCGGCCGGGTAAGTACGATGCGCGCCGCAAGCAGTCCGACCGACTCGCGCCGTCTGGCTCAAAAGAGCTGTCGGAGCCGGACTTTGGGGGTCCGCGTCGGACCCCCCTGAACGCGTAGGCGCACGAGTCGCACACAGGGGGGACCCATGTATCCCCCTACCTGTGCATGTATGCTGCGATGCGCATGGACGCGTACCCACTGTAGGGGGCGCCCTTGTTCGCCTCGCACTCATTGAGTCAATGGGAGCCCGCGTACGCGTCGTACGGCCGGCTCCCATTGACTTCAATGGGAGTCCGACCGAATCGAGTCCGATAGCATGCGAATGCATCGTACTCGTCCGGTCGGACTGCTAGGGTCCGATTCGGGTCGGAATTCTCTCCGGGTCCGGCTTGGTCGGAGAGATTTCCGGCCGGAATCGGAATCGGCCCCATAGTAGAGTGTATTTATTTCTCATGTTATGTCCTCAATGATACATAGGAAACCTCCTGTGTCCCTGATGTATGAGGACAAATCCTATATAAAAGGCCTTATAAAGTAGCCTACATATCTAGATGTGTTTTCTAGTAGACTGCCCATTGCAGATACTGCTGAGAGGGTCAAGGGGATTTTTATGGAGTTTTGGCAGGAAATATATGACCGGTAGTTTGGGAAAGTCACATTTCAAAAACTGATATTCCTCCCACTCCAATAGGCCTTGTTCTTGCAAATCTCTTATGTGGTCATAGTAAATTTGGTTGGCCTTTAAAGCCTCATCTTTGCTGGACAGGGTCATTTTTCTATTTCAGCTCTTAAATGGCTTCATAGTGATGAGGTTGTAAGTTCCTTGTGTGTTTGTCTGTCATGTGTCTTAATCTTTTTAAATCTTTAATTACCCTTCTCTCAAAAACATCTATAGCATTACTGGTAGTCTGTGGTAGAAAGTTGGATTTGTGTCTGAAACCACTCAGGCAACTAGAGTCCTAGTCCATCTCAAAATGAACCAGATTGAGTATAAGGTCTGAAACAGTTTCTCCCCCTTCTTCCAAAATGCTCAATTTGTGTAGCAAATCAGTATCACTAATCCCCAGGTTTGGGGGTCTAGCTCTTGTTATCATGTGTTGTTGCTTGTGTTGGTTCAACTCAAACCATCTTTTTAATTTCAGCTTTCTCATGAATTGAAAGAGATTTATATGGGTTTATGTATAGGCTAAACTGGTGATACGGCAAAAGGTCATACCTAGTGATAATACCTCAATTTGTGCTGTGCTAAGTTTGTAGTTAGAGAGGTTTACCACAGTCATTTTGTGTCCCATTATTCCTGGTGGTTTGACCCCTTGTTCTTACTCCCACAGGGCTGCTGTTGTCTTTTGTTGATCCTGTGTCTTTCTTGCTTCTGTCTCTTCCACCATGACCACGTCTTTTTGGAGTACCTCTGGAGGGTTTTACCTTCAACCTTCCCAAATTGAGGAGCTGAAACGCTTTTAAAATTTAAGTTTTTACCCCATCGGCTCTGAGCTTGCAGAGCTGGCTGAGGCATACATTTCCACCCTCTAAACCGTGAGCAAGGAGATGGCAATCTCTGGAATGTGTTGGGTTTTGTCGTTTGTCTAATAAACCATTTGCAAAGCAATTGGAGTTCGTGGTGTGTTTGGCCTCTGAGGGGAGCAGAGCTTTGGATGGGATATATACATGAATGGGCATGACAACTTCTCTCTTATATGTCTCATTGCTGCTGCAATTTTGTTTGCAACTGAGCAATTCCCCATAGGGAATGCTCCATTTCAAACTGGTGGTATGGTGACTGTCATCATGAAGGATACTGTTGCCAGCTGTCTATTCCTGTGGAGTTGTGTGGAAAGTTGACTATTTTCTACTGTTATCAGTATTTATCCAATCCAATCCAATCCAAACAAGCTTTATTCGACATATTAGTCATAAAAGCATCATGCATAAATATATCATAAAACACGGTATAAAAAAATCTAATTCCAAAGCCTGTTTGATAAAGGTAGTTAGAAAACAAAAGTAGCAAATAGCAATAAAAACAATTTAAGACTTTTAAAAAACAACGACTTTTTCTAAAATTAATTACCAGAGGGGTACAACAGTTTGGCAATAGAAAAAATAATCCATCTAATTAGTTGGAACTGATGCCTACATTGCATAGTGAGTGGTTACCTACCCACTTGATACATGTGCAAATGAGCAATTACAAACACACCCTAATTATACAGAAAGGGAACGCGATCTTATGGTCCAGGACCATCCCAGAAATTTTGCTACTGCAACAACAATAGAAGATGACGTGTCGGAGCGTAATATTCTTAGTGCTTCATCGCTCCTTCTAGTGCCTAGTGATTTACAAATTGGCACCAGCCATGCACGTCGTGGGGCAGCATAGGCAGGACAAACAAACAATAGGTGAGCTAACGACTCCACGTTGGCCTGGCATGCGGGACAAGTAATGCCACCTCCTTGGGCCCATCTAGCAGTAAAGGTTCTAATTGGCAGTGAGCCCACCCTAAATTGGAAAAATAATTTCCGATCATGCTGCTTTGTTATTAAATCCCAATATTTCTCTAGGCTGGGGGTAAATTTGACTTCCAAAAAGCCACCGGTTAGTGAAGATGACTCACTACTTCTCTATGTGTTGTGCACTACCATTTCCCAGTACTTTTCTTTTAAGATCTTTTTTGGAGGGAATGGGGAGCCTGTTGGATCATCCCACAATGCTGGCATGCCAATGTTTGTTAAAGTGGCTCTAACCTCCCGTAGCCATTTGATTCGATGGAAGCTGTCAGCCTTTATTATGTCTTTAAGGCCTGCAGCATATGAAGCCAGTTTGGGTGTACTCCAGATTCTATGCCAGTATAGTATGGGGCGTAATTTAGCTATATCTGCCAGTGGTTTTCTACCAAGATCGTAAAGTAGAGGGCACACTGGGGTGCTTTGTGGAAGGATGGTAATCTTGCGTAAGAACCTATTTTCAACTACAGTGAGCTTAGACAGGTTCTCACAGCCCCAGAGTTCTGCCCCATACAAGGCTGAGCTAACCACCTTCATAATATATATCTGGAGCACCGGACTGACTGGTTTGGTGAGTGAAGTGTTATACTCGACTTGAAGCACTCCCGATAATTGCTGATGCTTCAAGTTTGCCAGGTCAATCTGTTGGTTCCATTTAAAGTCGTTCTGTATGTTGACCCCCAAATAGGTAAAGGCATTAACTTGCTCCAAGGGGCGATTATTCATTAAAATACCACCTTTGAATGCTCTGTGTGGGTTAAAAGCCATACTTTTCATTTTAGACACATTAACTTCCAAGCCCCTTGTACAGCAGAACTCCTCAAATATCATAAGGGCTCGTTGGAGACCACTCGGGGTCTTTGAAATAATTAATGTGTCATCTGCGAACATTAAAATGGGGATTTTTTCACCTGCTAATGTTGGAGCATCAGTAGCAGTAGATTCCATACAATTCACAATTCCATTGATAAACAAGGAAAACAATGTAGGTGCCATGACGCAGCCCTAGCGGACGCCTCTCTCAATGGGAAAGGGACTGGTAACTTTCCCCTGTGAGCCCCAACAGATTTTAGCATGGTTATCCTTATGAAGTCTGACAATGAGGGTTAGCAGTTCGAGAGGCATCCCCATGTTTTGCAGGACCACCCATAGTTTAGTACGGGGACCAAATTGAAGGCTGACTTTAGGTCAACAAAGGCATCATACAAGCTGCCCTTGCCCAGGACCACCGTCTTCCAGTATAATAGATTAAAACGAAATACCTGGTCAATGGTACTGGTAAATGCCCGAAAGCCAGCCTGCAGAGAGGATAAAATACTATGTTCATCTATCCAATCTTGTACCTTATTGAGGACAAGACGCCCCATTACCTTTTGTAGAGAATCTATTAAGCTAATAGGCCTGTAATTACCTGGGTGAGATTTATCCCCCTTTTTGAAAACGGGGATAATTTCAGCCCCTTTCCAAGAGACGGGGACAGGCGCACCACGGGCAACCGCATTAGCCAGCAGGAGGATACATCAGCACCATCTGGCATTGTCATGCAGAATTATATCCGTCGGAATGCCATCAGGGCCGGGTGCTCTATAAATATCCAATTCTTGTGCTGCTAGTTTGGTACGTAAAGCTCAGGTTGTGATCATTCTGCAGTAAGTAATCTATGAACCTCATGGCCTCCTTTTAGTTCACTCCCATATTAGAAAAAAGTCATCATGGTACCTTATCCAGAGGGGGATGCATGATATCCAGTGCAAATATTTGTCCACCCAGACCACCTGCTCTTTCCACGAGCCCATGAAAAAATTTGTGAAGCTGGGGGCGGAGCATATGCCCACTACTTTTCTAGATATCTGATGGTTAAATGTGTTATGAAAGATAAAGATAGTCTGTTGTAGACAGAACTCCATTATGATCCTTAATATTTTGTTGTGATCGTACATGTTAATTGGTCTTTCTCTCAAAAAGTGCTGACTTTGTTTTATGATTGCATATAATGAATTTACATCTAAGGTAATGAGGGTATAATTAGGCTCCCACTTAATGTCACATACCTGGCTTAGAAAATCTGCAGTGTCCTTACAATATGATGGCAGTTTGGAGACAGAAAGCAGTAAAAAATAATCCAAACATATTGCAGTATTTTCCAGTAAACCCCCCCTCCCATTTGAGGACACTATTGTTCTCCACTGTGGCTTTGTGGGATGTTTCTGAATATTTGGTATTAAGTAAATGGTAGGTATGCAGGGCTTATCTGTCTTAAGTACATTGTACTAATCATAGTCAATAAGGCCCTAATCTCTCCATTCAGACAGTAGGGCATGATAAGTTGTCATGTTTTTGCTATATTCCAATACAGAGATAATCTTACATCAACATCTGTCACTTAGTTGCCTAAGTGCCTTTGATTTGTAATCCTCCACATCCATTATCACTCTATTCCCACCCTTATCCAATGGTTTTAACATTATCCTATGATCATTCATGAGATTGCGCAAAGCTGTGTTCTGTTCTAGACTTAAGTTGTAACTACTATGCTCTTGTGTTTCCCTGAGTTTTTCATCTCTCTTATGATCATCTCTTGGAAAGTGTCAGTGGAGTTGTGTGCTGTATTGAGATCGAAAACGCTTTTGGGTTTGAAACCACTCTGAGAGGTATGATTTACACAGAAACCCATTTCGGTAAGTCTTTCCCTATGGGATAACTCCTGGTTCGAGTAGAGGTTATGTTCCAAATGAAAAAGTTCTACCAATTCTTCCACATCATCAATCTTAAAATCAGACATATTAGATGATGTGTTTTGTGCATTTTCATGCTGGGAACAGGTGTAGTCTGTTTTCCATTTTCACAAGACTGGTGTGTTTATTATTTCAAAGGGCAAAGGGGCATATCAATTGATAAAGACTCTGGCAGCTGAAACGCTTTGTCTGCATCTTTAATAAATTGATGTACCCTACGGAGTGCCGCTCCTGCAGCTTCATTTTGTGACATATTTTTGGCTCTGTAGAAAAAGTTTCTAACAGGGTAAAGATTCTACCTATTATATACTTAGTATTGTAAGCAGCCTTCAGTTATTAGACAGAATCGTCTCAGCATGACAATTTCTACATATCACAGAGGACTGCATACACCAGGTTCTAACCTATGCTCTAACTAACTTTTGCTTCAGAAGTTGGGTTAGCTGTAAGGCTTTCACCACGGTATGAAGGGTGCAGGTAGGAAGATCTTTGGCACTTTCAGACCTTGGTTACTTTTAAATGAATAGTCTATCTTTGGACAAGTTTTGCATAGCGTGTGCACTGTTCTTAGTAGATACATTATAATACATTGTGGTGTATTTCTCATGAGCGTCTCTGTCTGTAAACAGTGTGGTACACAGTAAACCCTCTCCAGAGAGTAAACACTGTTTACAGCACCCATGTTTCTGCTTATATCCACTTCATTTCTCAACATAGGTTTAGTGACTGTGAGAAGTTTGATACAAGTCAGTAGTAGGGCATTAGTTATGTAACAGGTCTTGAGTATCTGGAGGAACTTGGTTTTCCCTGAACATTTGAATACAGATTGAACACCATGTGCAGTACAGGCCACCGTTTCATCTGTGGTTGATAGTCAACATGAACTCAGCTACCCATGAAGTGTATGGTATAGGGTCAATGTTGCACATAACACTAGTTTGCTTCACCTATGGGCGTTGTATGTATGATAGCTTTATATTATTCTGAGCTATTTTGCACTTACTTTCATAGCTCCTATGCCATACCCATTTATAGAGCAATGTGTACAAAAGAACCTTGGATGAAGTCATCAGAAATGACATCAGTGATGTCATCAATGATGTCATTTGAGGTGTCAATGATGTCATAGAACATGACATTAGTGATGTAATATGTGAGGTCATAAGCATTGCATGGCGGGGCGCAAGTTATAGTTAGCTCTGCTAACAATAACTGAAGAATTTCTGTGTTTTTCTTTTTTTTAGTTCAAAACATTAATGTTTTGACTGACATTTTCACCTTGCTATAACTTCACTGTAACTTTGTTTTTTTCAGTGAATTTCTAGTTTTTTTTTCAAAAACAAAGACCGATCTTTTAATTACATCTGACTATAACATTACTTTACCCTTTGTTTTTCAGTGAATTTCTATGTTTTTTTAAATGTAAAGTAATATGTTATTACCATACGCAAAGCCATATCCCCAGCGTGTACGGCCGAGGGTTGGCCACAAAGCCTGGCCTGCAGTCAGGCCCTGAGGTAAACCCCCCACAGGCAGCCAGCCACATGCTGCGCATGCTCTTTGGCCGAGTGCAGCGTGGGGTTGGCCACAGGGCTAGGCCTGTCACCAGGCCCTATGGCCAAATCCCAAACAGGCTGCTAACCCCACGCAATGCACTGCCTACAGTGTGTGCAGAGTAGGGTTGGCCTTCGTGCTCCGGGGACTCCATCCCCTGAGACCAAAACATATATATTAACATATATATTAAGTGGAGGGAGCGTGTAATCCCTCCTCCCTGAGCCTTAATTGGCCCCAGGGGCCCCGTCCCCCGAGGCCAGTTTCAAAATAAAGGGGAGGGGGAAGGGTTGCCCCCTCCCTGAACCTTAATAGGACCAGGGAAGCCCATCACCTAGGGCCAAATGCAGTAGAAAATGGGAGGAGGGGCTGCAGCTCTCCCTCCCGGGGCCTTCTTGGACCCCTAAAGGCTTAAAGGCTTCTTGGGCCTCTAAGGCTGAGCAGTTCCCCTCCTGAGCCTTAATAGGCTCCATGCACCCCATACCCTGGGCCCAAACACAATAAAAAAGAAGAGGGGGGCATGGCCCCCCTGAGGCTTATTAGTCCCTTGTGATCCCATCCCCTGGGGCCAAAGCCATTTAAAAACGGGAGGAAGTATGCAACCCCCCTCCCTGAGTCTTATTAGGCCCCAGGGACTCCATCCCCTGGGGCTGAGTAATTAATAAAAGGAGGGGGGCGCAGGGCCCCCCTTCCTGAGCCTAATTATGCCTTCGGACTCTGTTACCCAGGGACCAAATTGCAAATAAAAAGGGAGAGGCTCCGCAAGCCATTATAGGCCCCAGGGACCACATCACCTGGGGCCGTACCTTCTACCTTCTTTAAAAGGGGAGGGGACCCCTCTCCCCAAGCAGTTTTTGGCACAGAGGGCACCATTTCCTGGGGCCCAATGCATTTATTAAGGGGAGGGCGGCGTGTGCCCCGCCCTCTCCGAGCCATTTTTGACTCTGGAGACCAAATCCCATGGGGCCCAATGCATTTATTAAGGAAAGGGGGGACACATGCCCCCCTCCCCATTACTTATAGGTGGGTTCCCCAGGTGCCATGTATATCTATTCCAAATACACTGGTCATTGTCCAGACAAGCAACGCTCACTCACATAAGGAAATCTTGTGCAGTGCTGTGTTCATTTAGTTACACAATGACAGCATCTCACCCAATGTGTTTTTGCATGACGCCTTGATCACGGGCAGAGAGTGCAGCTTATTACACCAATTTAAAGTGCTCCATGTGCAATCAACAATATAGAAGCCAAACATACAATACACCTAAAGTGATCAATGAACATAGGAGCCATTTTGTAATGTAAACAAAATTAATTCTGATATATAGAATAGACCCTGAAAATGTTTTTGTATTCATGACCACAGCACAAGGTTCTCAGACATACATCAAATGACTGTAGTTACAATCAAATGCCAGTTATCAATAAATATACACATTCATTATTATATAAACAGAAAAAAGATTGAAAACAATAATAAAGAAAATAAAGCCCAAGTGGTCATAAGCAATCTTTTTCATTGAAATATCAACATCTACTCAAAAACCACATTTCTTTGTTTGGTGTGGGAAACATTTATAAGTCTTACTCAACCATATGGTCACAGTATGATAATAAAGCTCCAGTGGGCAAAATGTTTCCATGAATTAAGCCAAGATTGTCAAAGGGCATATTACATTTACTAAATGGATACCTACATAATAAATGTAAATCTAAACTATAGTGAAAGTTCTAATAACATATTGATACCAGCAACCCATAAATTCAAACTAAAAATTATACAACCAAAAATAAAGGTGAAATAATCTGGAATCACTCATATGCAGAGCTGTTGTAATCAATTAGTCAATTTGTCCATATATGTACACGCCCTAGTTCATAAGAATCTCTAATTCTTTTTTAAAAACATAGTAAAAACAAGTTAAAATCATTATCTGTACACTTCATACCTAGATGTGAAGCTTTATACAGGCAGCTAAATCCTTTTAAAGTGCAAAACACATCCTTTCAGAAAATCCTTACACCACATGAATTGCCAACTCCTCATCAGAGTTGAGGCTGTTGGAGGTCAGAGTGTCCAATTCCACAATATGTATGGACTCAACTTTACAATGTTTCAACATTCTGTCGCACCCCTACTGTTCACCGCAGCAGAATCAACAGCAAAATATTGCAACAGATTAATATTATCATCACGCATCTCATTGAAATGTCTAGCTACTGGATACGAGTTGTCATTCTTAGTAATAGCCCTCATGTGTTGTAGTATTCTTTTCCTACCTGGAAGGACCGTGCTCCCTCTATACAATTTATTGCATGGGCATTTCAGTGCATAGATCACAAAAGAGGTGCATGTTTGTTAAACAGATCCAAGGAGCTGACGTCCCGCTCCATCCACCAGCCCATGAATACATTTCCATATCTGGGGACGAAGCAGGTCCTCATGGCAGTTCCCTACATCTGTTTGCTATACATGCCATTGAAAATGAAAACATTATTACCAGGGAAAAAGCAATCATGTCACGTAGCATTTGCATTTGCATCAAGTATGACAAGAATCTTGCCCGTTGGAAGTGCCTACATGCAGGTATCGCTAAATCGTGTTGAATGCAGGTGAAATGGCTGGTAACATCCAATGTGACAAGAACAAAATCATATTCCCAACTGACTTCCTCACTGATTTAAAAGAAAAAAATCTCCTGTATTTTGAATGTAAGAGGGAAGATTGGCCACAACAGGTCTTAGGAAAAAATGTATATATCTGGACATTTTCTCAAGCAAGCTTCCTCTAGATTACACAACAGGCCTCCCTGAGAGATTCTGAGCATTCTTGTGTACCTTAGGTACAAGATATAATATTGGTATCACAGGATGATTACACTTCAAGTATACATACTCCTTCCATTCAATGAGACCTTGATCACTACAATCCCCCAACATATCCCAATATTTCTGAGTCAAAGATGTAATAGTTGATTACTGTAATGTAGTAGCTATTACGATTTCAAATCAGACATTTTGGAAGTATAACTTGTTTTTTTGTAAGTAAATTGGTTACACATTACATATTCTTTAACAATGTCTAGTGTAGCATAATTTTCACAGAACTTCTGTACCGAAATATATGTATTTCATAAAACTGCAGTGCCATCAGTTCATTGTTTAAATCACTACATGACTACTCTATCATGCCATCTTGGTCACAGAAATGTTTGGTTAACTAATGTATTGAAAAGGCAAACTTTTCTTTTTCTCTTAAATTTTCGAGAACATGCCTGTGATGTAGACTACAATCTGTTTGAAACATATCTCTACAGCTTTTATTATGTGTGAACAGTCTTTACCTTGTTTATATGAAGCATTATTTGGATTCCAAACTTAACTGGTAGTTGAAATGTTCATCATGTAACTTTTATCACAGTTTATAACATTTATCTCCATGCCAACACTATTTCTTTTTGTACATGCCTACATGTGCATTCAGGCAATTTACATGATTCTGCATCATTCACAGTCACTTTCTGATCTGAAATACCGTATCCGTTTATAAAATAATTTGAAAAGTAGTAGGTAGGATGATGTCATCAGTGATGGCATCAAATATGTCATTTGAGGTGTCAACAGTGATGTCAATGATATCAGTGAACATTTCATGAGTGATGTAATATGAGTGGTAATAAGCAGTGCATGTGGGGCAAAAGTTATAGTTAGCTTGCTGCACTATGGACAGTGAGTTTTAGTGTTTTTACAAGTTTAATATGTTATGTTATGACTGACAATATCATCTAACTATAACGTCCCTTTAACCTTTGTTTTTTTCAGAGAATTTCTAGTTTTTTTCAACGCAAGGTAAGGTGTGCTTTCTTTACCTAACTATAGCATCATTTTAACCTTTGGTTTTCTTTCAATGAATTTCAGGTGTTTTTCCTAACATAAAGATTGTATTACCATCCCTAACTATAATTTCTATTTATCGTTCACTTGTTTAGTGAATTTTGAGGTTTTTTTTTAATATAAAGTAAAATCTCATTAGCATACTTAAGTATAAAATCACTCCTATGTTTCGTTTTTCCAGTGAATTTTCAGTAGTGTCTTGTAAACTCTCAACTTAATGGCTGATATCAAATTTTATTTGACCTCCCATAAGTCCCATGGTACTCTTGTGCATCCCATTGAGTGAATGAGAGAGTCCACTGGGAGTCGGGTGTGGGGTTAACTTCCTGTTGTGGGTCCCATAAGAGTACCGCAAGACTCATAAAAAAAAAAACTTGTATTTGGTATGTAAGTGTGATTTTAATTTAACTCAGAGCCTAGAGCTTTTCTTCTAGGCACAATTGTGACATTGAGAATGCCATGTGTTTTTTTATGAAGTTTCGGCGTTTTTGGGTGTGTTGGTACTGCAGTACCTGAATACGGTACTGTGGTACTTATAACAGAAACGAAAGATATTTTGAAATAAGAGTATTCTACCTTTACAGGACGTTCACACCTTTCAACCTCATATGCGATTACCCTTTGTGCATGGACGTCATTTGGGGTCACCATGGTTTGCAGCTGTGACCCCTAGCTTGCCCCCTTGTGACCCCTGGCACTGCCTTTGTGACCCCTGACCTTACAGGTGGCAAAATCAGTGCCTGGAACACATGGGCAGCTCATACTAATGGACATCGGTTGGGGCTTCACTTTCCTGGTTTTCTGTCAATTATTTTATTACACAAATAGTAAATAATATTATAGTACAATTGGCTGGAAAATGAAACCATCTGGCAGCTTAGAAGTAAAAATGCCTTTAAATGTATGTTGTATGCATGCTTGTGGGTGAGAGTGTGTTTATGTGAGAGACAGTGTGTGTATGTGTAAGCATGTGTGTGTGAATCAAACTAAAGGTCAAATGGCATGTCATGTCACTTCCTCTATCCCTGGCAATTTGGTCAATTGACGCCCATGCATTTGGGTTTGTCCACGCCTTTGGGTCAGTCCACGTTCAGTGCTGAGCCCTGGCTGTTTTTTGGAGGGTTTCAATTTTTGGGGGGATGTCAATTGGAAAAAATGGCATCTGGTGAGTAGAGACCTGAAGAGCTGGATGAGGAGCACGATCAGCCAACAAGGACCGTGTTAGGGGCCATTATGTGGTAGTTATTTTCAATCCCTCCTGAAGGGAAGATGGTATCTGCAAAGACAATGAAGTCAAACACTCTGTAGGAAGATACTTAGCAGGGATATTTCCAAGAACTACTCCTTTGGAACTTCTGGAATAAAGAAGCACTTAAAGGTGTGGCACAACGGACATCTAGCTCATGCAGAGTGAAGACACAATGAGGAGGTGGCGTCAACATCTTCTGCTGGAACCTCTCTACAACCGTTACACACTGTACCATCTGAGGCGCTGCAGAGGCAGACTGATGTCAAACCTGCATATACCAATAAGGTAATCTACTGCAGTAAGTGCTTCAAAATTGCCATTGTGGGAGAGCAAAGTGCCTCTATTAGAGACATAATAAAAGGGCAGTCTACTGTGATAAGTGTAAGCAGAATTCAAACATATAACAACACTTGTGCACTTTCATAATTAAAATAGCATGTTACAGCAAACTATAACTATATAAGAACACTCTGCTATATGAAAACAGAATATACTTATATATCCTTATAGTCTACCATAGATTGATATGCTGGTCACAAAAGGCCCACTCTAGAGTAATTCACCCAAGTGAAAAACAAGGACTTAGCACAACAGAGTAGGCCTTTAATGGCTGTGTGCGATAGCTTGCCCACAGGGAGTTGTCTGTCCACATAAGGTTTGGCTACCTAAGAGGTCTTGAGTGCCTAGAGGGTGTGGGTCTGTGTGATGGGTTGTGCACTATGTGAAGACAATGTGCAACAGAGTCTCACCCACATGAGTGTGGTTCATTCTGTGTCTGAAAGGAGTGGGCTCTCCATGAGGGCTTGTGCACAGGGTGTACACCATGTGCACGAGGACCTTCCCCTCCCATGTGCAGTTGGTTACCCACAAGGGGTTGGCTGTCCACAATCGGTTTGAAAGAGGGTGAAAGCCCTGAATAGTTTGCGTTTGGTCTCCAAGGAGGCTTGTGTGTCTGGAGGAAGTGGATTCTCCGTGAGGGATTATGCAAACAATTCATAGAATAATTAAACATTTACATTTTTGCTAGGAATGCATATTTTAGTAGCCGGTTGTTGATTTTATAGGGGAATAGGATGGGAAAGTATTGGAATTATAATTTTTTCAAAATTCATTGTTAATAATATTTAATTGAATATTTAACAATTACTTATTTATCTTTTCTAATGTTGAAAATGTGTAGATTATTTGTTATTTTTAATAATTTAGTGTTAAATTTTTTAATAATAGTGTTTGAATTTTTTTAATTAGAATTTTTGTTTTGCTTAAAGTAATATTTTGGGACCGTTTGATACTGGTAGGGAAGTACATGTTATTTAAATGTATTTCATTTCATAAAAAAGTATTATGTATGTTTTAGTAGTATATAAAATGTATTTTGTATTTATAATATGATTTGAATTATTTTAGATTTTAGCTATTTATATATTTTGTAAAAAATGATTAGGAAATGGAATGTTATTTGCAGTCCCTCCAAAGTCCAATGTTTTTGTGCTGTTGGTTACACTGGAGAGTGAATAATAAATCTAACCCCTTCGGAGTACATCGCTATACTTACTGTTGTATAGAGTGGATTGGGAATAGTAAATCTAACAGCCTCAGTGGCCAACACTTTCCCAACTGTTGCGTTGACAGGAGTGGGGCTAGTTATTCTAACCCCACAAGAGTTCATCACTTTTCTTACTGTTGCATAGATTGAAGTGGGAGTATTAAATATAACCCCTCAGGAGTCCAACACTTTCCCTATTGTTTTATAGGATGGTGGGAACCGTAAAATATATTTTTTTAAGTTAGATAGTTTCTATAATGTTTGCTAACCTGCATTTATAGTCAGTCAAAATACTTTACTTCGATCACACAGATCAACAAAGTAGGAAAATATAAAACATAAAAAAAACAGTCCAGCTGTTATCATAAAAACAGATAAAAAGTATAAAAACAAAGCGGAACATTTCATAGACTAAACACATTTACAGTTCACAAAACACTCAACTGATTTCATCCCTGTTATAGTTCCTCGGGTGATGGCTAACACCTCTGATAGGCACCTGAAGCGCCTTATCCAGCTTGCCATAAGAAATTTTGCCACACCAAAAACATGAGGCCTGTATGTGTTGGTACTCAAAATTCTAAGAGCAACCCTGTAACTCCTGGTACCAAGATTCTTACACAGTGGGACAATCCACTTTGTTTGCGAGCTACTGTACTGGGGGCAAAAGAGCAATAAATGTTCCAGTGATTCTCCCCCCCCACATGCATGCAGGACATTGGTCATCACTACCCTCACTCCCTATAGACCAGTTAAAAGATTTGACTGGGAGGATACCATATCTAAACTGCTAATACAGTTTACGTGCCAGGGAAGGTTCAATTTCGTCAATGGTTACATCAAAACTCATAAATGGTTTGAAATTGATAAAAGACAGTGTAAGACTGCCTGTGCTCTTGGTCACTATATCCATAGCTGCATCTTCCCAATAAAGGTTTTTAATCTTTTCTCTAGATAACTGGCACAATTGCTCTGGGAAAAGCCAGTAAAAATCTATACTCAGCCTCTGTAAGGGAGTTTTAACAGCATGAAACCAGGGACTTTTGGCTACACCCGGGTGGATCATCAGATCGCTGATACCGTCCCGATAGGATTCAAGTTCTACTGTTGACCACAGACGATACCTAAATAATAACATTCAGCATTCCTTTTTGTGCAATATCTGCCTCTGGGCAAGGTCTAGGTACAAGGGTACAAGAGGTGTACTCATTGGGAGAGAGAGGATAGACCTCATAAACCTATGCTCAGCCATGGCAAGGCTATTATGGTTTGAGGAGCCCCATATTTCAGAGCCACACAACACAGACCCAATAACTTTAACGGTATAAATCTCCAGGACCAGGGCCACTCGCCTGGAAGAAGTTATACTGTGAACCTTCACCAGATTTACTGACTTTTGGGTAAGCATCGAGTGGGCCTTTTCAATCTGCGGGGCCCAACTCAAGTTAGGTGTCATCCGTATGGCTAAATAATCTAAGGAGTACACATGATCAAGGATGGAGTGGGAACAGTAAAATATATTTTTTTAAGTTAGATAGTTTCTATAATATTTGTTAACCTGCATTTATAGTAATTTTCTCACAATTGTGATTAAAATAAGTGAAAGAGATTGTTATCTCAGAAATTCAAGTTAAATGACATATGCCAGTGTTTCCATTTATATCAATTAACTGGTGTCATTTGTAATACTCAGTAGCCATATGGAGTTGATGCCAGGCTACTATTGATATCTGGATTTTATTTTACTCTGTCACACATGATGCAAGAAAGGCATATCATACGTCAATGTTTTAACAGTTATCAAGGATATTCTCACAGTAAATGCAATTGACAATAGATCATCTTTATTAGCAAATATTTTGATTACTGTGGCAATATTCCCTATCTGATTGATAGAATACCACCTTTCACGCCTGCTGAATTCTCCTATACATTTGTATTTACATTCTATACAATAATGTCTATTTTTACAGCTCAAATATGCTGTTTGGTGTGTGGTGTGCCATATTGTGCAACCCTTGACAAAAGTCTAACGAAGAAACTTTAAATTCCTACAAAAGTTGATTTTAAATGTTATGCAATTTTGCTCAGGGTTAATGTGCTAATGAGTTTTAAAATTGTCATAAAATGTAATTCAGTTTTCTTTTAATATACTTTAAAATGCATAGCTTGTCACACGTTTTCCTGCAAAATACATGGGGAGAACAAAGCCATAATCAAAAAAATATAAAAGAAAATGCCACACTGATGCCTAATGCACAGTATTCAGGCATTAAGGGGTCTAATGTCCTCATGCCTTAACTATGTGAATTGCTTCTGAAAAGGACTTTCACAAATTAGTACTAGGCAAGCTACACTGAATCCAGAACTAAAAGGCAGACATGTCCTAAACATAAGCAGATAGGAGCACATTACCCATGCCCTCAAAGCCCTACATTTGTGGATGGTGCCAAGAAGACTTCCATAGAGAGCATTTTACATTGCTCAATGGGCAAACCTTAAGGCCCAACAAGACCCATGCAACAGTAGGAACTGTACATTCCAAAGAGACACCTCAGATACAATCCTCTCTACTCCTGATTCTTTTTGAAAAACATGCATCACAGGTAGCTCCCTCTTTCACTGTTCAAAAATACTAGCTTTGGAACACACTCCCATAGAGAATGACGATCAGCAGCAGCCACCTACAATTCAGAAAGGCAATAAACACATGACTGCTCTCTAAATCTTAATTCAGCAAACTTACTGACTATATCTGTGAATATGCAACATGCAAAACTATTCCTCAGACTGCTTTTGCATACCGCCCCATGCATAGGATTCCACTGCATCAAGCACATCTCCAAAGCCTCATGCATGATATCAAAACACACCACAACACACAACTCAGCCAACAGCTTCACCCAACCATATGGAACTAACAAAGCAGTTAATTACTCGATCAAGTACAAAAGTGCTTTGGGCCCACTTTCAAGGGGTAAAAAAGTTCTATAGAAATTTAAAAATACACTTCATTATTAGTTTTGCAATCTGACTACTAATATAACAATCTTCAAATATTCAAGAGACAGAACAACATAGGAAACCACTCCAAGCCCCTCTATCTGTGAACCACACCTTCTCTTAATTTTTCAATTATTGGGTGTCATGCCCCTCAAAACAGAACTCCTACCTACTGATGCGTATGCAAGGATTTCACATCATGAAGAAAGGTAACGTGAGTCACCTCTAGGAAACTCACCCATCAGTTGGTGCTTCAGATATACGCTGAACAGGGCATGTAGAAACATGCAGGAAACATATACTAAAATTCTCTGACTAAACCTTAAACTAGATTCACACAAAAAGAAAGAAACTTCTTTTTATTGGCTTGTTTACTTTCTTATCCAGGAGATTATCTTAGTCAGTAGTCATTAGCCAGTCACTGTCAGACTCTGAGGGCTACATCTTGTCCAAAAGTAAAGGCAAGATATACTTGTGACCTGTCTCTGCATGCATCTGTGGGTACTTAAAACAATAATACTAAAAAGGGTTCTCTGAGACAAGGTGAAGTTACAGTTTTTTCTGATATTTTTTAAGCTTTTGTAAGTTGATCCCTTCCTTTCACTTGTGTTTGGCCATCTCCAAGTGGATACATAGGAAGGTCAGTATCCAGACCTGTAAAACTGTATTGATGTCCTAACATTTACAATCCAGAAACAATCAAATTCAGAGAGAAAAAAAGGACAGTTACATCTCGTGTGATATGCTCTAGAGGTCATTAATCAGTCAAATATTTATACAAATTGCAAAGAACTGGAGGAAAACTTTTTCTAGGTTTTTTTGTTTCCACGCAATGATGTAAAATGTACTTTAAAGTAGGGCAGTGACAAAAGAAAAAAACCTTGTCTGCCGATGAGGCTCTCCAAGTCAAAGAATTCAAGTTGATGAGGCTTTCCATGGCCAAGATCCAAACTCATGACCGCAAAGCTCCAGTGGAGAGAGTTCATCTGCTGTAGGCTCTCTGCCCAGTCCTACTGATGGCATGCACAGTACCATACCCTGCTTAACTGAAAGCTCCAATGGGAAGGCAGTCACTGCATTCACTTGTTGTCAAAATGTGATCACAGCATAAGCCATTTTTGGGCCCCACAAAAAAGGCTGCTGTGTTTGTGCCTAAATAAAATAGCTGAATGGCAAAACTTTCGTTTTCGATGCCTCAATATCTACAGTGCACGGGGTTTGATAAAATTATCAGTATCTGATAAAAGGTTTACATTGTAGAAACTACTTGAGGTCTAAAATGATATTTAAAAGCCCAGGATGTTGCATAAATATTACTGATTGCACTTTTTATTGTAAATGTGAAGGCGAAGAACTTCTCTGTTGAATGCACGAACTATGAAAGCTTGTATATTGGGTAAATGGCGCAAAAACAGGGAGAGGAAGAAGACGAACGTGTGACAAGCAGACATGGAGCAAGGAAGGGGATGAATGGAGGATAATGAGGAGGCAGGGACAAATGGTGGAGCACAGATTATGGAGTGATAGGCAAGGTAATGCACTGGTCTAAGATCTCCATGAATATCCAATGTAACCTGCCATCGACGTCTTGCCAACCTCACAAATTCAAAGAAGTTCATAAATAAAAATACATACATATAAACAAATATGGAGGGCTTTGCGTCAGCTCTCTTCATCCATTGGTCTGTGCAGATGTCATTCATATCTTGCTTCCGCCCCGTTACAGAATGGGGCAATGGGTCACCTCGCTTCAGCAAAGGACTCTCTTGCACTGTGAATAACAGCATTTTGCCTGGTCTCATGTATAGATCTACCTAAAAAGAAGTGCAACTCCGTGCCAAGGATGATTGGTTAATATCTGACTTTGTTAATGTCTTTTTTCATATCAGTCTTTAGCATTTTTTTTAAGCCAACTTTGTTTATTTAAACTAGGGCCCAGATTTACTAGTGCTTTGCCCTGGGTTTGTTGCGCAAAGTGTTGGGGTGGGATTTCCTATCCAAGCCAAGCCAGGATTTCCATTGGAAAGTCCCCCAAAGTAATAAATGCACTAATTCGCTCTACTTTTCGTTAAGAGGGCGGACCATGGGTGAAACCTTGGTGTTCTCATGTAACCAGCCACGGGTTCTGATGCAAATCTCTATTTACTAACATTCATAGACAGTGATGTGCGCCAAAACCTTATGCCTCCTTGAGGCAAGCGTAACGAGGAGCAATGTTTTAATTTCATCTTATTTTTCCAAATGTGCATGTGTGCTGCATTGTTCCGCATACATACAAAGTAGAGTCCTGAAGGATAGTTTTTGTATTGGAATGTTCCCCTTCCAGTGGAAAACTTTTGATTCAGAGAGCACACACACCTTTTCAATATGGCGCAAGGGTGTGTGCATTGGGACATGGCATCCAAAAGGCCATCGACTCTGGGGAAAAGAAAACATGCTCCCTATCTCGATGGATACGGTAGAGTTTTTCTCTCTTCCTTTGATGCAAGGCAGCATGGCAACTTTGGTTGCTGTGCTGTTTTGTGAAAATTATTAGTAAATCTGTGTGTAGGTTTTCAGCGTACAGAAATTCAAAGCCAATACTACATTTCCTTTGAGCCAGTAATAATCATATGTTCCTGTGATTTACATCAAGATGTAAAAAGATTTCTTTGCTCGAGGAAGCCCTCATATTGCAAATATTCGTGATGGTTACTTTTTTTAATTAAATGTTTATTGCAAGCACATGGACGCCATGTTTAGATGATGGCATGCATTCTTGTTTTTACTCTTGTGGAGTAAGCATGCAATAAAAAATAACATTACAAATGGAATCATCACAGCAGCTCGTCAAGGCCAGACCTATTGGCTTTGCCATTGCTTGTTGCTTACTGTGGCTCAGTGGGTATAATACATAGCTCTCTACACTCTTATCATGTCACACGTTTTGGTCTAACATGCTTGCAAATTGTGCGTGTGTAGAAAAATGAAAAAATAAAAATCGAGCCACCTAAGTGGAATTAAAAAGCCAGGAATCCTGCACAAGATACCTTGCAATTTTTATATTGTGCATGATTAGTAACCTCAAGATTCTAAGAGAATTAAGAACTTCAATAACGAATATTGCTTGAATGTACATTATTAACTGATTTTTGAGTGTATCTACCAAGACAGAACTTTCAGGATGACAAGAGGAAACAGAGACATCTTAAGCTGATTGATCAAACGCCAAGAGTGACACGCTCAGCCGCCTGGTATCAATCCACCGCATTGATAAATGAATGACATGATGGCCAACCGATGCTCTGCCTGCAGCCAATCAATCCATCACTGAACTGACTTGCTACTGTAGCGGTACTTCACGTTCAATACCAGGGAGAACAGCAAGTCATACCAGTCCGTCCACACACAGTTGGAAAGTGGAATCTTTACAGCAACTGTCTCTTTTAACATTATTTTAGATCTTTCTTTGGGTTTTTAAGAATGTTCTTTTTCTTTTTGAGCGATTTCAGGAGCTACACTCAAATTTTCCACTGCATTCTGCTAATCGCATTAGTCTGAACATCTAATTGAATGCCATATTTATATAAACAGTAGAGGAATATTGTGTGAACCAAAAAACAAAAACTTTTTTTCAATATAAAAGTTCAAAACAAGCGATCTTGGAAGGATGCCACCTTGATTAGGGTCTTTTCGTCAGTCTATAGTTAATGCAGTCCTTAGTTTGTTATAAGAGTTGCAGGTGGTTGGCACAGTATCTCATTTTTGGGGACTGATACTTATTTTTTATTATCAGACTTTGAAGCAGAGCAAGAGAGAGAAAGGGAGACAAGGGGAAAAAAGGAGTAAGAGTAGGATAGGAAGCCAAAGGCAATAAAAAAGACAGTGTTAGAAATGGGGTCTCTAGTTGGCAGTATTATGCACATTGTCCAAGTAGGGACACTTCATTCTAGTCAGGATAAGGGATAACCCCTGCTCACCCACTTGGTAGCTTGGCACGAGCAGTCAAGCCTATCTCCAAGGCAATGTGCAAAGTACTTGTACATAATACACACAGTAACACAGTAAAAACACTACAAATGGACACCACACCAGCTTAGAAAAATGAACAATCTTTATCTAAACCTAACAAGAACAAAATGACAAAAATCCAACATACAGAACGTTTTTTTAATTGTTTTATTTTAATTGTTTTTTATTAAATTTTTATCACTTTTTTATTGTTTTTAAGCAATTCTGTCCATAGACCTCTATGGATGTGGCGATTTTACACAAAGTACCGTAAATGCATCAAAATCCACAAAGAAAGGAGGGAAGCATCAGAAAACAAAGCGATGCATCGATTCCTGAGTCCCTGGGGAGGCGATGCCTCAGTTCTGCTGTACGTAGGAGAAGTGTTAGGTTGAACCTGGACTGTAAGGGGAAGGGACGCGTGAAATCCAAGGCGGTCTTGGTCTGCAGGTGATGCGGTGGAAAACTTGGTGTACAGGTGCGATGCGTGGAAATACGGATGCGCCGGATGTAGATGAAGCGGCGGCATACAGGCACTGCTACAGTTTCTTCAGCCGCGGTCCCACGATGCGTCGATTCTTTCAGCTGCACAGCAGGGCCTGCGTTGGAGTCAGTGCGGGGGTCTCTGACTTCGGAGACATGATGCACTGAACTCGGGTGGGGCGGTTTCTTAAGCCGCAGGCAGGCGTTGTGTCAATCTTTTCGGCTGCATGGCGGTGGTGCATGGAAACTTTTCCCGCACAGTGGTGCAGCGTAAGAATAATATGCGCTGGAAGGGTGAAGCTTCGATTTTGAAGACTTTCATATCTTTACGCAGCAGGAACAACCTCCAAGGCCAGGAATTGGAATTGACACCACTTGGCAGGTCAGAACTCCCAGAAGTGGAGTTCAGTGATGCTGCAGGTGAAGTCTTTGATGGCCCTGAGACTTCTCAACAGCAGGCAAGCACACACAAGCCCTTGGAGAAACCTCACAAGAAGGATACACAGCAAAGTCCAGTCTTTTTCCTCTTGAAAGCAGATGCAGCAATTGCAGGACAACCCATCAAAGCAACACACAGAAAATGAGGCAGTACTCCTCCTTATAGTTCTTCAACTCTTCTCCTTCTCCTCTTGATTCAGAAGTGTTCTAAAAGTCTGGGGGTTTAGGCCAATACTTATACCCCTTATGACCTTTGAAGTAGGCATTCTTCAAAGGATAGTCTTTGTAGTGCACAAGTTCTTGTCCTGCCTTGTCTTGGCTCCAAAGCAAAAGACACACAATTGATGGACGGAATGCAGAACAAAACAAAACATTCACCCCCAGTTAAGAGATCTGGGTTAAATCCATCATTCTTTCGCTCACGATGCCACCCCAGTTTAGACTTGGCCAAATGCAAATCAGTTTTGAACCTGTGCCTCATGGGAACAGTCCAGCCAGAACTGCCAAGCCAGGTCCTCCCTGGACCAGAAACAAGCATCCTAGGACCGGTTTCTGGTTTTCACCCCTCATCAGCCAGGATAGCTTGAATCCATTGGCACAGTGAGCCCATGACCCACGTCTGGGCATACCCGGCGCTCTTAGGGTGAGAAAGCAAAAGACACACAATTGATGGACGGAATGCAGAAAAAATCAAAACATTCACCCCAAGTCAAGAGATCTGGGATAAATCCATCATTCTTTTGCTCACTATGCCACCCCAGTTTAGACCTGGCCATATGCAAATCAGTCTTGACCCTGTGCCTCATGGGAACAGTCCAGCCCAAACTGCCAAGCCAGGTCCTCCCTGGACCGGAAACAAGCATCTTAGGACCAGTTTTTGGATTTCACCCCTCATCAGGCAGGATAGCTTGAATCCAGTGGCACAGTGAGCCCGGGACCCACGTCTGGGCATACCCGGCGCACTTAGGGCGAGAAAGCAAAAGACACACAATTGATGGACAGAATGCAGAACAAATCAAAACATTCACCCCCAGTCAAGAGATCTGGGTTAAATCCATCATTCTTTTGCTGACCATGCCTACCCAGTTTAGACCTGGCCATATGCAAATCAGTCTTGACCCTGTGCCTCATGGGAACAGTCCAGCCCGAACTGGCAAGCCAGGTCCTCCCTGGACCGGAAAGAAGCATCCTAAGACCGATTTCAGGGTTTCACCCCTCATCAGCCAGTATAGCTTGAATCAAGTGGCACAGTGAGCCCGGGACCCACGTCTGGGCATACCCGGCGCACTTAGGGCGAAAAATAAAAAGACACACAATTGATGGATGGAATGCAGAACAAATCAAAACATTCACCCCCCAGTCAAGAGATCTGGGTTAAATCCATCATTCTTTTGCTCACCATGCCACGCCAGTTTAGACCTGGCCATATGAAAATCAGTCTTTACCCTGTGCCTCATGGGAACAGCCCAGCCCAAACTGCCAAGCCAGGTTCTCCCTGGACCGGAAAAAAGCATCCTAGGACCGGTTTTGGGGTTTCACCCCTCATCCGGCAGGATAGCTTGAATCCAGTGGCACAGTGAGCCCGGGACCAACGTCTGGGCATACCCGGCACACTTAGGGCGAGAAAGCAAAAGACACACAATTGATGGACGGAATGCAGAACAAATCAAAGCATTCACCCCCAGTCAAGAGATCTGGGTTAAATCCATCAACCTTTTGCTCTTCATGCCATCCCAGTTTAGACCTGGCCATATGCAAATCAGTCTTGACCCTGTGCCTCATGCGAACAGTCCAGCCCGAACTGCCAAGCCAGGTCCTCCCTGGACCAGAAAAAAGCATCCTAGGACCGGTTTCGGGGTTTCACCCTTCATCTGGCAGGATAGCTTGAATCCAGTGGCACAGTGAGCCCGGGACCAACGTCCGGGCATACCCGGCGCACTTAGGGCGAGAAAGCAAAAGACACACAATTGATGGACGGAATGCAGAACAAATCAAAACATTCACCCCCAGTCAAGAGATCTGGGTTAAATCCATCATTCTTTTGCTCATCATGCCACCCCAGTTTAGACCTACCCATATGCAAATCAGTCTTGACCCTGTGCCTCATGGGAACAGTCCAGCCCAAACTGCAAAGCTAGGTCTTCCCTGTACCAGAAACAAGCATCTTAGGACCGGTTTTGGGATTTCACCCCTCATCAAGAAGGATAGCTTGCATCCAGTGGCACAGTGAGCACGGGACCCACGTCTGGGCATACACTGCACACTTAGGGCGAGAAAGCAAAAGACACACAATTGATGGACGGAATGCAGAACAAATCAAAACATTCACCCCCAGCCAAGAGATCTGGGTTAAATCCATCATTCTTTTGCTCACCATGCCACCCCAGTTTAGACCTGGCCATATGCAAATCAGTCTTGACCCTGTGCCTCATGGGAACAGTCCAGCCCGAACTGGCAAGCCAGGTCCTTCCTGGACCGGAAACAAGCATCCTAGGACCGGTTTCAGGGTTTCACCCCTCATCAGCCAGTATAGCTTGAATCAAGTGGCACAGTGAGCCCGGGACCCACGTCTAGGCATACCCGGCGCACTTAGGGCGAAAAAATCAAAAGACACACAATTGATGGACGTAATGCAGACCAAATCAAAACATTCACCCCCAGTCAAGAGATCTGCATTAAATCCATCATTCTTTTGCTCACCATGCCACCCCAGTTTAGACCTGGCCATATGCAAATCAGTCTTGACCCTGTGCCTCATGGGAACAGTCCAGCCCAAACTGCCAACCCAGGTCCTCCCTGGACCTGAAACAAGCATCCTAGGACCGGTTTTGGGGTTTCACCCCTCATCAGTCAGGATAGCTTGATTCCAGTGGCACAGTGAGCCCGGGACCCACATCTGGGCATACTCGGGGCACTTAGGGCGAGAAAGCAAAAGACACACAATTGATGGACGGAATGCAGAACAAATCAAAGCATTCACCCCCAGTCAAGAGATCTGGGTTAAATCCATCAATCTTTTTCTCATCATGCCACCCCAGTTTAGACCTGGCCATATGCAAATCAGTCTTGACCCTGTGCCCCATGGGAACAGTTTAGCCCGAACTGGCATGCCAGGTCCTCCCTGGACCGGAAACAAGCATCCTAGGACCGGTTTCAGGGTTTCACCCCTCATCAGCCAGTATAGCTTGAATCAAGTGGCACAGTGAGCCCGGGGCCCACGTCTAAGCATACCCGGCACACTTAGGGCGAGAAAGCAAAAGACACACAATTGATGGACGGAATGCAGAACAAATCAAAGCATTCACCCCCAGTCAAGAGATCTGGGCTAAATCCATCAATCTTTTGCTCATCATGCCATCCCAGTTTAGACCTGGCCATATGCAAATCAGTCTTGACGCTGTGCCTCATGCGAACAGTCCAGCCCGAACTGCCAAGCCAGGTCCTCCGTGGACCGGAAAAAAGCATTCTAGGACCGGTTTCGGGGTTTCACCCCTCATCTGGCAGGATAGCTTGAATCCAGTGGCACAGTGAGCCCGGGACCAACGTTTGGGCATACCCGGCGCACTTAGGGCGAGAAAGCAAAAGACACACAATTGATGGACGGAATGCAGAACAAATCAAAACATTCACCCCCAGTCAAGAGATCTGGGTTAAATCCATCATTCTTTTGCTCAGCATGCCACCCCAGTTTAGACCTGGCCATATGCAAATCAGTCTTGACCCTGTGCCTCATGGGAACAGTCCAGCCCAAACTGCCAAGCCAGGTCCTCCCTGGACCGGAAAAAAGCATCCTAGGACCGGTTTCGGGGTTTCACCCCTCATCAGCCAGGATAGCTTGAATCCAGTGGCACAGTGAGCCCAGGACCCACGTCTGGGCATACCCAGTGCACTTAGGGTGAGAAAGCAAAAGACAAACAATTGATGGATGGAATGCAGCACAAATCAAAACCTTGACCCCCAGTCAAGAGATCTGGGTTAAATTCATCATTCTTTTGCTCACTATGCCACCCCAGTTTAAACCTGGCCATATGCAAATCAGTCTTTTTTTTTTTGTCCTCATTCTGCCAACTCTCTTGCTGGTAGTACTCTTATCCCAATTACCGAAGCATGGAGAAGAGCCTTTCCACCCAAGAATAATTCTGTTTCCGCTTCCATCCCTTCACCAGTGTGCCCGTAGCAGAGGGAGCCAGGACCAACAGCACTTTTGGCTTAATCATCGGACCTCCTTGAGCGCTGGCTCCACTCGACCAACAGTGCCCAGACTTTCTCCCGGCTTCTAGAGTCGCAGGCCATGTCAAACTGACTTGTGGAAATTATGTTTTTAACACAGTCAGAAAAGCAAGGAGGACTTCCGGACTTCCAAAGCCTACAGATCTACCGTCTCGCCAGGAGGATCGCGTAAAAAATAAATCTGGAGATAACAGAGTTTATTCGAGCTTGACCGTCCTGATAAAGCTCCAAAAATATAAGATTAGGGCTTACCTTGACTTGTTGACCAGTTAATTCCACCAAAAACTTACATATCTCAGTCCAGTAACAGGTGACATTCGAGCACTTCATAAACATATGGATATCATCCGCCGAAGGGTGCATACATCTTGGGCATACATACGAGTTTCCTGTAACTCTTGACAGCTTGGCTGGAGACCAATAGACTCTGTGAGTAGTAAAAAGATGGTTACGCTTAAGGGAAGCAGGTTTCACGACCGCTCGTAGAATAGCAAAAGAATCAAGCCAGACCTCTTTAGAGTTTCCACCCGCTAATTCTTCAGCCCAAAGCTTTGAAATATCCATCTCAAGGTCATCATCCGCCTCTACCAAGGCCTGATACCACAGAGAAACTTCCTTTTTCAGAGGGCCTATTCTTATCGCCTGATCAAGCCAGGAATCTTCTTCCTCCTCTACCCAAACCTGCCTAGCCCACCAGGAGGAGACTTGGTAATATTTAAATCTAGTTAATTTACCCCTGGTGCAATTACTCGGTACTTCCCAGCTGGCCAGAGATGAAGCGGTTTTGAGATCACCCCAATAAAGTAGCCCTGCAGATTTTAATGGCAGACTGAGCTGGTCTCTCAAGTATTTAGGGGTTCCCGGAGAGTCCCAAATCGGGGCCAGGGAGGAGTAATAGGGAATTGCTAGTTTTTTCCGGAAATACACCCAGGTTCTTAAGGCCCCCTGCAAGATCATGACCTGGGCGACCCTAGAGGCTACTATCCCTGAAAAGACCTTATAGTCGGAATTCAAAAAAGATATTGGCCTATAGGAATCCACTTCCAGTGGGTCCTTGTTTAATTTCAAAATTAAAGTAACGGTGGCCTCGGCCCACGATCACCTTCAATTTATATAGCGTTAAATAGGCATTTCAGCACTGGTACAATAATGTCGAGGAGTTGAGAATAAATCTCAACTGGGAGGCCATCCGGCCCAGCAGCCTTCCCCCCTGCCATCTTCCTGATCTGTGCCCGGACCTCGTCCTCCGTGATCTCGGCCTCCAAGAGTCTCTTTTGGTCATTATTCGAACTTGGAAGTTCAATCTTCTCTAACCAGGCCTCTATGCTCTCCTTCCCGGGCGATATATCATCACTGAATAGACTACACATATATCTACGGGCCTCGGCACATAATTCCAGATTGGTATCCCATAGAGCTCCCTTTTCCGCATCCCTCAGGTTTCGAATTAAATTTCTAGACTGATCTGTTTTTGCTTTCCAGGACAGAAGCGAAGTGCACCTCTCTCCATATGAGAAATGTTGCAGCTTACTTACTCTCCACCTGTCCAGTAATCTTTTGTCAAATTGCCTCTGATATTCCGCCTGGAGATGTTCTAGTTCTTTGTTAAGAAGAGAAACTCCACTGGAACCCTCCAATGATGCCTTTTAGAGATCACATTCCTTACCCTTAATCTCATTGATTTGCTCCTCGTCTTGCCGATTCAGGGCCTGCCTCTTTCCCACCATTATGGAACTAACTATTGCCCTTAAAAATGCACTGAAAGCATCCCAGATGATTTGAATTTTAGCTGAGCCAATATTAGCCTGAAGAAAAACAGTAGCCTTATCCCTTATACTTGATACCACCCTCTCCTTCCTTGTCTATCAAGAAGTAGACGATGCGGGACACACAATTGATGGACGTAATGCAGAACAAATCAAAACATTCACCCCCAGTCAAGAAATATGGGTTAAATCCATCATTCTTTTGCTCACCATGCCACCCCAGTTTAGACCTGGCCATATGCAAATCAGTCTTGACCCTGTGCCTCATGGGAACAGTCCAGCCCAAAATGCCAAGCCAGGTCCTCCCTGGACCGGAAACAAGCATCCTAGGACCGGTTTTGGGGTTTCACCCCTCATCAGCCAGGATAGCTTGAATGCAGTGGCACAGTAAGCCCAGGACCCACGTCTAGGCATACCCGGCGCACTTAGGGCGAGAAAGCAAAAGACACACAATTGATGGACGGAATGCAGAACAAATCAAAACATTCACCCCCAGTTAAGAGATCTGGGTTAAATCCATCATTCTTTTGCTCACCATGCCACCCCACTTTAGACCTGGCCATATGCAAATCAGTCTTGACCCTGTGCCTCATGGGAACAGTCCAGCCCAAACTAGCAAGCCAGGTCCTCCCTGGACCGGAAACAAGCATCCTAGGACCGGTTTCAGGGTTTCACCCCTCATCAGCCAGTATAGCTTAAATGAAGTGGCACAGTGAGCCCGGGACCCGCGTCTGGGCATACCCGGCGCACTTAGGGCGAAAAAATCAAAAGACACACAATTGATGGACGTAATGCAGAACAAATCAAAACATTCACCCCCGGTCAAGAAATATGGGTTAAATCCATCATTCTTTTGCTCATCATGCCACCCCAGTTTAGACCTAGCCATATGCAAATCAGTCTTGACCCTGTGCCTCATGGAAACAGCCCAGCCCAAACTGCCAAGCCAGGTCCTCCCTGGACCGGAAACAAGCATCCTAGGACCGGTTTTGGGGTTTCACCCCTCATCCGGCAGGAAAGCTTGAATCCAGTGGCACAGTGAGCTCGGGACCAACGTCTGGGCATACCCGGCGCACTTAGGGCGAGAAAGCAAATGACACACAATTGATGGACAGAATGCAGAACAAATCAAAACATTCACCCCCAGTCAAGAAATATGGGTTAAATCCATCATTCTTTTGCTCATCATGCCACCCCAGTTTAGACCTGGCCATATGCAAATCAGTCTTGACCCTGTGCCTCATGGAAACAGTCCAGCCCGAACTGCCAAGCCAGGTCCTCCCTGGACCGGAAAAAAGCATCCTAGGACCTGTTTCGGGGTTTCAACCTTCATCAGCCAGGATAGCTTGAATCCAGTGGCAGAGTGAGCCCGGGACCCACGTCTGGGCATACCCGGCGTACTTTGGGCGAGAAAGCAAAAGACAAACAATTGATGGACTGAATGCAGACCAAATCAAAACACTCACCCCCAGTCAAGAGATCTGCATTAAATCCATCATTCTTGGCCATATGCAAATCAGTCTTGACCCTGTGCCTCATGGGAACAGTCCAGCCCAAGCTGCCAACCCAGGTCCTCCCTGGACCTGAAACAAGCATCCTAGGACCGGTTTTGGGGTTTCACCCCATATCAGTCAGGATAGCTTGATTCCAGTGGCACAGAGAGCCCGGGACCCACGTCTGGGCATACCCGGGGCACTTAGGGCGAGAAAGCAAAAGACACACAATTGATGGACGGAATGCAGAACAAATCAAAACATTCACCCCCAGTCAAGAGATCTGGGTTATATCCATCAATCTTTTGCTCACCATGCCACCCCAGTTTAGACCTGGCCATATGCAAATCAGTCTTGACCCTGTGCCCCATGGGAACAGTCTAGCCCGAACTGGCATGCCAGGTCCTCCCTGGGCCGGAAACAAGCATCCTAGGGCCGGTTTCAGGGTTTCACCCCTCATTAGCCAGGATAGCTTGAATCAAGTGGCACAGTGAGCCCGGGACCCACGTCTGGGCATACCCGGCGCACTTAGAGCGAGAAAGCAAAAGACACACAATTGATGGACGGAATGCAGAACAAATCAAAACATTCACCCCCAGTCAAGAGATATGGGTTAATTCCATCATTATTTTGCTCACCATGCCACCCAGTTTAGACCTGGCCATATGCAAATCAGTCTTGACCCTGTGCCTCATGGGAACAGTCAGCCCGAACTGCCAATCCAGGTCCTCCCTGGACCGGAAAGAAGCATCCTAGGACCGGTTTCGGGGTTTCACCCCTTATCAGCCAGGATAGCTTGAATCCAGTGGCACAGTGAGCCCAGGACCCACGTCTGGGCATACCCGGCACACTTAGGGCGGGAAAGCAAAAGACACACAATTGACTTCTTGGCTCCAAACATAGTCCAGGTGGGTGGAGACAGCATTGTTAGAGGCCAGGCAGAGCCATATTCAGGTGTCTGTGACAAGTCCTCCCACCACTCTAGCTCAGGAAGGCCCATCAGCCTGGAGATGGGCCATCAAGATATGCAGGGCACACCTCAACTCCCTTTGTGTGACTGTCTAGAGTGAATGCACAAACAGGCCCCTGTCAGTCTAAACCAGACGTTGATACCACAGGCAGGCAGAGGCACAAGATGGTAAAACAAGAAAATGCCTACTTTCTAAAAGTGGCATTTTCAAACACACAATTAAAAATCCACCTGCCCTGAAATATGTGTTTTTAAACTCCGAGCGCCCAAACTCCAAATCTCTACCTGTTCCCAATTGAAAGTTACACTTGTAAGATGTTACAAGGCAGCTCCAACTATAGCCTACGGGAGAGCTAGTCCTTGAAATAGTGAAAAACGAAATTGGCAGTATTTATCAGGACATGTAAAACACACCAGGACATGTCCTACCTTTCACATACACAGCACCCTGCCCATGGGGGTATCTTAGGCCTACCTTAGGGGTGACTTACATGTAGTCAAAGGGGAGGTATGGGCCTGGCAAGTGGTTGCACTTCCCAGGTCGACATGGCAGTTTAAAACTGCACTCAAAGACACTGCAATGGCAGGCCTGAGACACGTTTACAGGGCTACTCATGTGGGTGGCACAAACAGTGCTGTAGGCCGACAAGTAGCATTTGATTTACAGGCCCTGGGCACACATAGTGCACTTTACTAGGGACTTACCAATACATCAAATAAGCCAATCATGGATAACCAATCAGAATTACAATTTACACAGGGAGCACTTGCACTTTAGCACTGATCAGCAGTGGTAAAGTGCCCAGAGTACATAAACCAGCAAAAACGAAGTCCAGCATAGCATCAAAAATACAGGAGTTAGAAGCAAAAAGAAAGGGGAATCCATGCCAAGGATGCCAGTTCTAACAGACAGGTATGAAAAAGAACCTGCAAGAGTGAGCTAAAGAAACAGGATGTCAAGCATGGTGGAAGAAAGAGGCACGAGATGGAATCAAAACTAAGCAGTGTTGGTGTTTGGCAATCCTTGCATTCAGCAATACTCATGGTGGGCTCCTGAGAAAAAGTTTCAGCCCCTGAACTTATTATTTTGATTAAAAAGGCATTGTTCAAATTATGAGCAACTAATCTGAAGAAGTCAAAGTGGTTCACTCTAAGAAAGTTCCACTAATATCTGCTGTGACGTGAATAGAGTTAGTCTGGCAATGCAGTACAGGCTGTAGGCAACTTCCTTTACCGGTATAAGCGGTCCTTTAACCTATCTCCTTGCTGCTTCAGCAAGTATTGAAACTTGCATGGAACAGCAGGTTTACCTACTTGCCTCAGACTATTAAGGACACCCTCATTAACTGGGGCATGCCATGGTTTTCATGACATCTTAATCATCTCTATGGATTTTGGAGACGTAAATTTGTTAACAATAATATGTATTCACTCCAGTGCCTGTCTGTATATCACACCTTCTTTTTTCCTTTGCATTTTTAAAAATCATACAAACTGGGCCTGATTCACAGAGGTAAACTTACTTTAGTATATGTTTATGGCTTTTTGCAATTCACAAACCAATTTTACAAGTAGTATCTTTACGACTGCCTATCAATTGATGTACAGAGTCTCCACTATGAGTGCGGAGACTCCGCAGTCGTAGAAATACTACAAAAGTGTAAGTTTACCTTTCTGAATCAGGTTCTAAGTGTTATAGAAGTAAACAGGTCGTGTGCTAAATTTGCTTGCTCCAGGATACAGTTTGGTGTCACTTTTACCTATTCCCTTCTCACCCTCGGGCAAGTGGCATTGTTGTAAGAAGTCTAGATCACAATCACTACTGATGTATGTGACATCACAAATTAAGTAAAGTTGTATTACCTGATACTCAATGTATCCTATATTTGGAAGAGTTTCCTTAAAAGTGAAATTTTTGATGTACAGGTTTTTGCTCTTCAATGTGTATGAAGAATTCTTACATGCCACTTTCGAACATCAGCTGGAACACTAAGGCTTGTGAGACTCCGCTGCATCAATTACACTTAGTCGGCCCTAAAAACGACTGTGCTGCACACACTCAATGCCTCAAAGGTATTCCTCGAGTTCAGTGGCATTGAAGCGTGAAGTAATATGATTGGGAGGGCTTCAAATGCATGAGCAGTGCAAATGTGTGAAGGTTCAAGGGAGGGATGCCCCATTGTCTACAGACTGACTATGAGATCTGTGTAAAATTGACTTTTTTCATTCTGCTTCTTCCAAGTATATTCTCAGTCAGATTATATTGTCTTAGTCTTTAGTGCTATGTGTCACCTTTTGTTTACTCCAGAGCACTGACAAAGGTGACAAAATATAACTAGTGAATGATGGGGAATTTAGGGGCCCATTACGATGGCGGGCGGAAGCACAACCGCCGTGCTGGCGGATGCAAAAACCACCAGTTACCGCCGGCACGCAGCAGTCCACACGCCCGCCCAATTACGATGCGAAAAGCAGGCCAAACACCGCCGGCAAGCCAGCAACACCGTCCGCCATCAAAGTGCGCCCGCACACGTAGCGGCGCAGCACAACTGACACACACCGTCCGACCAAACACGCTCCCGCCCGGCGCATAAATTACGATGCCGCAAACAAACGGCTCCCACGGCAAAGAGACACCGCACGTGAAAGAGAGGCGGAAACACGGACGCAGAGCACGGACAACGAAGAAGCGGCACCCGGGCATGAATCCAGCACTGCAGGCCCTTCCCATGCTTCTGCTGATGCACCACCAAGGACGCAACGTACCGCGGAGACGCAGGTAGGCACACACACAACAAGTGCACGCAAACAGCGCACACAGTGCAAGGGCGGATAAAGCGGACAACCCCCACCAGCGCGTGCACACTACACATCCACCATTGCATCCACATATGACACACAGGCCAAATCCTAACATCGCGGAACACATGTGTACACACCACCTGGGACTAGGAACCAACCACCCCGTCACGGCCCCAAAGCGCCGATGACGCCGCCACACATGCGCACAATGCAGAGGCCAACCGCAGCGCCATGCATGCGTCGCACACAGACACAGGGACACAACCAAGCAGCACACACATCAGCCCCACCCCGAACGCACATGACACGTGACAGGCCGGCCACAGACATGTCCCCAACGCCCAATTCACGGACAACACCCAACGCCACACAACCGACGCACACATGTCAGTGAAGACACGCAACAGCAGGACACACCCCAGTGTAACAAACATGGCGTAGCACACAGCGGCGGCAACACCAACTAGGAGAAGCAGGGCTCCTTCGGGAAGAGGAACGCCAGTACCACACTGAAAAACCCATACCACCCTGCACATATGAACAAGACACATGAAACGGAACACCAAAGAGCCCGGGGACCGACAACAGGTGGCCCAAGAATTACATCCACACACAAGGCCCAACGCAGAGTGGAAAGGCAGCCTGCCGCCCACACAAGGGAGAGCAGACAGCACTGAATGACCTTCCATTCCAACTCCGAAACCACAGCCCTACGACAGAAGCCGGTGAATACAGCCATTGTCCAAGAATAGACCAACACAGGCATGCCGAGGAGACCGACCACACGGCAGATAGCGCATATCACAGAAGCACACAACGGACGGGGAAGAAAGAAGAAAACACTCCCCATGTCGGCCACATGCAAGTTAATTGGAAGGAGTCACACAGCACTGACCTTGAACTGTCTGAGAAGCATGTGGGAAGAGGGCCCGTGTCCTCCAAACAAGCCAACAGAACACAAGTCCTGTCTCCCCACGACTACACAGAGCTCACAGCAACCCCGGAGCGTGCACATTGCAGACTGCACACACAGCCGGAGCACGCCACCTCTACGAACCGCTGCGAAATGGCAACCGCAACACACCTACCCAACTACGCCGAACAGCTCAAGCTGTACAAAACCAACACGATACATACATTGGGATGCGATCTCCTGTCCCTGCTGAACGTAAGTTACCGACTGACTTACCGCATCACATTGTTCAGCTGCGTCATGCCCGTCTTCTACTGTCGGAGGTGTCCCTACCAGCATCCCGTCGAGATATGCCTCTCCAACCCGGCATGTCTGAAGGCAGACCTGCTACCACTACTCCTCCCTCTGGACGCACACGACAGGGCCTGCTCTGCCTATGGGGGCATGGCGTATGTGGCCAACATCGCACGCGCACTGAAATGGAACCACTGTGCCTCCACACGACGGATCATCGAGAACAGCTACATCGAATGTCACCCAGCATGCCCCATCATGGTCCTCCAAGGGACAACCTACGAACAACACCTTGACAGCCACCATCCGCTTCATTGGCTGGCAAACATGTACACCACCAATGACATGGAAGCCCTGCTGGACGGCATCGCATACCTGTCAACCTGTAAATACGTCGGACCACAGCGCAGGTTCCCC
>CAWUFW010017959.1:0-241310 GCA_963921515.1 Calotriton arnoldi
AGCAAATCATGATATGAAATGTTCTCGTTGTCAATCAGAAATGTTATCTACATTATGCCTAGGTTTTACAGACGTTATAGTTAGAAATTAGCATTTAAAAAACCATTGAAATTCACAGAAAAAACCATAGGTTTCAGGGACGTTATAGTTAACTGGACATTTCACTCGTACAAAACCATAGAAATTCCACCGTTATAGTTAGTTCAGCTAACTATAACTCGCGCCCCCGCAATGCACTGCTCATGACGCCACATATTACATCATTCATGGCATGGTCAGTGACATCACCGATGACATCACTGATGACATCTCAAATGACATCACTGATGACATCATCCACGTGATAATCTGATGCACCTCCTCACACCCTAATATAACCTTTGATACACCCACTGTAAAAATACAGACTACCATTTTCGAAACCATCGACACACCAATACCAGTTACTACATACTCACTCACTGATTCCTAGGTCTGCACACACATCCACTCATTCACCCATACAATCACTTATACATGCAGTCACTCATCAATACAACACTATCATATGCACTCATACACATATTCAGATACTCACACACCACCACTCATCCATGGAGTTACTCACACACCTAGTCAGTCATGCAAAGAATCAATCACATCCCATTTACTCACCTATACAATTATACACACACCACCTCACTAATTCATACAGACAGTAACGCATACTTACTCTCTTATGTAATCACTGAAACAAGTACAGACTCATCCATACATGCCACTCTCACAATCACTCACTCTCACATATAGTTATTTATATACACCATCACTCACATATACTGCCTTTTACATATGTAGTTACTCACACATGTACCACTGAGACATCCATTCACTCACCAACACACCCATACACACACTCACCCACCCATACAGCTGTTTTCACATGCACTCTTGAACCCATACACCCAGTGAATCAACCACTCACACATCTATGCACAGAGTCACACACCTCCAACCCACCCACACACACACTCAGTCCCCCATACAAATACTCAAGCAAACAATCAATAACCCATATAGACACTCATGTAGCTACTGACCAACCCATGTAGCAGCTTACACAACAACAGACAGACTGATACAGACATTCACACAGTTTAGTCACTAACCCATGCATTCAGTAAGACACGTTTAATCAGTCACTTATACAATCAGTCTCACACCTCCTAAATCCTCCATCCAGACACTTATACACCCACTCATTCTTCAATACACCTTGCCATATATATAAAACATATTCAAACTTTACAGAAACACACAGTCACTGGATGATGTCATCAGTGATGTCATCAGTGATGTCATTTGAGATGTCATCAGTGATGTCACTGACCATGCCATGAATTATGTAATATGTGACGTCATGAGCAGTGCATTGCTGGGGCGCGAGTTATAGTTAGCTGAACTAACTATAACGGTGGAATTTCTATGGTTTTGTACGAGTGAAATGTCCAGCTAACTATAACGTCCCTGAAACCTATGGTTTTTTTCAGTGAATTTCAAAGGTTTTTTAAATGCTAATTTCTAACTATAACGTCTGTAAAACCTATGGTTTTTTCAGTGAATATATTTATATATATATATATATATATATATATATATATAGAGAGAGAGAGAGAGAGAGAGAGAGAGAGAGAGAGAGAGAGAGAGAGAGAGAGAGAGAGAGAAAGAGAGAGAAAGAGCGAAAGAGAAAACAAGTTTCGGAATTAAGTTCTATCAGGTATTTATTCTATACCAGTGAAATTGATTCGAACATTAGTTTAAACATCAAGGCCCTCATGAGAGTGGCAATGCAATTCAGAAATTTATGTGATATTTATCTCACCTTATAAAATAACATCTTAGGGCCTGATTTTGATGTCTCCCCCCGACACCGACTCGGTCCTGGGACCGACCGACACCCGGTCGGCGGTCTCGACCGCCTCATTAGAATCCGACCAAACACTCATTGGTCGCATTCCTATATTTCACTATGGGAGCATGCATTACGCCCATCAACCAGCCGTAATGCATGCTCCCATAGTGAAATGGGAGGTGCAGTTCATCCCAGCACCCTGTGGCAGGCACCCAAGGTGCCTGCCACAAGGTACAGCGATCAACAGGGCGGCCTCCAACCGGAGGCCGTGCACCCAAGGGGTCCCTGCTGGGGGCCGCCAAACGTGCTTTCTGACATGGTTTCCATTTCGGACAGGCCGGCATAGAAACCATGTCGGAAACCATGCATTGTAATCTCAAGGGCGGAAAGGCCCTCCCTTAAGATTACTAGCCAGCTTCCGACTGGCGGATGGGCACTCTGAGCCCATCAGAAGCCAGCCAGAATGACCAGCAGTCGTAAAGGAAACCTAGCGGGCCATTATGATGCGGCGCTGAAGGCTCCCACCACAAGCCGGAGCCTTTACAGACGGCATCGTAATCGGCCCCTTAGTGTGTCAGAATTTCTTGGGGTGCAATAAACACCACCCTTTTACACATTGTTTGCGAATAACATGGATTTTGAAGCTTACCACACCATAACCTGCAAGTTCTGTTAAATTCTGGGCATTTTTCCCCTCATAAATATTGGCAAGTTTGACCAGCTGATATTTATCACAAAATTCATAATTGCAATGTGTGTGGTAACACCAGTTACTGTGCACAGATCACAATTAACTGTGTTGCTCACTGTAAAAGCCTGAGACCTCCGTGCTTACAAATATTATAAGACCTCTTTGAACCGCTACCACAAAAGAACTTACCATGGCTGAAATGCCTTTCACGCAGATCGCCCTGTATTTTCATCTTCAATAAACAGGCAAGCCTTAAAGGAAGCGATTCAGAAAACCATAAAACAGCATATTTAAAGTTCATCCCTCCTGAAATGTGTGGAGGAGCAATGATATACACAGATATTTTGACCTTTAGCAATAACAATAGTAGATCAAAGTCAAGAGCCATTAGTAGCTAAGTAGACAATTTCGTTCTCTCGAAATAGTGTCCTCTTCCTCTCACTTCATAATGTGGGTTATTATGTTCTTTGAAATAAGCAATGCCTAAACAGCAACTTTATACTGCTAACCTCCTGATTCACCTTGAAGACCCACTTTCTGTTTAGTGCAAAAATCACTGGATTATGAGATTTGCATTTATATAGCTTCTTCCTTCATCGTATTGCTTAAGGAGAATATCATGGCTGCTACGGTATGAATATGTGTTTTCTGAAAAGCCACTCCACAGTTTCCAACTTGATTAGCCATGCTACAAAATAGAACACATTTTTATAGCATTTCAATTTATTTCTGATCCTACACAAATGGTTTTGTTTTTCATATGCTAATCTTAGCGAGAAGCCCACATTCTAAGTACATAAATAATTAAATTATGAAGTCATTTAATCTGAACATTTGAACATCGTCTGAGATCAAACAGATTCATAGACATGCCCAGCGGTTGACTGTTTAAAATTCTGAGAAACATATGTGTTGTTTTTCTTTCAGTGAATTTTTATTCACCCTCATTCATTCTTACTTTGACAATAATGAAATGTTGTTATTCATGTTATTGTAATGCAGTTTTGCAGTTTCAACAAAGCACCAGGGGCCAGATTTACAAAGAGTTCACTTAACGCAGTGCAGCAATAAAGTTGCTGCACTGAGTTGAGTAAACGGGAGAGCGCAGAACTGCACAATATCTTGTAAAAAGTGGTGCAGTTCTGCTCTCTACCTGTACTGGTGCATTTCCAACAGCCATGGCGCAACACAGGCACCCTTGCGCAGTGGAGGCTCCTCCGCTAAGGTGGAAGAGCGTCACCCCACTGCCTCTGAGCAGGAAAAGAAAGGAAAAAATAAAATGATGATAACTAATATTATCATTTTATTTTGTCCTCCTGCTGCGGCAGCTTGCATGAGGGGGCGGGGCTGAAGAGCAGGGGAGGAGTGGTGCAACCCTCCTAAGTGCGCAATGACTTTGGTTGGCCCTCTCGGGCCGCCCAAACCAGTCATGCGCACTTCCCCCTTCTCCATGCAGGCTGCATTACAGCCTGCATGGAGATCATGCCCACCCCTACAGCCCCTGGCTGAGTGTCGTGTCACTGCACTCAGACCAATCACAGCACTGCAGTGCAGCATTGTGATTGGCTGCGGGAGCATGGGAGCCCTGGCGCTTCCTGTTTCTCACAAGAAGCCAGGAAGTGGACACAGGTGAGCCGGCGGTGGCCGGCCAGCCGGCCGGCCGGGAGGTGATTTTTTTTATAGTGATCCTCCCTGCCCCTCCCGGCCCAATGTCCCCCATCCGCCCCACTGCTGCTTCCAAGCAGCAGCTGCCACTGCCCTTGGGCCATAGAGCAAGGGTGTCCTCATTGTGGTCAGCATAGTTTTTGTGCAGGAAGGGGTCACTTCCTTAACATAAACTATGCTTTAAGGCATTTTCTTCTTTGTATGCAAACGGTGGAATGCAGCACACATGCAGTGGAAAGAACAATGAGAAAATAAAACTTTTCTTCTCGTTACGCCTGCCTCAGGGAGGTGTAGGATGTTAGGGAAAATCATTGTCTGTCAATATTTGTAGTTAGGGATATGCATCAAACACCCATTTTGGTCCATGGAACACAAATGGAATGCCTTGTTGATGCAAAGAAATTCAAGGCTGTGCATTGTGCTGTATTTGTATCAGTAAACTTTACTTCTGGTCTGCTTTAAAAAAAGTAACACAAACCCTATGCAAAGACTTTGTAAACTTGGCCCACATATTCAACCTAATTTGTATACAGACATTATATAGACGGCACATAGAAGGGGAGTACAATGCCCAATCTAGGGCTAGTCACCAAAAAAATGTAAATAAGTGTTCACAAACTTACAAACATAAATAGTTACAACCTCACCATTGTGCTAATTCATTAAATTGCTATACGTTATTTGAAGGTTCAAGATGTACATCAGTGAAACTTTCTGTGTGTAATGAAAGTGTGGTGCAATATGAAATGTTGGCAATCAATCACTATTTTGTAATGCTATAATTTTTTTTTCCACAGCTAAAAATTATTTTCCACATGGACCAATCCCTTTGCCTATGGCCCCACCAATTTCAAGATATTTTTTTCTACCACGGAAAGGATGCTTTCAATGATTTCCATTATGCAACATGGTCAGAGAAGAGTTTGCAAATGCCACATACCCTCACATTTCTGATTGTTACCAGACCTACTAAGGAAACCCGGCACTGTAAGGCTACTCCACAACCTGGGATATCTCATGCATAATATATATGAGATAAGTACTCCCTACCATAGATTATACGGATATTGCAAGTCAAAGAGAAGTTCCGTGACCATATAGAGAAATTACACTGAAGATCAGGTTCCTATATAAGGTCATGAAACTCTGAGTAGACTTGCAATATCCTTATACTATATGGGGGGGTACTTTATTCCTTAAAATACATAGTCACACCATCATCATTTCCAAAAACTTCTTAAATCCTTAGTGCCTTATTTCTGAGATTTGAGGTGCAGTGCACAAGTCACCTTACTGTGCTGCACTGCATCACTGGGAAAGTGCATGAATAGGCTGTATTTAAGGCAAACAGCATATTTAGGACTTTTCCCCCTGTGCTGGCGCACAATGTGCTGCCAAGCACTAATGCAGGTACCCTTGCACCATGGTGCAAGGATGCCTGCTTTGCATGCAATATTGTTTTTGTGCAGAAAGGGACACCTTCCTGCACAAAAACAATCCCGAGAGGCATTTTCCTCTTTCTTATACAAAAATTAAGTAACAAGGAGAAATAAAGATATTTCTCCTCGTTGTGCCTCTTCTGGGGAGTGGTATCTTTTTGACACATTCCCAGGTTTACAAGGTCTTGTAGATGTGAGAATGCGTCAAAAACCATTGGAGTTGCGTGGGAACACCCAAACAACGCCCATGGAACGCCTACCCAGGGCAGAGTACCGAAAAGCAGCGATTTGCACCGCGTTGTGTTACTCCAGATTTTTGGAGCCGTTCAAAGCCATGTAAAGTGGCTTTGCATAGCTTGAAAAACATGAAGAATCCGTAGTGCAAAATTAAATGCATCAAGAGCAGTTAAATAGCTCTTGGAAAAAAATATTAAAACATGTCAGATTTTGAAAAATGCCATAGATCAGAATGTGTAGAAACATACATAGATAATCTTTATTTTCTATAATTACCTAAAGCATGCTCAAAGTAAACATATTGCAAAAAGAACAATTGATGGACAGATGCAGAATAATGTTATACATTCACCCCAGTACAGAGATCTGGGCCTAAATACATCGTTGTTTTGCTCCTCATGCCATTCCAGTTTTAACCCAGCCATATGCAAATCAGTCTTGACCCTGCGCCTGATTTGCATATAGCTGTGTCTGAACTGGGGTGGCGAAGTGAGCTAAAGAACCATGGTGGATTCAACCCTGATCTGTGACTGGGGGTGAGTGTTTGAAAAGTTTCAGCACTCCGTCCATCATCTCCTTGTGTTTGCTTTGTTCGCCCTAAGTTGGCAGGGTATGCCCAGACGTGGGTCCCTTGCTCACTTTGCCACTGGATTCAAGCTAGCCTGGCTGATGAGGGGTGTGACCCCGAAACCGGTCCCAGGATGCTTGTTTCTGGTCCAGGGAAGACATGGCTTGGCAGTTCGGGCTGGACTGAACCTATGAGGCACAGGGTCAAGACTGATTTGCATATACCTTGTGTCTGAACTGGGGTGGCGAAGTGAACTAAAGAACGATGATGGATTCAACCCAGATCTGTCACTAGGCGTGAGTATTTGAAAAGTTTCAGCACTCGGTCCATCATCTCCTTGTGTTTGCAAAGTAAACATATTGCCATAAATATCTTGTTTCTGCTGACCCGTGTTCATTTAGAAAAACAGATGAGAAGAAGGAAAAGACAGGTTTAGTTTAATTGTTTAATCTGCTATTTGAATTGTATGTCAGGACCCAGAGGTGAGGATTAGGCTGTTCTTTCTTCATGTATTTTGCACCAGCATCCATTAAAACATATACCATACAACTATAAAACTAGATTTCCCATGGTTCAGAGGGAAATAACACAGAAACAGTTCATCCAATCAACAGGCAGCCTGTCCCACAAGACCCCTCGGCACTGCTCTATCCTCCTCTTTCTTTGATGCGCCAGTAGCATGAGATAAGTACCTCATAACGTTCTGTTTCTTTCCAATGCTTAAGACTCTTTATTGACCTTATCATGGTGTGTTGCTAAGTTCTGTGTGCTTAATTGGCTTTCCTTATAGCGAGATCAGCGGAATACTGATTTTTGTCAGTTTCATAGATATTTTCATTGACACGGCCTCAGGAACATTCCCTGTGCTCCTACGTGGCGCTCTTGCTCTCACAGGCTCTTTAGTGCAGTGTGGCCTCCTGCTGCTAGAGGGCCTGTGCTGTTGTAAATTTCGCACTCAGCACGCTCTACCTCCCAGCGACCAGCACGTCTATTTTACCTGTCACAGTGCAACGCTGCCGGTCGCGCTCCGGTACAGGGGCTGCCGAAATTCATTTTTGTGAATTACTGTGAGCCTTATGGTGCATTTAAAGCTTGTGTGAGCTTCAGAGCCCCCGCTTGGAGACTCAACACCCGTGAGGGTAAGATCTATTAATTTGGACTCATGCCAGACACCCACGAGGATAAGACTTATTAGTTGTGACTTGTCCGAGGAGGAGATAAAAGCCCTATAAAGCTGAAAGTGAGAGTTTGAGGCCTTGGGCCCAATGTTGACTGGGTATTGTGTGGGCTGACCCACTATTTCGATAGCCCTCTGTATCTGGCCTAGGTCCTAGTGGTCCTCAACTGGATGAATATTTAGAAGAGGAAGACGTTACTTATCTCCCAATTGATGATCATTTCTGTCACATTATGGATAATTCAACATTTAAAGCAGTGTCCCAGGTTATGGCGCCCTTGGAGTAGAAAATCCTCCACATTGAAGCGCTGTGACAAAAACCCCTTCAACCAAGGTAAGAACCATCTGGGCTGCAGGCCCCCTTACCTCCAGGGCACCCATTTTTCACAAGTAGTGGACAACAAACGCAAGCGTGCGATGGCCTGGGGGTTGAACTTGACGCATTTGCACGTTTAAAAAAGGCCTTTATGAAGTCCCAGCCCTTTCTGGGGGATGATGTCAACCCAACACCTGATACTTCAGGGATGACTCCTCCCCCCCACCCCTACACCTTCAAGATGGAGATGATTCCCTACTTCCTTCAGATGGAGAACCAAACCGATCCAGTTCTTGGTGGCCTTCGGGCTCGCTTGGGGATGCTGTCGCTGATGCGCCGCCTCCCAACCCAGATTCAGACCTTCTGGATCCAGATGAGTTGTTACACCAACGCTCACAGATATGGTCTCCCTCTCCAAAAGAGGCTTCCTATGTGGCATCTCATTTACGCAAGCCACTGGACAAGAAGTTGCGCAATCGCATGCGGGCAGAGTGTCCCTGACCTTCTCTTGAGGGCAAAGTTGCCCTCACCCCAGAGATTGACTCAAAAATAACCACCTTCTTAGCAAAGTTCATGAGGGATCCCAAGAAGGGGATAGATAGATCCTGTTGTTCATGCCAGGACAAATTGCTAGATGTGGTAGGCCCCTTGTCCAAAATACTCGACATGACTGAAGATACCAAGGCATCAGGCACCCTGATCTCACCTGAAGTTCTTTCAGGTTGGGCACAACGTGCGCTGATTTTCCTTGGAAACGCTAATTGCGCATTATCAACAGAGAGGCGGTGGTCTCCCTTGATAAAGATAGACCTGACGTTAGGGAAATTGGCGACTTCCGAACCTGGGACCATCACAGAAGGGAATCTCTTCAGGGAATCCTTTTTTTGTGAGTTTGGAAAGTTTGAGAATACCTTCAATTCACTTGATAAGGATCAATCCTCAATAAAACGAATTTTCAGCCCTTGTGTTTTTGCCTGCACTGGTCATGATAAGGGGCGCTTGATCGGCTGCTCGGCCCATCAAGCCTCCGGCAGGGGTACAGATGCCCATTGCTGGCAATGGCAGGATTCCAGCTTTTTCAGCTTCTTCTATCCAACCAGGAGTTACCTCTGATGGCAGGGTCCCAGAGGAGCTTCCAGGGGCAACGGCTCCTACAACAACATGACAGGTGAGAGTAATGTCTCCAGAGGGGGTCAAACTTGGAGGGAAGTCGGCAGACTTCTTTCACGAGTGGAAGGCTCTCATAAGGACACGTGGGTTCTCTAAACCATAGGGGGCTTCGATATAGAGTTCTATGGTTCCCCCTCCTAACTCCGCAAGCCTACACCCCTGTTTTTTTTCCCACAGTCAAACAGCCTTGGTGGAGGTGGAGATTGGCCACCTCTTGGTGAAAGGTGCAATTGTGCCAATGTCGTTACACCCGCTGGGGTTACTCAACAACCTTTTCCTAGTGGAGAAGGCAGATGGAGGCCAACGTCCTATCATCAACCTCAAATAAATCAACGATTGGCTGGTTTACCGCCATTTCAAAATGGAGGACATACATCTTCTCAGGGATTTATTGCAAACCAATGACTGGATGATTCGTTTGGATCTGGGGTTCTTAATCAACAAATACAAGTTTTCCCAGACTCCAAATCTTTCGGTCCAGCTCCTGGGATTGTTGGTGGATTCGGTCAAGGCCACCCTAAGTCTCAGTTTGTGGAAGCTCATGAAGATCAGACACAAATTGAAGGGTACGCTGCAAAAGCAGGTAACTTCCCTTCGCCAGACTGCCCGCTTGGTAGGGCTGCTATCTTCGTCAAAACAGGCCATTTTTCCTGGTCCTCTCCATTATTGGGCATTACAGCGCCTCAAGATTTCTCATTTTCGGCAAGGTTTCACCTATTCTCAGCCTGTCCCCCTCTCCGAAGAGGTGACAGGGGAGTTGCAATGGTGGATCGCCCACATGGAAGCGTAGAACGGTCAAGCTATATTCAGATCCCAACAGGATCTCGTGATAGAGTTGGATGCCAGTTCATAGGGTTGGGGGGGGGGGTGCAGTGCGGAGAATCCTCCACAGAAGGAAAATGGTCCGCTGCAGAAAAAACCCTCCATATCAATTGCTTGGAGTGGATGGCAGGTTCCTTTGCAGTGAAATATTGGACCAAGGACATGGTTCAGTGTTATGTCATTCTGAAAATGGACAATGTAGCGGCGGTCTGGTACATCAACCATTTAGAGGGAACAAGATCCAAAGCCCTCTGGGACCTTGTGAGAACTATGTGGAACCACTGTCTACTTCATCAAATCTCGGTTTCGATTGAACACCTTCTGGGGAAATCCAATCAAGTGGTGGATTAGCACTCCTGGCATTGGAAAGACACCAGTCTTTGGAAGCTCAACCCCCGGTTTTTTGAAGCTCTTCAGGCTTGTGGGGTCCTTTTCTGATGAATCTCTTTGCTTCACGACTAGACCATCAAGTGGAGCAGTATTGTAGTTGGTGCCCAGACTCCAATGCAGTGGTGACTGATGCCTTTCTCCCTGGTTGGAGCATGGAGAGTGGGTATGCATTTCCCCCATTCTCCATGATCATGAGACTGTCCTCCGAGATTCGGACACAGCAGGCGGCCTTTGTGGTGGTCTCCACGATTTGGAGATCTCAAGTATGGTTTCCAGTTCTGATGGAACTTTCTTGGAAATGTTCCAATCCCTCTACCCCTTGTTCCCGATCTCCTCCACGATCACCTGGGGAATCCTCAAACTCTGATCCTAGCGGGGTCTCTTTGCCTCATGAAATGGCAGATTACTGGGAACATCGGACGGTCCTTACTCTCCAAGGCTTGGTAGACAGTACAAATAAGAGATACCGCTCAGCCTGGTGGCGATGGTAGGTTTGGTGTCACCAACGGCAGGTGGATCCCATAGGGTCCAGCACTGTCCACATTTTGAATTTCCTCACCTCTTTAGCCTCTGAGGGTTTAGCTTATAGGTCCATTAATACTGTTAGTTCGGCTATTTCGGTGGATCATGTGCCGATGGACAGCCGTCCAGTTGGTGAACATCCATTGATATGTAAGCTCCTTAGGGTTATCTGGTTATCCTTTCCTCCATAGCCCCGGTATCTATGTTATGGAAAGTCAATAAGGTTTTACATCTGTGGAAATCAAGGCCCGCAAACAAATATGTATTGCAGAGACAACTGTCAGCGAAACTGGATAACTTACTCCGCTTGGTATCATGACGCAGGGTATCTGGCTCTCACGCTCTGAACCTTACAAGTAGAGAATTGACCCCCGATGGGGTGACTTTTCATGTTTCCAGGAGAATTAAATGTAATCTGGAATGTAATTCTACGATTGTGTCATACCCTCTTTTTTCATAGTTTCCAAAGTTCTGTGTGGTAAAGCAATCAAAGTTATGCCAACACCATAGCGGTCTTCAGACCACCAAACTTCCAATCAGGACCTCAGTGTTGAGACAAAAAAGTCCTCTGCATGGTGAGAGACGTGAACCCGCCCAGAGTGCCCAAATGTATTGTGGTCTGGATTCCCAATGCTGTTTTTGTCATAGGCGAACACGGCTCATGCGTGTGCTCCATGACATAGATCTGTCTCAGGGATTGTGGTCTTGCTGGACCAGGAGGGGGCACCCACAGCGCTACCCTCATAGTGGTGTAAGGCTACTGCCTTCACCAGGAGTTAAACATAGCAAGCACAGTGTTGGCAGCATACTGTGTAGCAATCCGTAGTGGAGAACAGGTCTTTTTACCCTGTGTCACTGAATTGAGGCCTACAATCTCACTCACCTTTTTTTTAAAGTTTCGCTGCTGTGTGTTTAACTCACCCCTGGCCTACATAGATTGATGTGGAAGTACGAGTGTGATGAAAACATGTGCTGAGTGCATGTGGGCTCTCTAGGAGTACAGTACACCTAGGGTGAAGTGTGGTACAGTGCGCACATGATAAATGTGTGTGTGCTGGCAGGGTGAGCTTTTAAAATAACACTGATGCAGTACAGAGAAACTGCAGTACTTAACAGTGTGCACAGACCGAGTGTGTGTGCAGCATATGGGAATGCTGGTGATAGCATAATACATGAGGACAGCAGTACTAGGCAGTGAGTGTGCTCTGAATGTACCCGGAGTGCAGGAGTGCATGCACTAGTACATAACATGGAGGATCATGGGTTCCGTTTTGGGAAGCCCAGGCCTGCCTGATGAAAACGTGAGGAGTAGAAGAATCCCCCAGACAGATTTGTGTATTGCTGCATTCCTGTAAGCTGGGTGGGACAATTCTGGATGAGGGGAGAGCCAGGCTCCACCTGTGCATTTAAAAGGGCTCTTTGATTCAGTGACAGATCACAAGCAAAGAGGCCTGGGCACATCGAAGGAAGAGGGAGATGAGGCTGATAAAAGAATCATAAAGAGTAGGCTGAGGCCTCAGGATTAACTTTTGATGCACATATCACTGTGACTGACATCCAGGTGTGAACTCTGGTCACTCCTATGAATCTTGTTGTGAGTTAATCAGCTACGGACTCCTGCCTGCTGTGACAGACATACTTCAGGAGGAAGAAGAAAGAGGAGAGATGTCCATTTCAAAGAAGCAGAACCCCAACATAAAACTTCAAAGGTCCAGATCCTAAACCGAATTTTTGTGCCTGGAAAAGAACTATAAGTAGGGCAGTCTGATACCCCAAACCCCAGCCAGGCTGTGTGAGGAGGGAAAGCTCTGCAAACTTCTGCCTGTGACCAGGATTAGGGGCTCCGCCTGCTAGTCTCCCTTCTGTGTGAGGGTACAAGGAAGCCAATATCACCTGCCCTGGAACCTGGAGCACTAGCGCCTGCCTGCTTGCCAGGACCAGTGCCCCCATGAGGAGGATGAGAGCGTTGGAGGGAGCTTGGCCCAGAAGAGAGCCCTCGCGTGAGGACTCTCTGTGCGAGGAGTGAACAATACAACACTACACTGTTCGGGCCATAGCCAGTGTGCTGGAATTCATTGGTGACCCCGTATGTCAGGAGGGGCTGCCTCGAACTGAGTTAGAGGAGCGCAGTGGGAAAATTCCACTCCCCACACCAATTGGGCCATTGCCCATGTGCCAAACTTACTAGGCGACCCCGTACACCAGTAGGGGCCAGCGCCGATTGCCTACAGATTGTGACAGGAGAAACCCGTCTCTGCACCAGTTGGGCCATTGCCCATGTGCCGAATTAATAGGGCGAACCTATATGCCAGGAGGGGCCTCTGTTGCATTGATTAAAGCCTGTAGTGGGAGGAACCCATCCCCACACCGATCAGACCATTTCCCATGTGCTGAAGTGGCTGGGCAACCCCATATGCCAGGAGGTGCTGCAGTGACTATCCACACTAGTGTGACCGGAGTGTGAAGGCTCGAGTGGTAACCCTCTATGCCAGGAGGGCAGCCAGAGACGTTGCAGTCAAGAAGTCAGGGTCATCGCCCAGGATCTGGAAACTGTTGTGACCAGGGTGGAATTCAACAGCATCTTGTGAACTGCCCCCACGGAACCCCAGTAGAGCGAGGAGACCTACCTCTACCCTCCGCTGAGGGAGAAAGGACTTACTGCGTGACAGCTGGAGCACATCACCCACCTGACTGCTGTAGGCAGCATGACCTGGGTGTGAGAGTCCGTGCCTGCCAGGTGCTGCCGCATGTGACTGCGGGCAGCCCGACTGAGCCGATCCAGAGCAAGCCAGCGCTGCAATGCCACAGGGTACTTTGTCACCAGAGCAGGTAAGCTGAGAACTGGGCCTTTGAGCCCTGGGGGACATACCACCGTTGGTGCTACTAAATCCTAGACTCTAAAAACTGAACTTACTTGCAGAGTCCAAGGGAAGAAGTCTTGAGTATGGCCTATTGGTTTACATTCCCTGGATGAGGCCATCATTGAATGGGGAAAAACACTGATCCTGTTACACTAGTGGTGGGAGGACAGTGAGTGGCCTGACAACTACTAGAGCCCCGATCTCAAGGGAATTGTGTTATTGCTTTTTGAATGTCGTCAACCTTTGCATGTGTAGAGTTAGAATAAAAATACTTCTTTTTATACAAAAACAAGTATTTGCCTGGGCATTGATTTATTGATGCGCTGCCCGCATGTTGAGTTATGAGTCGTGCTCATTGAACTGTATCTGAGCTTTCCCTGAGGGAGCCTTGGCTGCTCAAGCTATGCTAGCACCTGAGAGTGAGGTGCAGAAGAGGCCCATGATCCAGTTGAGCAGGATCCCTAGTAGGGTGGACCATGGGCCATAAGGGTTAAAAGGCCTCAGCCAACTCAGTTGGGACCAGTAACTCCTGCGTGCCCCGTGGCCCCCGAATGGGATTCTGACACTCAGTATTCTTTAGAGACAGCCAAATACTCCTGGACTGCCGCACAAAATATCTGTGTGCAGTATCCTAAAGCTTCTTTTTGATTTCTACATCTCTTCTTTGAATATTAAAATAACACAAATGTTTTTATTAAAAATAGATTTTATTGTTTTTCATCTGTAAACAGCTTAGGTTAATTAATTCACTTACCTTTTCACAACTGATTGTACACTTTATGTATGCGCTTACTTTCAAATTCTTCACACATGCTGCATCCACATTACAAGATGGCCTCCACACTACCATTGTCTAGAGTCCCTTTTTTCTTCATTGGCAGATAAATAAAGACCTCTGTCACACTATTTATCTGGCCGCTGGCCAAATTGTACATTATCTCTGCTATTTAGTGTATGGTGACTAAACAGCAGAGATTATATATTATTTTGCCTGCCGCTGGGCAAATAGCAGAGATTTTGTACAGTTTGGCCGGCAGCCGGGTAAATAGCCACTTCCAAAAATAATATTAAAGAACATTTTCTTGACATTTTAAAGGAAAGAGAGCCATTGGTAGAAAGGCAGGCTGACTCTGATTGCTACTAGTTCCAGGGTGGCATAGCCTCTGTGTATTTCAATGCAGTGCTTACATAATTCAGGTGCTGTCCATACATTCCTATCTGTAAAGTTCATGTTAGGCAAACCAAGAAGATAGACAGAGCCCTGCACTACCCTACCAGAATTGAGGATTAGTTGGCAATGCAGCTATGAAGGCTACATCACATCGTTATTCATATAACAGAAATATAGTGGGAGATTTACTAATATTTAATGCAGCCACATTTGCTGCATTGCATTGCTCAAGGGGAGAAACACAGCACGGAGCCTTATCTGGGAAGATTGGCCTGCTGCGGCTGTTTTCCCCCGCGCTGGGGCTTTTTAAGGCTGTCTTGCATGACTCACAGCCTCTCAGAGGTGAATCTAGTGTAGGATTCGTATAGGAAGCAATGTATGGGTGTTCTTGAGAAGTGATAACATTTCTCCTTGTTAGCGCTTGTTTCAAGGAGGCATTAGGTTTTTGACTTAAGGTCTGGTCTGGCTATTTTCATAAATCATACTTTGTGTCAAAAACTAGGGATGTTTGTACTGTAATGTCCCAGTGATGCCCCCTTGACGCAAAGCGACTCAAAGCAGTGGAAAATGCTTTTTATGTTGAAAAAAAATCACTTTTCAAATTCAAAATACTTTTGACGCAGGTAAGTAAATACAAATGTGCTACTTAGCACATCTTTACATGACTTTGAGGGGCATATGTACAAAGAAATGACGCAGCGCAGTGCTGCAAGTAATTCAGCTGCTCTGCGCTGTGTCATTTCAAAAACGCAGGGATGCGCCGTATTTAACAAAATACAGCGCACCTCAGTGTTTTCCCTCATGCTGGCACTGAAAAAGCTGCCTAGCGCCAGCGCAGGCACCCTTGCTCCATGGTGTAGCGGTGCCTGCGTTGCAGGGATGATTGTTTATGTGCAGGAAGGGGCATCTTCCTGCACATAAACAATCTTTAATGGTGATTTGCTCCTTCTATGTGTGCTGCCGAATGCAGTACACATAGTAAGAGCGAAAAACGAGGAGAAATACAATTATTTCACTTCGTTGCACCATTCTAACGCCACCCTTTCAATGGCGTTAGTTTTTGCCGCTGCCTCAGATTTACCATTTATTGTAAATCTGGTGCAGTGTCAAAAAGTAATGGGTAGTGCATTGGTACACCTACAGCAGCACCCATTGCATGCCCTTTTGATGCAGAAAACTGCATCAAAGGGTACTATATTTACAAGGCGGCGTTAAGTCACACAGAGTGGCTTAGCGCCAGCCGCGGCCCGTGCAGGTAAGAGTGGTGGGGCCTTGGGGATGGGGGGGGGGGATTTCAACAGACGACGACGAGGGAAAATTAATTATTTATTTAATTTTCCCTCGTGGCTGTCTGTCGAGTCCGCCCCCAACCCGGCCCCACCACTCTTACCTGCACGGGCCGCTGCTGCTTAGCACTGCCTTGCAAATATGGAGAAGGGCATTGTGCCACCGGAGCGTTGTAAAAAGTGATGCTCAAGTGTTACAATCCCCTTATAAATATGCCCTGAGTCACTTTACAATGCTGCAAAGTACTAGTAAACCTGGGCCCTAAGAAACGCAGCTAAAGTGTCTACTGTCTATTTACTTCTTCATGTCTTCAATGAATGTTAGCACCGTTGCTATTTTCTTTATATATAGCAGATCTACCCGATTGCTTTGTTCAAGCTGATGGAGATGCCCCAAAGATAAGTGGCCGGCCTTTTGCATGTCTTTTGTATGCAGATGATATAGTAGTAATGGACTTAACCCCTATTGGATTGAATAGAAAGTTGATATCACTACAAAAATATACAGTTGGCCACTTTTTGAAAATAAATGTCTCTAAAAGTAAAATCTTAATTATGAAAAGTAACAAAAGTAGAAAATTATGTAACTTTAAGTGGCAAATTGGTCCTGAAATGCTGGAGGTGGTAGACTCATACCTTTATTTAGGGAAACTTTTAACAGGTAGTACAAAGAACAAACCTCATATTGAACATTGCATTTGTAAAGCTATGTCTCATGCCAATGGTTTGCGTATTTTTTACAGCGCTATGGGCAGAAGACATTTTTTACATCTACTGATGGTTTTTAAGGCAAAAATTCCTCCAACCCTGCTCTATGCGATTGAATCAATCCCTGTTAAGGATTGGAGTTTTTAGATAGGATTGAAGGTCAGATACTACGCAAAATATGTAATTTTAACACGTTAGTTCCAACGGCAGCAATTAGACTGGAATTTGGCTTGATAAGCTCCTATATCCAAGGTTTATCCAGGGTTTTACGCTGGGGATATCAACAAAAAAATAGCGAGCCAGATTCATTAAGAGGTCTCATGTGTTATGAAATCTTCAATGTTAAGGCAGGTAATTACTCCTTTTATCGTGATTTCTCATTAGCACTAAAACTCTTTGGCATACATGAAGAATCAGTGGTCACACTTCCACCATTAGGATTCAAATCTCTCTTAAAGACCTTAAGTGGCAAAATCAGCTTTGATAGAGATACTACATTTTGCAATTCTAAAGAGAGATTAAAACTAATAGCCAAGACAAACTCACCGAGAATTGCACAAAAATACTTATTTTGGAATTTGGAACACGGAACTCGACGTTTGCTCACTTTATGTCGTATGAATCTTTTACCTCTAAACGATTTAACAGCAAACTGGTCCCAGAATTTGAAAAATGGAAAAACTTGTAATTTGTGTAAGCTGAGCATTCAGACCTTGGACCATGTCTTGTTTGTCTGTCCAGCACTGGCTTCGAGCCGTCATCGTTGGCTTCGACCGATGTTTTTACAAAATTGTGTAAAAAATGTAGCATCAGCCCGAGACTATCTCTTTTGTCCAAAAAATGAAGCAGTGTGTGTAAAACTTTTTAATTATTTTAAGGAGTTTATGTTTATATTTTAAATCTTTTACATATTCTTTTAATTGGATGGTTAACCCCCTGTTTGTTATCTTCTTACGAAGTATTAGTATTTCGTTTTTAGTTAAATTGTATTTTGCACATTGATTGGCTGCTATTTACTGCTATGTTGCACAATAGGGATATGTTGCGTTCGTTTCCCACTATGTACTTGTTGTTAACTACAAAACCTAATTGAAGTGGGACTTTGGATCTATTTTGCACATGAACTGGCTGCTACTAAATTGCTTTTTTGCACAGGTTAGGATTTGTTTCGTTATTCCTTTTTCATGTTGCTAATTCCAAATTGAACTTTTAGCCGAAATTGAACTCTGGCCTTCTTTTTGCATATGAATTGGCTGCTACTCACTGTCCTTTGCACATTTTAGGATATGCTCTGTTATTCCTTTTTTCTTGCTGCTAATTTTAAATTAATCTTTTAGCTGAAGCTGAATTTTGAACTTTGTTTTGTATATAAACTGGCAGCTACTAAACGTCCTTTGTACATTCTAGAATATGCTCTGCTACTTTAATCCTTATCCTGTTAATTCTAAATGCTATTTTCTGTCGAAATGGCTCTGTGCTTCTGCCCAAATCATTGAAAAATCTTCTCCAAGCACTGAGGTTTTGTATATTATTTTTTAACTTAAATATACCTGCTATTGACCAATACGGTTCTACAGTAGAGGTCTAGGGCTCTGTTTCTGTCGTGTGCTAAGTAGTTTTATTGTTGAATTTCTTAAGTATTTTGCGTACTGAGACAACTGACAATATTGACTGATGTTATTTGAAGGAATTTTAGCCTTGCTAACGCAGGTCTCTGATAATTTTATTATGGCCCGTGGATTGAGTTCTGTTATGTTTTTATTACTTGTAATAATATGCATGTACTTTTATGTGGACCTCTTAGGAGTTCCAAATCTTTAATAAAAAAAATATTGAAAAATATATTGAATGTGTTTGCCTTTTCGGCACATGGACAGCAATGCACGGCTCAAGCTGCCCATCATTTATCACAAATGAACTTTGACCTAAGAGTGTGTACTGGCACTTGAGATACATTACCCCTTGAGAAACATGCGGGCAGCAGATAATAGCAAAAAGCAATTTTAAATCGTGGGGCAGAGGATGAAAGGAGCCCACGCCTGACCACCCTCTTTAAATTCCAAGCATGGCATTTGTGTAGGGCCCAGACTTTATCATCATCCGGCAACACAAAAGTTGTTAATCTCACTAGCGCTTTGTTACGTGGCAGAGGTGGACTCAGTGGTAACATGCAGGCAGTGCTCCACGTCTGTTTCATACCCTCACAAAATACAACCCAAAGAAAATACGCATGCAAAGCACACCAGTGCTACAATCGTACTGCACCTCTCCACCCAGAATTAGAGTCTCAGAATGTGAAAGTCAAATAAATACTTCCTTCAAAAGGTGGATTTTAAAATGGCACCCTAGTGTGATCGCTTTTTAAATGAATGGATCAGGCTGGTCAAGCTGTGTGCCACATAAGTCAATACTTATCTCTATTTATGTTATCTGTTTCAATGTGGGAGAAAACATTTAATTTCTATGTGGCTGGAATAGCACTTGTCGTGGTATAACCGCTGAAGAAATAAATGAGCTCGTTTGAAGGAAACATGCGCTGAAAGTGTGAATCTGAACATGAGTGAAGATGTGTTCAATACAGCCTGCATGAACAATCCACAGCCTGAAGGACACAGATTTTCTGAAAGACTGTTGTGCATCTGAACGTTTCTGTCCTGAGACTTGCTGTGCCACAGAAGAGCACCAGGAAGGAATCACACAAGAATAGCACTATGAAGAAATGATGATGTGAAGCACTAAGCAATGTTTTGAATAACCACTGAGCAGCATTTTGTTAGAAAACTGGATCCGGTGATAGCACCTTTTTTACTCATGAGCAATAACCAATGGCATTTACACTACACTACACAGCAGACTAGCAGTCGGACAATAACATTGTCAATTATCATGGACTAGCTGCTTGAATGACAATACTTATGTATGTGTGCTCTGTCATCATGTTTTCAGGCTAGATCCTCAGTGTTTTGTGACACCTTTCAAACCAATAAGGCAGAGAAAGTAAACAATAGCTTCTCTGCTGTATGCCTTGTAATTACAGCTGCAACCGAAAAGGACCTTGCAGACGGTCTTGGAAGGAAGAAGGTGAAAACAGCGTTAGATTCCAGTTTCCGTATGCTTGAGAGAAGAGGCATTGTTTCCACATTTTTGTAGCAGAGCTGGAACCAAGTACAAATGACCGCTTCTTACTCCCCCCCAAAATAATTGCTAATAAAGGTATGTAAGGTACCCACCCAGAGGTACAGTTGGGCACATGGACAGGTCTCTGAAAGGAAATACAGTAGAGCTACGTTTCCAACTGCTGACCTGCTTAAAACATGTATGGGGGGGGGAATAATGCACTGATTGGCATTATTCAGACTTGAGATGCAACCCTATAAGTTATATGGCTCAGAACATTTAGACACCTTGGGTAGGCGATAGATTAACAGGTTAAGATGTGTGATGAAATATGATTGGATCATATCTATCATTTGCCGGAACCTGCATATTTTCTGCTGAGTTGTTTAAAATAACAATGGTCATTCTGATACACATAATTTATAGACACATACTGCAAAAAGTAATAATAATATGATTGCAAATACCGACAATTGTGTGTGCAAATTGATTTGGGGTACAAGGTCAATGCTCATTTATCATCACCTGCAAATAAGAGATTCTCTGTCAGGTTTGTCTGACTCCAGATACTCCCCAATTTTGAGAGCATAACTCCTTATAGAGGGTTAAGGGGTCTACCAGATGTGTCCCCAATAATCTGGAGCTGACACATCAATAACATTGAATAAATATAGCGAACTAGTTTAGGGTGTGACCTACAGCCTGTCATCCTGCACGGTGTGGTGGAGCAAACAGCTCTGCTACACTTGCGTGGGATGACCACCTATTTATGGCTTTGGTAGCAACAAAGTGTTTGGGTTTTACTTGAAACACAGCCATTTTGCATAACAATCTATTACGATTAGGGACTCAAGTACAGATGAAACACTTTAATACGAGCCACACAGGACACAGCTGCAGAAACAGACTGATTTGCATATGGCTGGGTCCAAACCGGGGTGCCATGGTGAGCAAAAGAACTATGGATTTAACCCAAATCTATTGACTGGGGGTGAATATTGGATTTGCTCTGCATTCAGTCCATCATCTGTGTGTCTTTTGCTTTCTCGCCCTAAGTGCGCCGGGTATGCCCAGACGTGGGTCCCGGGCTCACTGTTTCACTGGATTCAAGCTAGCCCGGCTGATGATAGGTGATGCCCCGAACCCGGTCCTATGATCCTTGTTTTGGTCCAGGGAGGACCTGGCTTGGCAGTTCGGGCTGAACTGTTCCCATGAGGCACAGAGTCAAGACTGATTTGCATATGGCTGGGTCGAAACTGGGGTGGCGTTGTGAGCAAAAGAATGATTAATTTAATTCAGATCTATTGACTGGGGGTGAATGTTTGATTTGCTATGCATTCTGTCCATCATCTGTGTGTCTTATGCTTTCTCGCACTAAGTGCACCGGGTATGCCCAGATGTGGGTCCCAGGCTCACTGTGTTACTGGATTCAAACTAGCCTGGCTGATGAGAGATGATGCCCTGAAACCGGTCCCAGGATGCTTGTTTCCGGTCCAGGGAGGACCTGGCTTGGCAGTTTGGGCTGGACTATTCCCATGAGGAACAGGGTCAAGACTGATTTGCTTATGGCTGGGTCCAAACTGGGGTGGTGTGGTGAGCAAAAGAATGATGGATTTAACCCAGATCTATTGACTGGGGATGAATGTTTAATTTGCTCTGCATTCCACCCATCATCTGTGTGTCATTTGCTTTGCTTTACTCAGCATCAATAGAGCATTCCATGGGTGGTACATGTGCCTTCCCATGCAACCACCCATGGTTTTTAATGCAAAACCCTATCTACTAGCACTAGTAGACAGGATTTCGCACCAAACAATAATACCGCTTTAAAGCAGGTTAAAAAAGTAGAAATGCTTTTGTTTCCCCTAACTTTGTTGACTTTGCATATGTGCTGCATTGTACACTAACATGTGAGGTGGGAAAAGTTTTCAAGTTTCTCTAGACATAGTATTTTTTACGGGAAGGGTTCCCTTCCTGTACTAACACTATGGTAGACATCATGCACACACGCTTGCAACATAGTGCAGAGGTGTGTGAGAGGTGCTTGGGAGCATAATTGTGAGCTAGTGCTCAGTGGCATAGGAAAACGTGAGGGGGCCCCCCTGCAAGAATGCTGAAGGGGCCCCTCACACGCACATCAGTATGGGCTGAGGGCCCCCCTCCAGTATAGGTAAGCTTGCGCCCCCTCGCACTCCTGGGGCTGCGGGGTCTTTTGTTACACCCCTGCTAGTGCTAGGGACAGAGCAGGATATTGCTGTATCTCTGTAGATATGGCGCTTTCCTGCTCTCACCCTGTCACTGCTTTCACTACCATGTTTCTAAGTCTGGCCCTTAATATTTATGCACATCTTCATCTCTCCACTCCACCTTTTTGATCGTGACTGTTTTTTCCTACTCCTTTCTTCTCTTTTGTATATCCTTAGACATCGATATGTTTAGGTACATATAGTCTTCTTTCATTTTGCCATCCACTTAAGCTTTACTGTTCCTAATTTTGTATTCGGAGTTAACTATATTCTGCTTTTATGGTAACACTAACAGTATTTTAATGCGTATTCTGAGTTGGAGTGTTTTTTTGTTCCTTACTGCCTTATTGTGTTAGGACTAAGACAGACAGTACCCTGGTCCAATGATACGCTAGACTAGAAGCTGAGAACAATATTCAACTTTTATAGAAATGTACATTGTGACTAGAAGGCCCTTTGTACAGGGGTAGCTCAAACAATAAAAGCATGGCCTTTTGTGGGAATTATTTTTGTGGAGCTGCTTGTCAGGTTTTTAGAGACAACTTTGCGCATCTTTATATTTATCCGGATTTGTTACTTTATACTTTGCTGTGCAACGTGCTAGATATTTTAAAATGTAAACTTCATGCTGCACTCTGGCAGACTCTGGGCCTTGGGGCACAGCCCTGAGAGAGAGCTGTGTGTAGCATAACTGCCACTGTCCACAGCGCATCATGCACGTGCACTAGCTCAGTAATTACGGCAATCAATGCACGCACTCCAGCAGCTGGTGCTCGAAAACACACAGCAGTAAATATCACTCCATGTTCAGAGCTGTGCTGTCTGCAGCTCAGGCCGTAGTTCTAGAAGTTCTGAGTTTGTTTATGAGTTGCTGTCTGGATAATCTGCATGAGGACAGACGCACAAATCCATTCTGCACCAGCACCCTATGTTCGTGATACAGCCCCAGGTTATTCAAGCGAAAACTGTTTTAAAACTCTGTGAAATTTTGTTTACTATGGGGGATATTACCAAGGATTTGCGATAATTATCGCAAAGCGCGCTTAAGCGCAGTTTTTTCATCGCCGGCTATCGCTGGATTTCATCGCGGAGATAACGCGTTATTATCAACGCTTATCTCCAAGGCGATAAAAAATCCAGCGATAGCGGCGAAACCCAGCAATAGCGCGAGAAATCCAGCGATAAATTCACTGCGCTAATGAAAAGCTTGCTAATAAGCAGGTGAGGACTTAACCTTACAATCCACCTCCCATGGACAAGAATGGTTATGTCAAGTTTTTAGCAGGTGTTAAATTCCAGCGCTAATCACGGTTAGCGCAACTTTTTTTTACTGCTTCGCGGTTCTGGGGCCGCGTTGATAATAGGGCGAAGTTGTGTCTGCGAGTGTTTCCATGACGTGTTAGTCAGGAACGCCTACTTTGCATGTCATTAGCGATATATTTCGCAGACATGCAAAGCGGCACCAAAACGGTCGCTTTCGCCATAAAGCTGTCGCTAACAGCTGTTAGCGACAGCTTGCTAATAGGGCGATAGGAATATCGCCGCTTTAGCGGAAAAAAGTGCCGCTAAAGCGGCGATACCGCCCTTGCTAATATGCCCCCTATGTTTTTTTTCATCATGTCCATTTTGCACAAAATGCTGAACCTGCTGGATGGGGGAGGGACCTAAAACAGGATTCCAACAAACTATTTGGCTTATGTTCACCTAAGATATTTCACATATATTAATTCATTTGAAAACAGCAATACCCTTTTAATGCGCGCTGAAGGGCCATACCAAATGAAAATGCTAGAACTCAACAAAGAAAGTGCAATTGCTAAGCTCCAAAAATGCCCTCCGTTCCTCTAGCACTTCCCTAAAACTGTCATTTTCAAGCGTGGAAACTTCCTAATAAATAGAAAAAGATTGTTTCTACTTGGTCCCGAATCGCTTCCTTAAATTGTTGACAGGTGAAAATCTTTATTGAACCCTGTGGCATCTGTTTCCATGCATGCAAACTCACAGAGCAACAAGCATTTGAAGGCACGAGCGGGGAGGAGGTGGGGGCGACGCGAGTGGTGCGCGCGCCACAGCGAGCGATCTGCGCGCGCCACAGCGAGACATCTGTTTTGCATTATCGGGCACGATAATGCAAAACAGATGTCGGCCCTGCGCGCGTAACCGCAGGAAAAAGGCCATGACGCACGAGCGTCTGGTCAGCTTTCCAAACCCCCTTACTAAAAGTCTCACAAGCAGTGCATGCGCTGCTCTAGGCTCGACCTAAAAAGGACGAAGTCACTAAGTTCATTGCTTGATTATGGCGCGCAGTGCCCACTGTTTTCAACGGGGGCAAGAGCAGGGCCTTCTAGCTGGGCATCCTTAAAACAATGTGCACTGGTGGACTGCTACAGACGTTTCACTTCCGTCACTTAACTCTGATTGTAGCTCTCACAACTCTTGTTGCAGAATAAACAGAAGCAAACACAGAAACAAAGGAACGAGTCAAAAATCGGAAATGTTCATGGAATATGGGAACAGATGTAAGTGTTCAGTGTTTTTGTAATGTACCCGCAGGATTCTCCACCTGGGCGAGCTTAAAGAAACTGTATATTTAAACAGCGTAAATGCAAAAAGAAAACAAATGTGCTTTTCCACATGAACAGAAACAAGATCTGAAAAAATGTGCTTGTCTTTCAGTATTTTCATTAAAAAAATAGAGACATCCTAAAATGTTCAGTTCAAAGGCAGCAGCAGTGGGAAATGAGGAAGGATGATGTGTGTGTGCGTTAGCAGCGTATTAGGAAGGATGCTGTGAGCTCCTGCAGTGTAATTTTATTGTCCTTGAGGTTAAATTGGATGATCTAAAAATCATCCTGATATTTACTGCTCCCATGTGCTTTGACTTTAAATGAAGTCGAGTTTGCATGTAGGAGTTTCTGTTGATACAGTATGCTGCTCATTGTGTGAGAAGCTTTGATTTGCTAGTGCTGTTTCTGCCTCTAAACGGATAGATAGGGGGAACTGCAAAAAACACATGAAAATTACCCAATCGGGTGCTTTATTTCACCCTGTTTTTGACCTTCACTGAGGGCAGTATTGTATGATTCTCTTGCAATGGACGATACATTCATTCTACTTATAGCAACACCTCTGCATTGAGGGTGAGCTGGTTCAGTCGGGCCTGCTAACTGAACCAGCTAACCAGGTAACTTTGGTTGCATTTTTTTCAGGGCCGGACTGGGAACCCAAAGCAGACCTGGCAATTTTGTCAGACCGCCTGCACCCCCCGCACCCCCCACCGTGGGGGGGGGAGGTGGGAAGGGGCAAGTGTGAAGTGCTGGTGCTTAAGAAAACCAGCCCCCAGCACTGCTGCTTTTGTTACTGGGGGGCGATATTGCAGCACCATTGCGAATCCGGCCCCCAATGCTCTAAAACTGGCCCCCACCCTTCCAGCCTTTTGGCGAAACGCTGGATGCCCGCTATGGCAGGTCCGGCCCTGATTTTTATTTAAAGCACAGCAGTGGCAAATGTATGCATATGAAGCTGCTCTTGATATTACCTGTGCAACTGTTAAATAGACCATGAAGAATGTGCGTTCAGAATTGCCTACAATTTCCCAACACGTCTCTATTGCAACGACTAACATAGATGTAAACAGTGCACTGAATCACTTAGAGTGAGTCAACCCCTTAAGTCCTGATCCCCCTACTCCCCCTTAGCGCTGTGCCCTTTTCTGAGATTTGGTTGGGGTTCAAATGTAAGTCTTCATCATTTTATCCACTAAAATGTAAGGGCCAAATTTGGGTCCTTTTTTCCTACATGTTGGGACTTGCAAAGGTGCCAATGGGTTTACAGTTTCCTTTTGATTATTTATCACTGTGAATCCTGGATTGCTAACAGTGCCAGATTATTCTGAGGGCATTTTATTAAAATGTATATTTGTGCACACTGACTTACAATTTGAAGCGATTATTATGGTAGAGAAATTCAATATTTAAGAAGAAGTATCCTAGCAGTAAGCCCTCCCACAATTCTGATAATAAATGGTGCCCCACCTGTGTGGGTAACCCTGTCGCATGGGACAGGAATTGCCCATAAACTCAAATATGCGATGAGTGAAAATGGTGTTTGGATAATATGGGTTTTTGTGGTGACGGATGCCTGCCGTATCTGGGCTGAGATTATGCCTGCATCAAGTACACCTGCCAGTACTTGACTTTTCTGAAACCTAGAGATTTGAGGTAGTCAAGGGTGACATGGTTTGCATGGATCCTTCCACTGTGTACTTACATAGAAAGATCTGACAAACATTGACACCAAATAATTTCCTTCCTTTCTTTGGGGGAAAGTTGCAGATTCTGTGGAGAATGATTAAGTTCTCACCCCACACTTGTGTGGACAGAACTATCGCCTAGGACGGAAATGGCTCAAAAATGAATCGTGGAAATGTGAAGAATGTTGCTGTGTACATCCAATGCTGCTGTGATTGGCCTGTATCCAGTGAAACCTAAAAAAACCCTGACATTTCTAAAAGCTAGACACCTGGGAGAGTACAGTATGGTGTGGCATGCATGGATCCCACTACTTTTCACCTTACCCAGAAAAGCCTGCAAATTTCAATGTTTGAGTCAAGAACTCATTTTTTTCATTTTTATTTCCACAGATAATTAGGGAACTTTGCTGTCAACAGTGCAGGTCCTGCCATCCTGAAAAGAGAGACCTCAAACAGAGTAATGGTGGACATATACCAGCTCTGATCAGGGTTGGAATTAAACAGATTGAGAGCAACCAGGCTCCTTCTTCAATGCCCCAAATGTTTCCAAGTGTGATGACAGGTCTACTTTCTGGTGAGATGCAGAAGTTTTCTTTCCCATTGCCCTACATTTGACTTCTCAACACTCAATATTAGGATGCTAAAGAATTTGTGGGTAGGGGTGTAAAAAAAACTGTAACTCCTCGGTGCAGCTGCAGAGTCCTGTGCGAGACACCAGGCAGCAGCCACAGGGAAGGTGCATTTTAATGTCTTACTTCACTTTCTCAGCAACTCCTAAGTCATATCTGGCTCTAATGAGCCTTTTGTTTGTTTATTGTGTGTATGACCTGTTTATTCTTGTACTTTATTGGAAAACGTTACTGATCAAATTTGGTAATGATCACTGCTTAGAGCTCTTGGTCCTATGTGGTTGTGGCCCTGCAGTGGTGCTGGAACTATTTTCAGTGTGGGGACGCTGGCTATTTGTGCAGATGAGTGCAGTACAATATCTAAGCCTGTCCATGGGGGTCTGGATGGAGAAATACTGGGAAAATGGGATCAATGAGTCCAGACCATAGAATATTTTCAAAATAGGTTGCTACAGAGAATCTTTTTAATCAATGCACTGCAGGAGGTCTGTCTTCTTTAAGACAATGGGCCTGATTCACAAAGGTAAAGTGAAACGCAAGTCTAACTTTACGACATTTGGTATTCACAAAGGGCATTTACTACTCGTAAACAGGGGCGGCCCCTCCGCAATGGCGTAGGAGCGTCGCCCCACTGACTCAGAGCCAGCAGAAGAAATATAAAACGATATTTCAATATCGTTTTATTTTTAAGCAGCTGGCTCTGCCAGAGTGTACAGGGAGGGGTGGGGCCAAGGCATGGGAGGGGGAGGAGGAGTGCTAGGTGCACTCCTTAAGTGCTCATGTGTGTTTTGCTGGCCATCTCATCTACGAGTAGTAAATGCTCTTTGTGAATACTGAAAGTCATAAAGTTAGACTTTCGTCTCATTTTACCTTTGCGAATCAGGCCCAATGATCTTCATTTCGGAAACTGTTCAATACAATCAAGTGGGTGCTGCTGCACCAGCCACACCACCACAACCATTGCCACTGTTGTCCTGTGGACATCACTGTGTTGGGGTCATATGCTGGAAAAGGTCCATCAATTTTCAACTTATTTTGATTCAACTTTTTAGTTTTTTCTAAACCTTGCCAATAGTAGATGATTGGCATGTTGCACATTGCAAATTTCTTTGCCATAATCACCTGACTGCTTGAATAATTCCACTTTTCGGTGGATCACAGCAAGAAAAACACAACAAAAATGTGTTCTTTAATTTGTAGTGGGAATTGTTCCCTAAGTTATATTTTAAGCTTCGCATTTGATAAAGAGGTATCGTGACCTCCCACCATGAATATTCCTATATATATAAGACACTATTTCTAACTTCGACTAAACTGAATGTAAGCTACTTGCTTGTCTAGTCATAAAAACTGATCTGCTGTTTTTTGTAAGTGTTTCATTTGATTTAATATCCCCCGCGTCTTAGAGCGAGAAAGCTCATTAATAAAGTGTATGCATATTATGTTTACTATCAGGTAAAGAAAATCCAAGGTATACAGAATTACAGAAACACTTGATGTAACCGTGAACTCAAAATCAAACAAACAAAGATATTGAGTCTCAAACATTTTGACTTTTTGACTTTATTGCCTGCAAAAATTATAATATAAATAAATATACAAGTATTAAAATCGAGGTTTATCCAGAATGTCAAATTGAATTAAACGAGGAGCTGCACGTTGTTTCAACAAACAGCAAGCAAAGCATGAAAAACAACTTAAAAAATATGGGAGCAACCTAGATATAATTCCAGCATTCAAATTCTTAATGACAAGTGATGAATATGTTTATCCTCCAGTGTTGTTTCATTTCTCATGGAGGGAGTTGCCAATGTCACCAAGACAAACTGATTTAACATGCCATAAATTCATTGCACTGACTTGCCAAAGTTTCGACCTTGAGACCTTCTTTCAGCTTATAAATCTAATCATGCTGCCATCAGACCTTGCAACAGACGTTCTCTTCCCCAACTATTTAACTTGTAATGTTAGTATTAGTTTATGTACTTAAGCAATAAGGTGAAGGCCATTTGCCCTTGAATGACTCAAGAACCCCTCCATCATTATTTAGTCTGGCATGTTTCAGAATTAAGAGTAGGGTATGCGAAATTCACATAATTTGCATTGGTGCAATTATGCAGAATTTCTGGGAAATTACACAAAACCACTGCATAATTGTGTGCAAAGTAATACCAGCACTAGGCACTATATTTTAGTGTGAAATGTGAACTCACGTCCATTTTGGATACAAAGACACATTTTGTGCTAAAAAATAGCTACAAAAGACAGGCACCACAAACAGCAGCTGCTTTTTGTACTCTTTCAGGCATATTTACAAGCGCTGTTCACCTGCGGAATGTCACATGCCTTAGTGCCATATTGACAGGGAATTGGCGTAGTGCAGCATCGCAAATCATTTTGCTGCGCTGCCCTACACCAATTTGAAAGGATAGGAGTGCACCATATTTAAAAGATACAGGGGCATATTAGCTAGGAATAGCGATATTTATCGCTAAACGCGCTTAGCGCGAATCCTGTTAACGCCGCCTATCGCTGGAAAATATCGCTGAGATAACACCCTATTAGTAAGGTTTATCTCCATAGCGATAATATTTCCAGAGATAGCGGCAAAATAAGAGAATATCGCTGGAAAACCAGCGATATTCTTCGCATTAACGCTAAGGTGGATTCAGCATTAGAATCCACCTCCTATACCTTAAACAGGTGAAGTCATAGTCAGTAGCAGGTGTTAAAATCTAGCGATAAACACGCTTAGCGCGATTTATTTTATCGCTTCGCCTGCCTTGATAATAGGGGTTAGTGGTGTTAGCGACTGTTTACAGTCGCTTTTAGTGAGGAACGCCTACCTTGCATGTCATTAGCGATAAATATCGCTGACATGCAAGGCGATGTATTCCCGGCCTCTAACGCCTGAAAGCTGTCGCTAACGCCTGTTAGCGACAGCTTGCTAATAGGGCGTTAAAAATATCGCCGATTTAGAGGCAAAAAGTGCCGCTAAATCGGCGATAAAGACCTTGATAATATGCCCCACAGTGCATTCCTGTCCTTTCAGGCAGTGCCGGAGCACATTTTGCAGCTGTGCACCAACGCAGGCACCCTTGCACCATATGACATGATTGTTTTTGGGAAGGAAGGGGAACTTTCCTGCACAAAAACAATCATGAGAGGCATTTTCCTGTTTCCATATGTGCTGCAGAACGCAGGGAACACACATAGAAAGAGGCAAAAACGGGGAGAAATCTAAACATTTCACCTCGTTACGCCTGCTCTAGGGAGGCACAAGGTTTTTGAGCTGCACCAGGTTCACCTGATGTTATAAATCTGGGGCAGCATCAAATTCTATGGTTGATGAGTGAGAACACCCACAGCAACAACCGTAGAGCACCTCTTTCACGCGGAGTAAGGCAAGGCAGCAACATGCGCTGCCTCACCTTACTCCATATCTACAAGGGCATGAAAAGCCATGCAGGGTGGCTTTACCTGGCCTTGTAGATATGGCTAAGCCCTGTGAACCACTGGAACATCACAAAACGTGACATTTTAGCAGTGCACAGGGCTTGTAAATATGACAGTTTGTTTCTTTGCCTTTACGCAAAATTTTTGATTAGGTTTTGGTAAGATAAATTCAGCATCTTTCTGAAACCACAATTACACATCTGTGGTAATACCATGCAGTGCCTATTTTAGCCGGTGGTTGGCAGTGGTGCCCACCGGCTCTCATTTTGGGAACCACCATTCATTTTTCACATCATACATCACAGAAAGTGGAAAAAAAGGAGAAAGGGAAAGATGGAAAACCATCACAAAGGGAGAAAGCAGGAACCTGCGGGAGTGAGAATAAGGGGCAGGGAGTGCCTGGTAGTCTATTAAAGAGGCATGAGGTGGATTCCAGACTACGCAACATTGCTATTCTGGGTTCCGACATGTAATAGTGCCAGTCAGTGGCTTCTGAGCAGAGCTTTGAGCACCGGTACTCATTCTTTTACAAATGATGCCAGGGTATTATTGCATGATTCCTCTTCTATCAATGCTTTTTTTCTGGTGGTAGACAAGAGCAGACATGTTAGCAAAATATGTGGTAAAAGCCCCCTTATATGTATTTTAGTACAGAATCCAGCAGTAATACCCGGTTGCTAATTAATTACTGATTTGGTGCATGAAGATGGGTTTAAAACTATAGGTCTCATTTGGAGTGCTTTGGTATTGGACAAAATAATACACCCTTTAATTATCCATACCATAGTTCCTGATTAGTTCCCCATTCCAAGTTCAGCAACTCAAAATGGGGACAATATAGATATACCAACATTTCACTCATATTCTGAGCTTCAAAACTTGGAATATTGTAGTCAGTGGCGGCTCACAGAGGGAATGCTGTGGGGCGGTGAGGCGGGGCGGGGGCCAATTCGGCGATGCAGCGAGTGCAAGGTAAATAGTTTTATTTATTTATTTACTTACTTTACTCCTTGCCGTCGTATGTCCGACTCCACTACCCCCCCACCCTGCCCCGCCCCGCCCCACCGCCACACAGCATTCCCTCTGCGAGCCGCCACTGCTTGTAGTATTTCCCAAACAAATTCTACCAGGTTTCACCTGTGGGATAGAACGATGGCTCATGCCTGTTAACTTCCTCTCTTCACTCTTTCCTCTTTTCTCTGCAGATTTGCATGAATTGTCACCTGTGCCATATAGTCTCTTTCTCTTTTATTTATCTCTTTCCAAATTGTCACATATCATAGTCATGACTAGGCCTGAGCTTATTTATGTGGCTAAACTCAGAAACACCTACATTTCAGGATGAATCAAAGTTCATGTGTATGAAAACCTTGGCACAGGGACGTGGCTAACCACCTAAGATGATGGATGCATCTCTCTAGAGCTCCTGCTGGGTGCTCGGAATCCATGCATAACTCAAAACCATCCATAATATACAATAGGATAAGCCACTGTTCCTATAAGGGGAAACACTCTTATGCCCTTGGGTGTATCTCTGATTTGATTATTTGCTGCTGGAGCCGGCGACGACTGACAGGCCAGATGAAACCTATGGAGGACGTCCCGGTGGCTGCACAACGTGGCTTGGATGGCTGCTTCCCTCCTCAGGTTTCACGTGGTTAGGACCCAGCATGGGTCCGGAGGTGTAGCTCCAGGTAGAGGACCCTCCTTTCCCCCCCTGAGCTACATTGGACTATCGTGGGACCAAAGTGACCCCTTAGGTGCCCGCATGCAACATCAAGAGGCAGAGCGGCCAGTGGAGAGAAATGGCAGAGGCTCAATGACGGGCGAAGCGAGCCAGTCCTGAGGTATTTTGCTCGCCTACTGCTGAGCTCACCGAGGGCACTCAAGACACTGGGGCGGATGATCGGAGCCGTTAGCCGCTTCCCCCCTCCCAAGTGGCAGCACTGGTTGGGCGCTCTATGGCAGGCAGCAGCCTAGAGACAACAGGTGAGCCTGGATGAATGGGCCTCCGGGGACTTGATTTGCAGTATTGGGAGCCCCTCCCCTGCCCCACACCACCATCAAGACTTAGCACTTCTCAACGGGGGGCATCCCCGACAAGGAGCCTCGATTGCACTTTTACTGGAATTTGATTATTACTTCACATGGGATAATAACCGATCTGGATCTAGTACACTGCTGAGATTTCAGGCTTTCCCCAAACCCTGGAGGGTCTGGTGATTTGGTGAAGATTTTTGTTTTCACTTGGCATCTAGGTGCCTCCCTGACTGGCCCGGCCACTGGGATAGGCCTACACTCAGTTGTGTGATTTACTTGCTCACCTAACGTGGGCTTGGCTGATTGCTGGGGGCAACTTCTCTATGATCACGTGTGATACATGGTTGCCCGGATTAAGTGTTGTTATCACTTATTGTGGCAGGGGACCTGGTGTCTACCATAGAGTATACTAACAGTCATCATTGGTGGCACCAAATCTACCAGATCAACGCAGTTGCCGGACCGTGGGGCATCTCAGCATAGCCACTCAGATGGCTCATCAACTAAAACATTGGTAGATTGCATTCCACCCACAATACTGGACAACCCTCCTGATATAACGGACATCGGGCCAGATGTATGACCATTCACTTTTGCAAGTCGCAAATTGCGTCGAATTGCGACTCGCAAAAGTGAATGTACAACAGTGTCTCAGACACTGTTTGGGATTCCCAATGGGGTCGCAAATTGCATGCCTCAATAATATTCATGAGGCAAGCGCAATTTGCGACCCCATTGGGAATGGCTAGCACACCCATGGATGGTGGCCTGCTGGGGTCAGCAGACCACAATGTATGTGACTGCTTTTTCAATAAAGCAGTTTTGTTTTTTAAATGCAACCCGTTTTCCTTAAAGGAAAAAAAGGATGCATTTAAAAAGGAAAAATGAAACTTTTCAGTTTCATTTTTTATGGGCAGGCAGTGGTCCCTGGGACCACTGCCTGCTCTTAACAAATATTTTCGCACACACTCACAAAGGTGGAAGGAGTCCCCTGGGGACCCCTTCCCGTTTACGAGTGGTTTACCACCTACTTGAAGAAGGTGGTAAACTGCTAGGGTTTTGCGGCAGCAAATGCGGTCACATAACAATATTACATGGCATTGAGACTCGCTATTAGGAAGGGATGCCCCTTCCTAATAGCGAGAGTCGCAAACGCTATTTTGCGAGTCAGTGACACGCAAAATAGTGTTTGTACATGCCAGAACCATTTTTTGCGGTCGCAAACTGGCCGATCTCCCGTTTGCGAGCGCAAAAAAGGGCCCTACATCTGGCCCATCATCCTCCAAGAAATACGTGACTCCAGGGCAACCATTAAGCATTGCTTTGGTACACTGGCAGCAGATCTAGGTCTGCTGAGAGACGATCACTGTAAATAATCAGATAGGGTCAAGTCTGCTGAAACAACCTTATCTGCTATGGCTCCCCAACAGGGGTCACAGTCTGCTGCTATGGAAGACCTCCCAAAACAACACACAGCCTTACAGGACAGGGCAGAGGATGCTGAAGGCTGAGCATGTCTCAATGATGTGTGCATCATCGGAATGCCAGAGGGGGCGGAAGGACCCAATGTCACGTTGGTTACAGAAAAATGGCTTCAAACGAGGGTGGTCCGCAGGGATACTCAGCATTGTCTACAGTGGAGAGAGCACATAGAGTTCCAGCGCATCATTCTCCTCCAGGGTTACTGCCGTGACCTATTGTTGCCCGCATTCTCGATTTCAGAGCTTGAGACATGGTACTACAGAAGGCCAGATAGAATTTGCTGATAGTTATGGACAACACCAACGGGTCCCTCTTCTGGGACTACACAATTGGCAATCCAGCATCAGCCATCATTCCTTCCTGGACACCAAGAAACACTCACTCAAGTATGCATTGATGCTATGCTGGGTTTGGTGAATTAGTGGACTAATGTGTCCACTGTAGGGGCCTGTGTTCGACCTCATGGTCACAGGATCAAATCCCGGTGAGTTCACTCAGCCTTTCATCCTTCTGAGGTCGATAAAATGAGTACCATTGAGTTGGATAAAATCATCATCATAAAATCTATTTCCTGTTGACAAAAACAACCATGAAGGAATACATTACATATAAATATAAAATCATCTCAGTAACACATTTCCACGTAGTAATACCCACCATTAAAAAAGAGAACCCAGGCTAGCAATCAGAGGAACTAGTCAGGTCTTGATCGCATAGACGTTAATGCAGCTCATAAAAAATATAAAACAGCAACCATGACAATTTAATTAGGAAGCATCTGTAGATAAATCGAGGCCAGCCGCACCTGAGGAAAATTCAGTGACTTCAACAAGGGGACTAAAAATTGCTTCCTGGGTGTGGTAAAATGGCAGCAGAACATAACAAAATGTAGGGTGCCCTGCAGAGACCTATTGTTGCAGCCACAGGGCAGCCTGCAATCGGGCAAAGCCCAACTACTTGGGGAAGCCAAGAGAGGGTGAAGTGAGTTCAACCTGAACCTGGCGAAAATAAACCTATCTTGCTGGTGTCAAACATGGGCTAAAGATGGCTCCATGCCCTAAACAGTTTTTAGGAGCATGTGTCTCCACAACTAGGATTTCTGGAGCTCACGCTGCTCTCTTTCCACCTGGGCCCACTCCAGGAACAACCTTTTAACACATTTCAGTTCACGAGAGGATAGCGAATTAGGATCAGTAAAGATATCCAATCTCCCCAGGGAGGCAAACGCTGCCTTTATGTATGCTATCCACGGGATTTGGTCAAGAGCCAGACAATTAGAAAGGATCAGCCGGTTCAGCTTAGTTCAGATCCTCCCTGGTCCAGACCTTGATCTAGCACAGGAGAGGGCTAAGGGCCCCTGTATCCATCATGAGGCCAAGACCAAGCTCCACATGTACTGAAAACGCTGGAATACAATGTAGTACCTGCACTACTCAATGTAGAAATTGATTCTCCGCAGTTTGGCTCTTGGCCATGCTAGCTTACCCCCAGACCTCACTTTCATACTGTAACTGGGATACACATTTGGCCTGATAGATTTTTAGAAGGACCCTAACTGACCAAGACCCTAACCTACGTGCAAACCTAAAACCTGCCTGTAATTTTAAGAAACTCAGATCTTTTGCGATAAATTAGCAGCTTTCAGTTGTTCTTGGCATTGAATAGGACCCCCAGATAGGTAAAGGCCTAGACTTTGCACAAGGTGTGGTTTGCCACATTAAAGGTCTTAGTTCTAGTGGACTTTGGACCGACAACCATAATATAGGATTTGGAAACGTTGACAGACTGGTCCAAGTCCCCCATAAATGAGACAAACTTGACCAAGAGTAGATCCAACCCACTAGCCGTGCGGGCCATAAGGACCAAATCATCTGTGCATAACAAAACTGGGAGGGATCTGGCTCCTACCTTAGAGCAATCCATTTGAGCTACAAGAAGGGCAGACTCCAGCCTGTTCCCACACAAGGTGAACAGGAATAGAGCAAGAATAAACCCCTGATGAACACCGCTACTAGGTGGGAAAGGCTGTGTACGCGCAGTACCCTGTGAGAAACGCAGATCAATGCGGATTCATGCTGCGCTGGAGCACCTCCTTGAAGATGTGATGACTTTACTAGGTTGTGGAGGTAGCTAGGGAGCATTACCCTGCGGCGGGCTGCCTTTCCCTAGATCTTCAGCAGGCAATTGATACCTTGGGGTGGGATTATATGTTCTCAATATTGGTTGCATTCAATATACCTCCCATTTTAATTTGCTGGGTCAAACTCCTATTTAATAACCCCACTGTGAGAGCGAGAACAGGGAGACACATATCATCAAGGTACCTGATATTCCATGGTACCAGGCAGAGTTGCCCACTATCTCCTCTGTTGTTCATTTTTGCATTGGAACACGTGGCGCAGCACCTCAGGCAGATAGCCAGAGATTGGGGCATTCCACAAGTACCTCAGATCCATGCAGTCTCCATGTATGTGGACGATATGATTGTGTATGCTCGGGACCTGAGGGCGGACTTAACGCCAATATTTAATTTACTCTAATCATTTGGTGACTTGTCGGGTCTCCCAGTTAATCATGCTAAATACTATCTATTCTCATTTCAGGTATCCATAGCCCATGATACACTGTTTTTAGGTACACAGACCAGACAAGTTGCACATCATATGTTCCGGTATTTGGGTATCCAGATATACAGATTCAATATAGATTTAATCGATGGAAACTTGCAGAAAGCCATCTCCTTGCTGACGTCCCAAATAAAATTTTGGATTACGTTGCCTTTGTTGGTGGCAGGCTGGATTGCATTGTTGAAGATGGGGATGTTACTCCTGTCTGTTATAGTCCCAGCAGCTGTTTTTAGAACACTGAATTCCTTGTTGGTTGAACTAATATGGGGCACGGGACCGAGTAGTGTTGGCCGACACAAGATGCAGTTACCACCTGGGGAGGGGGAAATGGGAGTACCGGACTTTAGAGCCTCTTTCTTGGCAGGACAATTAAAATTGGCTATCCCACTGGTTAGTGGGTTTCCACTTAAACAAGATTGGCTATACTCTGCATATGTTGCAAATAGGCAAGCTACATTGGCTACTACTACCAGGAGTGGTGTGGCCCCCTCATCTTTCATTACTGCTAAACAATGCAGTAACATATTGGAGGTGTGCTCTCTGGTATACAAACTCACCCCGTATTACACCCCTAATATACCACTACAGGGCTTGCCTACCTTGGTGGGCATGCACTTGTCGGTCTGGCTGACACCCTGGGAGAGTGGAGGGATCACAACAGTTGGGGATCTATTTGAGGAGGATGCACTGATGACCCATCATGAATTCACACAGCTCCATGGACTCCTGAATTCCATCTTTCTGACACAGGCCAACATTTCACAATATGTATGTACACACTGGATGTTGACAGGGACTGAACCAGAAATGCATGCAATGATTAATGTGGTTAATGAAATTAGTACTGGTAAATATCTAGTGAAGTGGCTCGATAAGGGACTGCTTATCCATTTACACACATCATTAGACCCTCTAAGGGCTCAGTGGGAAATGTATCTAAATTGCGACTTACACGATAAGGAACCACACTTGCTTCTTGAATACCCAAGTGTGAACTCCCGCAACCCCGCTTGAAATTAATTCACTTTGCACTCTTACACAGAGCATATTTGAGACCGTTGAAACTTCATAGAATTTTACCGACAGCATCTCCCAATTGTCCTAGGATTCAAGCAGATACCGCACATCTACTGCATATGTTGTGGGCTCGCCCCTCGCTGACATCTTACTGGGGGGATATAAATGACACACTTTCGGCACCTACAAGGATTATCCAATGGAATACTGTGGAACATTGGGGCATATTATCTACAAAAGGCGAGAATGATCGCCAGCGCAAGGTATCGGCATGTCTTTTATCGCTTCTTTTCCTGGACAATTTTCGCATTCTTATCGACGTATTATGAACACATCGGTAAGATGCGATGGTGTCCGGGAAAGGAAGCGATAACTCCCGCTAACACGCGATAGGCATTCATGCGATAGCATGGGATCAGCGCGTTAGCGGTGCGTTTGCGTCAATAATATTTCAGCTACCCTGATGGAGTGCTGGAAAAACCCCTGTATGACCCGATCAATGGATGAATTATGCAGCAGGAACAACAGTGAATGTTAACATGTATGTAATGCTGTGAAAGGCCGGATCAGGACAACATAGTGAGGGCCTTTGATGTGATGCACCTTCTGGACATGAGTAGAAGCAATGGCTGTAGCTGGCTAAAATGTACCTTCATACAAGCTAAGGGGCTAATAATGAAGCATGACCTGTACCTCTTTGGTGTTTGTGGCTCCTCAGAAGGAGATCAGGGCTAGTCTCCCTCATGTACCTCCATGTAGAACCATTTTTAGTAAGGTTTTTATCAGGTGTTAAATTCATGCGTTACTCGGGGTTTAGCGCGACTTTTGTTATCGCGGGACATCTTTGGTAATAGAACGAAGTGGTGATAGCGACTTTTACCATGTAATTTTTGTAAGGAACGCCTACCTTGCATGTCATTAGCGATAATTATCGCTGGCATGCAAGGCGATAGGAAAACCGGCTAAAGCGGCGATGCTGCCTTGGTAATATGCCCCATTGTCTCTTACGCCTGCATCCTCGACCTAAGAATTTTGAGACAGTGGCACGGTTTGTGGACCTAACGCTCCTTCTGGCCAAGTGACAGATCACTAGGCATTGAAAATTCCTCAGAGCCCCCCATGTCTAATTCTGGCGGGAGGAGGTTGTACGCTGGGGCAGGGCTGAAAGTTATGCATTATACATTGAGGAATATCGCGGTCTACGTAAATGACCTATAACAATGGTGTAGGATGATCTACTGGAACAGTTTAACTCCCAGGAGGAAGAGGAGTTGGTAACGGTGCCCTCACACCACTGGCATCAGACTCACCCTGATGATAGGTATACACGATATACAACTACCCACCTTAGGCCTTTAGAGGTAGAGGGTCCCACTCACCACACTACAGTTTTTCAAAGACATGGATTAACGATGGCAGTTTAGGTTGCTGGTGGGGGTTTCAGATCATGTTTTATGTTTATGTCCTTTCATTTATTCTGTGCTATTCTTACTTGTATACAAGCGACCAGCGTGTCGCGTGGAATATATACCATATGTTGCATACTATATTCGAATGCTCCTGGATGATGCTCATTGCCAAGGAATAAGCTTGACCGAACCACTTTCTATGGCTATATCTGTGATGTGTGACTATTCTTTTGTTCAAGAAAATGCAAAAAGATATGTAAAAAATTAATAATAAATAAAACCTTGGGATAAAGTTACCTGAATATCTTCAGGCGCTGTGAGTAAAGACCCCAAAAGACAGTGAGATATTTTTACATAGTAATATTTTGGCAAGGGGGGCAGTCCCTACATTATACTGGTGCTTTTAAAGGAACAATAATGTCCTTCCTCATACATCCAAGGCACTTCGTCCTTACCTACTGGATTCTTCTTACAAATTGTGCTTTCTTTTTACTCAGCCTATGTGATGTAGGCTTAGTAAATGCACAAAAAAGTGGGCAATACAATGATGGCTCCAAATAATCTATTAATAATAATAACTAGGCAATTTCCAATGTTTATTTCAAAATCTAAGATCACTATTCCAGTGAAGAAAACTCCAGTGAAGAAAACAAAGGATAAAGTCATGTTATAGTTAGGCATGGAAGTGAGATAAGAACTAACGTTTAAAAACTGAAAAAACGCTGAAATAGTGACCCAACTATAACTGGCAATTTTGTCATGCACTGCTTCTGAACTCTCATGACATGTTAGATGATGTCATTGATGACATCACCAATTACATTTTAAATGACATTCTCGATTACATTACTGATGACTTCATCTAATGATTAAAGGCTTTGTGGACTTAAATTATTTCAGCAAGCCATCCATGCCTGTGCCCAATTTTCTATCACCAGCACAGTTATAAAGGACATAAATGTTTTTTTTGTTTTATTGTTTCAGCATACAATACAGTAAAGGTAACTTTAAACCTCACAGCATCCACATCGTCAGGTCCCCAGCATCGCATACATGACAGGAGTGACGTAGCAAGTGACAATACAGCACAGTTCACCCTATCATCAGCTCTTTAGGTATCATGAACAGCCCCAGGGTGCTCCAACAATATGTTGTAAGGGGAGTCCATATGTCCCTCAGCCATGACTCCACAGGCAGTTCCTCTGAATACAATATTAGTGTATCTCTACAATATATCATATTTTGCAGCCATCGCTTATATTTTGGAACATCAGGCTGGTCCTAGTATACTGTCACTAGCCTTTTGGCCAGTAGGAGCACAACTGCCACCCAGCGTTCTTGACATTTTAGCCTCGTGATTAAACCCAACAAACATACCTTGACCGTGCAGTCTACTGAGATTCCCGCCATCAAGCCCAGGTCTCGCACCCCCCTCCGCCAGAGCCTCTGGATGTCTGCACAGCTCCACACAAGATGTATGAAGTCTGCATCTTGTTCCCCACACCTCTGACATTGCGCATCTTCACGCAACCCATATCTGCACAGTCTGGCAGTTATGTGGTGCAGTTGCTTTTGGTATTTAAAATGTATGAGTCGAAAATTGCAGTTGGGGATCAGCATTTTCGTTAGTGTACAGCAGGATACCAATTCCTCCCATGTCAGGGGTATGTCTAGCAGAGCATTCCATCTCCTCAGCGCCGTGTCTGAGTGCAATGAGCTGTCCACCTGTATAGCATTGTACAGTTTAGTGTCCGAGTTTTTGTGGGTTGGGCTGGTAATTATTATCTGTAGCGCATTTGGCACAGGGGGCTCCTCAGGGAACGAGGGATAGAGGGTCCTAACAGCTAATCGGAGGTGATGATATATAAAAAGAAATAGCAGAAATGTATTACTGATAAAGGCCAAATCTGCAATTTCTATGAATCGCCCATTCATATACATGTTCCCCATTGTAGTGATGCCCACTTTTTTAAGGAGCAATATGCTCCCCTCTTCTTGTGACACAGAGAGGGCCGGAAGATGTTCCAGGGGGAATGCAGGTGCATATAAAGGCAGCTTGTGCATTTTCGCACCCAATGCGTGCCATGCTACTGTGGTACAGTGAATTGTATCTATATCAGCAGGTGGGGGTCTCCCTGTGGCTGTGGGGGAGAACATTTCATAGCAGTATGTGGTGTGCCCCTTCTGTCTCCTCTGCTAGATGAGATGTAAAAGCTGGAGGCTGGTACCAGTAGTGCGCGTATTGTGCTTGTGTGCATATATAATACAGATAGAGATCCGGTGCACCAAAACCGCCCATTCATATGGTAGTACATCACTTTCCATGTGATTTGGGGCTGCTTTTCTGTCCACGCCAGTCAAATTAACTACACTTGCAAAGTTTTGAAGAGGGTCTGCGGCAGTTTGATAGAAATATTACTGAAAAGCTAGAGAATCCGCAGTAGTATTACCATGTTCATCATAGCCACTCTATCTGTGAAAGATAGTGGCATTCTTATCCATCTATCCACTTGTTCCTCCAGCTTTCCCATGGCCAGGCTCATAATGTATCCACAGTCCCAGATACTTCACCGGGTCTGTGCACCACTTTAATGGATATTCCAATAGTTGAGGTTGTGTGCGCGATGTCTATGGCATTATGTACGACTTATCCCAGTTTACACTGAGACCAGAATGTTGTTCAAATCGGACATACTCCCTCAGCAGTGGCAACAGGTGTGCAGATGGTTTTCTTATGCACAGCGAGGAAGGGTATGGGGCAATAGTGACTGCACTTATCCCTTGGGTAGGGTAAAAGGTAATTCAAGCTAACTGGGTGCCAAGGACCTGAGACTCAATACCCTTAAGTCCCCTAGGATACAAGATCCCACCAATCATTAAAACACAAGAATGATCCAGCACTCCTAAACAAATTCAAATTATAACAGTTAATGAGAAATGAGTTCAAAGAATGATTCAGCAGGTCTGGTCTCGTTCCAATTCTTTATTCAAATTCTTCTTAAAAGAGAAAATGTAGCCTACGCGTTTTGTCCATCAAGGACTTCTTCAGGGCAAGGCAGTAAGACGTTTGCTCCTCAAAGTTCATAGAAGAAAATTTTTATTTGGATACTTGGTTTTGGATGAAATGAATTAAGTCCTTAAGTATTTTGCAACAGTATGGGAGTCATCCAATATAATCAATCCAAACGGTATCATAGACCATTATTATCAACGGTACATGTGTGATAATTCCATTACTGTTTGTGATCCGGTATTCGAACTGCTCAGTAAACGCGATCGGGTCATCTGTGACTCCCATACTGTTGCAAAATACTTAAGGACTTAATTCATTTCATCCAAAAACCAAGTATCCAAATAAAAATGTTCTTCTATGAACTTTGAGGAGCAAACGTCTTACTGCCTTGCCCTGAAGAAGTCCTTGATGGACGAAACGCGTAGGCTACAATTTCTCTTTTAAGAAGGATTTGAATAAAGAATTGGAACGAGACCAGACCTGCTGAATCATTCTTTGAACTCATTTCTCATTAACTGTTATAATTTGAATTTGTTTAGGAGTGCTGGATCATTCTTGTGTTTTAAAGATGGTTTTCTTATGTAAAGGACAATGCCATCTGCATATAATGAGACGGCAATAGGACGCTGCTGAAATCTAAGCACTGCCTCCGCATGCCACTGATGTACAACGCATGCCAGTGGTTCCAGCGCTATTGTAAAAAGGAGTGGTGAGAGGGGACACCTTTGCCTGGTGCCTCGATGTATGTGCAATACCGGCAATGTGTTCCCGTTAAACAGGACTCTCGCCCTCAGATCTGTATATACTAGTTTAACCCACCTCACAAACACACCTAGGATATTCATTCGCTCCAGGATCTCAAAAATGTATTTCCACTCTATTGAGTCGAATGCCTTGGCGGAATCAAGCAATACCGCCACAGCTTGCAGTTCTGTGTTTAACTGATGTCGATGCGCAAATATCTTGTGGAGATTCTGAGCAGTTGATCTTGTTGGGATAAATCCGGACGGGTCCAGCAGTACTACATGTGGCATTAGTGGTTGCAATCTATCAGCAAGGATCTTCGCTAAAATATTTGCATCTACATTGATGAGTGAGAGGGGTCTGTAGGAGTCACATCACTCTGATTTTTTATCTGGCTTGAGGAAGGTGGCTATCAGGGCCTCACTCAGCGTCAGGGGAGAATTTGCTTATTATATGCCTCCACATACATTGCATGGAGGTGAGGGGCAATCATATCTATATCCTTGGTAGAATTCACATGTTAGCCCATCTGGGCCATGGGCTTTCCTATTGGATAAAGTCCTTTTACCTTCGCGTATGTCCTCCAATTCTGTAGGTTGTGATAGGTATTCTCATTGCCAAGTTGAGAGCCATGCCAAGGCAATGTCTTCTAAATATGAAGAAATGCATGGACCACCAGACTGGTCCTCAGCCTCCCCCGGCACAGCCACATCACTCAACATCTCTGCGAACTCCACTGGCTCCAGGCAGACAGAAGAATAACCTTCAAACTCTTCCCCCATGCTTACAAGGCCCTCCACAATGCCAGACCAGCATACCGGAACAGCCGCCTCTCCTTCCTCGCACCCAAAAGACACCTCCGCTCCACCCAACTCGCCTTGGCCACCGTCCCAGACCAGACACAGAGGAAAGTCCTTCTCCTTTCTCGCTGCCAAGACCTGGAACACCATACCCCTCCACCCCAGACTATCTCTTATGCTACCCCAGTTCAGGAAGCACTTCAAGACCTGGCTCTTCGAATGACCACAGCATTTAGATGGATCTGCTCCCTACCTCCCCCCAGTGCCTTGAGACCCTCACAGGTGAGTATTTGCGCTTTACCAACCCTTGATGTATTGATTGATATCCGCAGTTTTAGAGGTGCAGAAAGTACCATAAAAATCTGTGAATTCCTTCAGAATTCCTGGTGTATCATAATTCCCCACCCCATTATCATCTACTATTTTCATCACCTGCATCGGGCCTCTGCATGGTCTCAGTTTGGCAGCCAATATCTGCCCCGGTCTTCCTCCCTCCCCATAGACCTGTGCCATATATCTACATCTACTCAAGAGAAATTTCAGTTCCCTTTTGGCTAGGTCCTTATAACTGGATATGTGATCTCAAATGGTAGCTAGGGTGGTAGTGCTGAGCCTGCTTTCATACTCTCCTTCTAGCTCTCGGATTGCTATTTCTAATTTGGTGATCTGCATTAAAATATCTTTTAGTTTCTCTGCATTAGTGCCTATACAGACTCCTCTTATCATAGCATTGAAGGCTTTCCACAGAGTTCCTGCTACCGATACGAAGTTCTAATTTATAGCATAGTATTTGAGAATGGCTTGTGGGATTGTCACCATATAGATCAGATTGAGCAGAGCAGTGGTATTAAACCTCCATGTAAATGGGGAGAATGTATGTGGGAATCTTAATCACCAATTTGACTGGCTTATGATCCGACAGTGTCCTCGCAAGATGCTGTATGCTTGTCACCCAGTTGCTGGCCGTCCTGCTTGTCAGCCAGTAATCAAGTCGGGACCACATACATGCACATACAAAATGAGCGTGCACTTCCAGCCCTTGCGGTTCCGCACCCTCTATGCGTCCACCATACTAAAGTCATCCATCCCTTTTCTTAGTACTTTTGATGCTTGTCTGCTCGGCCCCATGGGTTGTGTTGATTTGTTGATCATCATGTCCAATGTTGTGTTTAAGTCTCCACCTCAAAGTATTTCTGAGCGGGGTAAATCTCCGAGCAGGTTCCAAATGTTAGTATGGAAGGAGGGGTAATCAATGTTAGGGCAATATATGATCACCAAGGTGACAAGCGTCCCTGCCAGCGAGCCCTGCAGAAATGCATACCAGCCCGGGTCATCTGTGTGTTCGTGAGAGATGGTGAATGGGACTCCTTCCTTGACCAATATCAATACCCCCCTCAAGTATGAAGAATAAGAGGATGCCAGTCAGACCCCAGCCCATTTTGCACCCACTGACCTTTCTTTGGTCTTTGTTAAATGCATTTACTGAAGCAGGGCTATTTCTAGTAACTGGCGCATCTTATGAGGATTGTTCGGACCCCGCACATTCCAGGTTAACAGTATGATTGATCTGTTCATCCCCTATTTCTATAGTTAGCGACTGTAATGCTGGGAATAACCTTTTCACGAGCCATTTCCCAGTGGGACACGATGTAAAGCTGCAGAAGAAAAATATTCAACAGAGTCAACATCCCACCCTCCACCCACTTCAGCATCCCAAATATATTAAAGACCTCCCCATAACACAAAATATCAGCAAACTGTTTGCATAACTAGTGTGTTTCTCAGAACCAAATGGGGTGCACCCGTGGAGGGGCAGCTAGGTACTCTGTTCTCCCTGATGTACAGGGGTGGCCAAGAGCAGTTGCGTCACCCTACTAATTATAAAGTATGCCATTCGACTGGACAGGAGGAGTCCTCCTGACGAGGGCCCCTCCTCCATCTTGTTGTAGAGTTGCATATTACTACTTCTCATTACCATATATTATTGTTAATTTCATGTATGCTTGATAAAGTTATTGGCCTGTAGGGCTCTCACCATTGTCCGCAACTCAATCAAGCAGTGCATGTCATCCAGTCCTGTTCCTCTCACCGTGTCCTTCCCCAGGCACGGAAGAGAGAGACTAGCATTCAGCAGCTGCCCAGGTAATTTCGAGTCTTCTGAGTTGGTAGCTTCTGATCCATGACGACCATTTTTGCGGGGAGATATCTTGTTGACGTAATCCATCGCAGCTTGAGGGCTCTGGAAAATTTTAGATATACCTTGGTGTTCTATTTGGAGCCGTGCAGGATACAGCACAGCGTATGCTATTTTCACGGTTTGCAGCTTCTTTTTAACTGGCAGATATTCCTTCTGTGCCAGCTGCACCGCCGCCGTAAAACCCGGGAAGAACGACAAAGAGCTCCCTTGGTAGTTTATTTCCCCTTTTTCCCGTGCAAGCCTCAACACTGTGTCCCAGTCTCCGTAATTAAGTAGCCAGGCGATGATCAGCCTCGCCCTGGCCCCTGGCAGGGGGCTTGGAGCCAAGGACCGATGTGCTCTCTTGACCACCAGAATGCTTGACATTGCTTTAGTTTCAAAGATCTCAGTGAGCATGTTCTCTATGAACAGTTCCATGTTCCCAGTGTTGGTTGTTTCCTGTATTCTTGCTATGTGCAAGTTATTTCTCTGTGATCTGGCTTCTAAATCTTTGTTTTTTGCCTTGATGATCTCAAGCACTTTTTCCAAGTTCAAACTATTGCCCTGTAGTGTCTGCACCGTGTCCTCGGCCGTGGAGATTCTTTGCTCTGTTTCTGTGAGTCTGGTCGCATGCTCTCCCAGCTTATTGGTAGGTGATCCATGCGCAGGTTTAGTCGGTCTATTTTCCCATCTATGGATTGCAGACTCTGCTGCATTGCTAGCAGGGTACTTTCCAACGTACCTGCAGTCTGGCTTGAGTTGTCTGTTTCTGGCTCTGCATCTGCTTCAAGGGAATTTCTCATGCTTTTCCTAGGCTCGAAGGGAAGCTTCAATTAAGCTTTGTCTGTTTTCCCCATGGGGTCTACGAGTATCGACGTTATTCCTTGAGGCACGTGCCCACAGCAGGAGCTCCCCTACCACAGTGCCCACTCATTGGACAACAAGTAGCGGGTCCACACCACAGTTCTCATGTTTCTTCTGATGATTAATGGGCAGTGTACAATTATATTCTATATGCAGCTCTTAAGCAGCTTTTACACTGAGGATGCCACTCCTTACATAATCTTTACATTATTACTCACACTTTCTGTACCATTGCTGCTTTTTACATTTATTGCAGACTTTTGTGGTTATGCTTTTTCCCTGTGTCTTCTCCAGTTTTCTTGCTGAGTGCCTTCTGGACTCTGATCCCTGTTCAGCCTGCAACCCAGCGGGATCTCGCTGCGCTCTCTTCTCGGGCCAGGATAGCTCTCCACGGCATGGTATTCCTCCTATTTGCCCTCCACACTGCAGTGCCCGCAGCCACTCCCACCCGGGAGTCCAGGGCACAGCCGGCTCACCTCGTTCAGCCGCCAGCCCTCGGCCCCACGCATCGGCAGCCACAGTCAATCTCATTGATCCAGGGAGGCGCCACCATCCTCTGCACGTCATCTGAGAAGTACTCTTCAGGGCTCACAGGCCCCCTAGAGCACCATTCAGCGCCGGCTCACGCTCAGGAGGAGACTGGCACACCACCACCAACGCCCTCGTCCGGCCTCTGTCTGGTCCCCTCGATGCGCCCACGGGCCGGCTGAACTTTGCCCAGGTCCAACAATTTCTCTGCGCTCCAGTAGGGCACCGCCTTAGCCTGCGCAGCTACGTTCTGCCTCCCAGGCAAGTCTCGGGGTATGTCGGGGGATGCAGCTGAGTGTGGTCACGTTTCCATCCCACCTCGCAGGCCCAGGTCACGCAGCAAGGCTGGTCTAGCACTGCTTCGCTACCACCCCCAGTCCTCGACCTGCTATTCAGGGGTATGCCAGACGATCACCTCTTCTTTTGCCCTACCCTTTGAAGGTCACTGTATTGTTGGTGCTGTCAGATCACCACCGACTACACAGCAATGCTGCTTCGTCCCTTCGGTCCAGGCCTCAGGGGGAGCCACTAGACAGTCCCAGCCACTGCCATCTTAGTCAGCACGGTCTCTCAGCTCTATCCCTTCTCTCGCAATCTCGTGGCTTCTCATGCCTGTTTCTGCTTGATTTCCTGCCTGTCAGCTGCTACTCCTCACCGCCAGCGGCTGCATGTCACTTGCATTATATAATATCAACAGATTGCAGGATATTTGGTGGATGATGATCTCTCAGCCGGCAGAGCTGCACTACAGTGTGGCCATCTTGCTGTGGGTTCACCAGCTCTCCTCCATGGACATTAACTTTGCCCAGATGGTGGACACATAGCATATTTGAGAACTCATTCGCCTTTTGGAGGTTTTACCCACTTTTTACTGGTATTCTCCCACCTAAAATAACAAAAAAGCCTCCACAGACTTTAATGGTGTCCCCATTTTTAGGTTTCACCTGCACAGCGCTTGCACTGTGCTTGTGAAATCTATTGTATTAAATATATCTCAAAAGGGAATTTACATCCCCCCTTCACTTCTTATTGGTCCTTGTGCTCGTCACTTTATTTTTCTTTGTTTCTATTGGTTGCAGCACTCTATTTCCTGTTCTTCTGTGTTAGTTTCTCTTATCAGTTCCCCAAATACCAAAGTACAATATTTATCCACTTTGGGGGAACTTCTTTTAAGGCTCACCAAAGTACAATATTCATCCACTTTGGTGGAACTTCTTTTAAGTCTCTCAAACAACGATTGGGAAAATAAAATAAAAACAAAAGCTACACCCTTAATTTAAAGTTGCAGCGCTGCCTGAGTAGTGTGGGTTTCGCAAGCTGTTACTATCTCAGTGGAGATCATCCTAGGGTGCCTTTTATTCATTCTCCACTCTATGGACGAAGCACACGCTACCTAGTGCGGCCGGGGCACAAGCAGGGACCAACTTGAGTGCGTTTGTCACTCAGTGTACAAGCAGACATCCACTTCAGTGCTTGATTTATTTGCAGAAGTGCTGCCTACAGTGAGCACACCTTTTTTGGAAGCACTGTGTGAGCAGTCCATTCATCAGATGACTGATGTTGTAATCAGTGGAATATTTGATTAGGGTGAATAATTAGATTTGCCATTGGTAATTCTGATGTTTTGGTGCCCAAGGGGAGGCTGTTTGCTTTGTAGTGTCAGGCAGCTTCTTGCACGAAGCAATGGCTGCCTAACGAGACCCATGTCCTAATGACTCATGCGCAGCAGCAACAGTAAGGTGAACTTTAATGACGGCCCCTCTTTAGTAGGCCCCTAGCTGAGAGAAGACTGCAGTCAAATGCACCTGAGGAGCACGCGAGCCTTCCCTCGTGTGGATTAAAGATCAAATTACTACAGCGACAGCCGTAGCTGATCTCTTTCAAAGCTGAACAGTATGTAATGGGAAACTTAACATTAGTCACAATGCTGTTGCGAGCCCTTACACTACAAGAAGGGAAGAAAAGGCTATATCCGGTGATATTAAAAGCAACTTGCAAAAGAGACCTGGCATGGCTGTGCTGCACCCCAGAGTGCACTTATGACCTGTACTGAAGATGATGTGCAGTCCTGTATTAGTCATAGTGGCAGCGGTTTCTCCTTTACTTACATTATATGTCTCATTTACGTAGAATATTAAATATTTCCCATATGTCTAAATCATATCTATTCGTTATTGAGTTTGTCGCTTCATCTGCAGTTTCACATCTCCTAGTGTAAGTGTTCTCTTCACGGGGACTCGTAAACCTATTTCATACTCGAGGTATGAACTTGTGGCCTTTGTTTTTAAAACCAACATTTATCATCTTGGGACTGCTATGAATAGTTCGAGTGTTACGTTAACATTCTTACCTGCTGGGAGTGCTTTTTAGGTCAAAGATTGCAAGGACTTCTTGGGGACATTCAGAAAGCTTCCATGGGAATGCATTCTGCCCATTGCTTACCATTTCTCCCCGCAGTCCGAAGCGGGGGTAATCTCTCAAGTCACAAGCACAATACACCTCTACTGGCACCACATGACCACTGAGACATGCTCGAGTTAGTTAGATGACCAGTCAGCTATACTGGGGGCGTGCAATCAGCATTCCTTATTTACCAAGCAGGCAGGCATGGATGCGGCTCCCGCAAAGGATTACAGCATGTATCACACCGCTTGTTTTATAAAATAACAACTGGCGCTCATTTAAAGCCCTCCAATTTGGCCTTTGGGTTGAGTTCACGCTATGTAAAAACTGCAAAAAAATGCACAACCATGTAAAAAAAATTCTTAATGTAAAGAAAGACAAAAAGATACACATTTCCTGGCAGATTTGTACAATAGTGAAATCAAAACACCTGTATAAATTGCAGCTTCACTGCTTACATTGTGTGATCTTGGGCAAATACTTTATGTCACCAAAACATCTTATTTATTATGTATGAAAGAACTTTCAAATATGTGAGTTCAGAATACCAGGGAGCATATTCTCAAGAACGTGCGATAACCATCGCAAAAGTTACTTAATGCAACCTCAACATCGCAGTCCATTGCGGGAAATTTACGCTGTGTTAACCAAGTATTCACATCACTGCGGTATCATGCGATAGTCCCCAGATAACCCGATAACTGTCTGCGTCAAAATCAACGCCACGCCTCAAAAATGCGAAACACGAACGCAAAAAAAGCTGCAATGAGGCCAAGCGCGATACAAAAAGCAGCGAAAACCAGCAGCAGGCCTGTAAATCCCACGCGTCTGGTGGGAAAATGCACCATAGAAGCAACAAAAACAACACACCAGAAACAATCCAAAGTGCGTAGCAACATGGATGCACCCTGACCCAGCGCAGAGGCCAACGCGAACCCCACAAGCCCCCCAGACCACCAGCAAGGACCAACGGGGTCGGGGATGGCCAAGGAGAAGAGGGAGAGGAAGACGGGGTGCAGTCCATAGGAAAACAAGACCAGCGTCACGGATGTGACAGAACACTACCAGCAACTGACCCACATTCAGACCACCTTGAATGCAGCCGGAGTGCCGAGGAGGCCAATGGAGGAGGCCAAGAGGCGCTGGCATGACGTGAAAACATAAACCAGGCCCAAAGCCGCTGCCAACAGGAAGCCAGGTACGGCGACAGGAGGTGGGAGTCCTGCGCCACAGGAGGAGCTGGAGGAAATGGAGGCCAGCCATCAGTGTGGAGACGGTGCAAGGAGGTGGGAGTACGGACACAGCTCGAGAGGACCTGACACAACAATAGGGTGAGTAACGAACAGGTCCTGGGGGGACGGGGGGAGATGTGCACAATGGCACACATGCACAACGACGTGTAGCACACTGCACACCCACAATAACCCAGGGTCATGTCCCCCATCCCCGTGGCACACTGCAGCACACACACATGGCAATCACAGCACATCCCATGAGAATGTGGCACAAAGTGCAACACCGACACTGCCGAACAGGGGACACAACTGGGTCGGCCCATGCGCAGAAACAGGCCAATTACATTTGACAGAGCAGGGAACTGTGAGATGCATATGTACGGGTACAACCTCACAACAGTCATGTAGTCCAAATGTCCACTGTCCCCCCTCAAATTGCCAGCACCGCCCAAACAGTCGCAATGTACATTGTCACACAGTCTGCATGTCTACAAGAACAATGCGCCAACATAAATGTCAACACAATGTCAACATGCATCTCCCCTTCACATTGCAGAGGGACAAACAACACCTCCAGCAGGTCAGACCAGAAAACCCATCAATGATGCCGGAGACGACCACCACGCCTTCGACACCGACGCCCTACAACAGCCCATGGACATCCCACGCAACCCACCACCAGGACCAGGGCAGACAAGCTACTCAGAGGAGAACCCAGCCCCTGCAACAGACCACACAGCATGAAGCACCCGCAAGCACGGCTGGCTCACAACACTTCACCGACCCACACATGGCACCCCAATGCCAGGTGTCAGGACGCCAAAAGGAGGTGGCCAAACAGGTGCAGGTGTGGTCTGAAGCCATGGAAGGCGAACTAGATCACATTTGTGGGTGTCAATTACCCTTCAGGGACCACCTACACCCCACAAAGGAGACCCACACTGCCATAGAGACACATGCAGATGCACATTCCCAGTACAGAACCACGCCCAGGGGCACACACATATCAGTCACACACCCACGTTGGCACTGCGTACGACGGCCCAGTCCACTCCCCTTATGAATTGAGTGGGTGACGACAAAGCCACATGTCCAAGCTCCAACCCGCTGCCTGCGGAGACATGTCTGCGTCTGCTGACACAGCACACTGTAATGTCGTACGGCCCAGGGCCCTCATGCATACAACAAGACCACAGGGACACACGCAGATATCATGTTGAACTGGCTACGGGCACGTGCGCCCGGCCCCTTTATTGGCAGGGCCACATGTACAGTGATGCCTGTGCTGGATGTGTGTGGGGTGAGCATAAGCCAGCCCGCACGGAGTGCTTGGTGCTGGCAACAACTTGAACAGTGGACACCAGTGCAATGGAAACAGGAAAAACCAGCATAACAGAGTCAACTGCTGAGCAACATGGAGGGAGCCGGAGCAAGTACAGAGGTCACCCAACATACAAACAGAAGTGACCGTGAGTTGCAGTGCACTGAGGTTGGGGCACTAGAGCTGAGCGCGCTCATGTGATGAAAATTACTAGGATTGTGTCCATTCGGGATATTCCTGATGCAGCTGCAGTGGAGTGTGTTAGACCTGCATCAACTTCCTCGTCAACGTCCCAGGTCTCCCACACTGCCGGAGGTGACATTGCTGCGCAACCTCTCCACAGCACAAAACTCAATCAGTAACGGTCCATGGGTTGTGGTGCACTGAGTCAGTGGCACCTGGAGTGCTGAGCAGGGGATCAGGCAGATGATGGCATCCACGACAGGTCTGAGCAACTCCGTTAGTCTGCCAGTACCACTGTTTCGACTCTGGCAGATGGTTGTTGGAGTTGGCCCTGGTGATGGTGGTGTGTGCCTCCTGCGGTGATGCGACGTCCGGGCCGGTCAGGACTCGATATGATGTGTGAGCCCTGGTGGTCCGCAGTTGAGGCTGGAGGCAGCGGACAGCACAGGGCCACATGCACATGGCGTTGATGACCCCAAGACCACCGTCACAGAGGTCATCCAATATTCATTCAGGCAGGGTCCCTGACTTGAGCTGCACAGAGTTGGTGGCCCTGGATGCACAGCAGCAGGCACAGGCACACCACCACGGGACGGTGACTTGCGGTCCACTGAGGTAGGGCCCCGTAGACTGAGTGGGTCCCTGTCGATGTTGAAGGTGAATGTGGTGGAGGGTTGCGGAGGACAGTGGAAGGTGTCCTCCAGGGCATGATGCAGAGGGCAGAAGCTATCCGGAAGCAGCAAATGGAGGAGTGGAAAGCGACTGCCTCGTTGCCACCACCAATTCGGCATCAGCTGCATGAGGATGAAAACTACCCCCTAGTCCATGGACTCAGACGCCACCAATGTACGACCAGAGAGTGTCCATGAATGTCGGGGAACAGACTTAGTGGCAGAGGGGCTGAGAGGGGATGCACTCTGCGATGATGCCGGTACACTGATATGTACTCCGGCATTGCCGAATCAAGACTCTGTGACCTACTGGACCGCAGTGTAGGCCGGAGGCAGCGGTCAGCAGTGGGCCACAGCCACGTGTCGTAGGCTCGCGATGCACAGAGTTAGTGACATCAGGGCAGTTGTCAGTAGTGTTCGATCACCTCCTTTTTTCCTCCCAAATGCAATGCGTCATCCTCTTATGCCTCTCCTTTTTTTTAATTTTATTTTTTATTGTTTTTCAAACAAACATTATATCAAAAAGCATCCATATATGCAGCAGTTGATACATTTCCAGCATGTTATCTTAACAGGCAATTAGTACAGTATTCCAGTTTGCTTGGCATAGCAAGACATAATACAGTATTTACAGAACGTCATATAGGCAGAGGACATTGCATCTATGCAGTATACAATATGCACGAAATGTTGGTCATGATTACCTTACAGCGTTAGTGTGCTATTGCCTACGTTGGTATTAAACTAACCCGTACCAGACTGCATTATGTCTATTACTCAGGTAGCATCTCTATCTCTCGCATGGGTGGGCCCTTTTATTTGTGTTGCGCGCTCTGTGCTCCTTAAGGGGAAATCGCTGCCGTGCTGGTGTTTGGGGTCTCATTTGGGCGCTGCAGCAGATAACATGTCAAGGGGGCCCAGATATCCCTGGGCCTAGAGGCCCTAGGCAGCATTTCCGCATATGTGGTGAGTTGGTCCTGGCAATACACCAAGTCATCAAGCCAGACCTTGAATTTGGGTGCCCTCCCCTGCCCTATCTGCAGGCCACTCGCCTCTTAGCCATGAGTAGTGCAAGGGCCACATATTTACGATGCGTCGCTTGTATTGGCTGGACGTAGCCCAGCAAGGCCGTCAGCGGTGTTGGTTCAATGTGTGTGTTTGTCATCAGATCTAGAGCGGCAAAGACTTGCCCCCAGAATTCATGCACCCCGGGGCACTCCCAAGCCAGGTGCAAAAAGTCTGCTACTGGAGCTCTACATCTTTCACATCTGTCCGAGTCTCGTAGATGGTGTCTGTGCATTTTGGCTGGGGTGTAATACAGTCTGTGAAGGAATTTATAGGGTATGATACGCAGCCTGCTGCTGGCCGAAACTCGCTCAGTCTGCAAGCAACAATGCTCCCACTGGTCATCCGTCAGGGCAAGACCCAGCTCTTCACTCCATCTTGTGCGGGACAGTGTGGCCTGCGATTCCCTCTGTATATGCACCGCTCGATATATAAGGGATACAAGGCGTTTTGTTGTTGTGCTTTTGAGCATTATTTGTAGTGGTGCAAGCACCCGTGGTTCCGCGGGAATTCCGGGGTAAGAGACCGGACTCCCTGTCTTAGTCGAATATATAAAAAACGTCGAGTGGAGTCTGTTGCAAGCCCTGGAAAACATGGTCAGCTGTGCGGAATTGGCCGTTTTGATATAAATCCCCCAGGTATTAATGTGCGTGCGTTCTCTAAAGTTATGGAATATTATTTCTTGGAGGAGAGGCATACTTGGATGATAAGTGAGGGGTAGTAATGGGGAGTAAAGCATGGGGACGTTCAGCATGCCTCCCATGCGTTGCCATGCTTTAGTGGTGCAGTTGATAGTGGTCAGCGTCTTACCCCTAGTGCCGGCTATGTCGTACAATGCTCCGTCTATGGGGATGGGGTGTGCAAGCCATTGTTCCGCCGCAACCTGTGGCATATATCGTGGCTGCTTCACCCAGAACCATGCAAAGTGAGCTTGTGCGCTGATGTAATATAATTCGAAATTTGGTATGCCGAACCCCCTGGGAGTATGGTCTGGTAAGCACGTTCCACTGCAATCTCGGTTGTTTACCCCCCATACCAGTCGCGTCAGCTCAGATCTGAGCGTCTTAAAGAAGAATGCCCCTGGATAGTATGGTATGTTTAAAAACAGATAAAGCAATTGGGGAAGTATCACCATTTTAATTAAGGATGCTCTTCCCGCTATGGAGAGGGGTAATGTAATCCAGCGGGTCACGTAGTCAGTTATGCGAGTCATTGCGTTTCCATAATTTAGGCGCATCAATTCGTCTCTGTCCCTAGTGACGCGGATTCCCAGGTACCGCAGCTCCTCCTCGCACCATTCTAATGGATAATCCAACGGAAAGCGGGTTGTTGCTGTTGTCAGAGGGAAAATACAAGACTTCCCCCAGTTAATCTGAATCCCCGATAGTTTCCCAAAAACAATAAATTCTCAGAGTACTGGATTTAAATTATGTTGTGGGTCACGGATATACAGGGTGATATCATCGGCGTATAGGGATATAAGTATTTGCCGCATATTGCACCGTAGGGCCTTGTCATTGTGGTGTTGCCGCAGTTTTGCCGCCAATGGCTCCACTGCAAGAGCGAAGATCAAGGGGGACAGCGGGCATCCCTGCCGGGTGCCCCTGGTGATCTGAAATGTCTGAGATGTGTGTCCATTCATGAGCACCTTGGCCACTGGTACTTGGTATAATAATTTAATCCAGGAAAGGAAAAGGGGTGGGAAGCCCATCCGCAACATGACCCCAAAGATATAGTCCCATTCAATTGAATCAAAGGCCTTGGTGGCATCCAAGAAGATGGCAGCTAGGGGTAGGTCGGGTGAGACATTATTCAGAATAGCAAACAGGGTTCTCAGATTATGAGAGGTAGCTCTCCCAGGCACAAATCCAGACATTATCAGGGAGGATCAGTTTTTCCAGCAACAGGCTCAGTCGATTAGCGATAAGTTTAGCTAATATTTTGGCATCACAATTAAGGAGGGACAGCGGCCTATAGGAATCGCAATGTTGAGGCGACTTCCCTGGCTTCAAGAGCGAGATAATGAGAGCCTCTCTCATGGATGCCGGTAGGCAGCCAACCTCTAGCGATTCTTCATACACCTCGCGTAAGATGGGGGCCATAAGGTCTATATATGTTTTGTAGAATTCTATAGGGATGCCGTCTGTGCCCGTGGCTTTCCCTGATTGCATGCTCATAATAGCTTCCCTGACCTCGTCCAACTCGAATGGGGCACATAAAAATTCTCGTTGGGCATCGCTTAGCCAGCCTAATGTCACATCCCCCAGATAGCTCTCTAGGTCAAGGGCGTCTGTTCTATTTGTGGTATACAGGCTAGCGTAGTGGCGTGTAAAGGCATTTAGGATATTGGTAGTATCACGGTAGATCACCCCATCCGAGTCCTCGAGTTCCAATACATAGTTTGAGTGGCGAGGCTTCCCAATCGTGTTCGCTAGCGCCCTACCAGGCCTCTCTCCCTCTCCGTAGGCGCGGGCCACCCAGAATCTACCTCGAAATCTCGTTTCCCTCTGCGCTGTGTCCATATAATCCGTAAGCGTCTCTCTAAATTTGATTTGAGCGGAGTTGTCCGGGCCTGCGGCCAACCTTGCCTCCAGAGTCTTAAGCTCTACTTCTAACTTGTGTAGTGTATTTGTTATGTCTTTAAGGACACCCGATCCCTTGGAGATGCAGAACCCTCGGAGTGTAACTTTGAATGCTTCCCAAATAGTTTCTACATTGTCCACCGACCCCTTATTCCTCTAAAAAAAAAACGTATCTCCTCCCGCAGCTCTTCCTGAAAGACCGTGTCTAGTAAAATAGGAGCATGTAGTCGCCAAGGACTGCGCGGTGCGCCGAATTCTGAGGAGGATAATGTGAGTATTACTGGGGCATGATCTGAGTAAGTTCTGGCTAAGTGCTGTACCCGAGATATAGCTGGGCCCAGCCCCGGGACAGAAGCCAATAGTCCAATCGTGCCCACGACGCTGCCTGTGCTGTGTAATGTGTTCCCTCCTGTGTTGCGGGATGCGTATATCTCCAGGCATCTATTAACTGGTAGGTGGCTATGGTGTCTTTTATAATCGCACGTGCTTTTGTATAGTGGTGAGGAGCGGGGTGTGACCTATCCAACTGCGGGTTGTATGTGACATTAAAATCCCCCCCAAATAATGTGACTGGAGCCTATGTCAAATATTTTAGCCCACAATGTGGTGTAAAACTCCGGGGCATCTACGTTCGGTCCATAGCAACAGGCCAAAGTCACTGTGACAGTCCCCAGTTGCCCCCATGCCAGACAGTATCGTCCCTGTGAGTCCCAGGTGGCTCCCGCCAGGCGGAAGGGTATCCGTTTCTTTATGAGTATGGCCACTCCCCTCGCATAGGAGGAATAAGAGGAAAAGATTCTGTGGTCCGCCCATTTGCTTGCAAAGTTATTTGGTTTCTGATATGCAAAATGTGTTTCCTGTAACATAGCTATGTGCACTCTATGCCTGTCCAAGTAGGCTAATATGTGTCTCTTCTTTCTCGGGTCCCCCAAACCCCTAACATTCCACGTAAGAATATTCAGTTGCTCGGAGTCCGCGTCAGCCATGCATCTGGATATCTGCCCTCAACTTACTCTGCATCCAAGGGATGCAGTTCAGTCTATGTGCCTGAACACGATATAATGTTTTATTCCAATTGGAATGCTCAAACGCTAACTTGCCAGCTGCCCACATTAAACTGTCAGTGTGGTCATCTTGTCGTGTGAAGGTCATGTACAAACCGCAACATTCCCCTCGTACTCCCTCCCCCACCCACTGAAGCAACCCCAACTTGCCAGAACTAGACACCCGCCCGCCCCCCAGACCCCAACCTGGACAAGAACAAACCCGTAGTCCCTGTATGTAACAGGCAGTACACGAAATCGGGGAATTCCCTTCGGGGGCCATCCCTAGGTGGCTACACAGTAATCCCTCACCCCCAGAAACCCCCTTAGGTGAGACAATCGGGTTCCGGAGGGCAGAGGGCGCCCGATGTCTATTATATACGGCTCAATGTAGCCCAACATACAGTTACCTCTTGTGTTCTTTGGTGCATGGCCTACCTCCCAACAGTAACATGACATAAATCAGCATGAGAGTTTGTAATGACGGTGAGGTTGGCCTCAGTGTGTGTCGTCCTCCGCCCCAGGCAACTCAGAGGATTGTGCTGCCGCCACTTCCCCATCAGTACAGTTCGTGCGCCGTATATGTTTGAGGAATTCCTCCACTTGCTGCGGTTTGACAAAGAATCGTTGCCGGCCCTGATGTGTAACCCTGAGACGCGCCGGGTATAACAACGCATAGTCAATTTGTGCCTTTCTCAATTTGGCTTTGACGTCCATAAATTTCCGTCTCTCTTCCTGGACTGTAGGCGTAAAGTCTGGGTAGATGGCAAAAATATTCCCGTCATATGATAGGGTCTGCTTGCGCCTCGCTGCGCTCAAGGCCACATCCCGGTCCCTGTAATTCAAAAGTCTCGCTATTATGGGACGTGGAGTGCCACCCGGTGGCGGGCGCGGCCCAAGAGATCTGTGAGCCCGCTCTACAATAAACTGCGTTGAGAAGGATTCAGCACCCAGAGCAGCCACCAGCATTTTTTCCACATATTCTTCCATCTTTCCAATGTTGGTCGATTCTGGAATGCCAAGTACACGTACGTTATTGCGCCTACGGCGCGCTTCTAAATCTTCGTTTTTGGCTGCGATCAGTTTTAGGAGTTTGTCCATGTGGGCAAGTTGCGTGACATTCCTAGCTGTTGTGTCCTCTGTGTCCGAAATGCGCCGCTCCGTTTCTTTGATACGGTCCTCATGGCCTTCCAGTTTGTGTGCTATGGCGTCCATGCGTGTCGACATTCGGTCAACTTTGTCCACAATAGTGGCAAACCCTTGCCTGACCTCTTGTAGGATGCTCTGCACATCCGCATTGTGTGTGGCAGTGTCTCCCCGTGCCTCCCCGCTTCCCTCAGGGTCGCGGTCTTCCTGGGTGGCTCGGGTTACTTTTTCCCAGTCTCGAATGTCAGCTTCGGTTGCCTGGTGTCTGGTTTCCCCATTATGGCACCTATGTATGGCGCAGCCAGTCGTGTCCCCGTCTGTCGTCTTAGTGGGGTTGGCGCCTCCGGACTCACGGCTGTTAGCGGTCAGCGCCCAGTTTTAAGGTCCATACACCTCCAAGGCAGCGCAATGCAGGGGGGGCACCGCCAGTGGTACCAGAGCAAATTCAGCAGGGCCAGCCTCAGGGCGTTGCACCCGGACACACCACACACAGCAATCGCACTTCTCAGCGACTCAGTGGCGCCGATTCAGACCCACACGGTGCGGAGTTCACACTGTCTCGTGGCAGTACCTCGGAGGCAGGATCTGGTCATCTGCCGCAAGGAATCTATTGCGCCCACAGAGTTCTCCTCCAATATCAATGCCGCATTTTGAGGGGGTCCCCCTAGCCACTATCTCCCAGGGTGTCTGTAGAGCCTCCGCGCATACGACCCTCTTCTTCTCAGCACAACATGGCGGATCCCCTGCTGTAAAATGGCGCCAAGCAGTGTATAACCTCCCAGCGGGGCAGCGCTAGGTTCCCCCTCTCACCTCAGCATGGCAGTCGAGGCAGGCGCAGCCTCCCAGATCTCTAGGCGGGTAGCGGGGACCCACAGCAGCGCTCTCATAGGGGTCCCCGGTTGCACAGTCTCATCAGCGCCCAGCAGTAGTCCTCCGCTTGCAGCGCAGCGGTGCCTGCCTTTGCAGATGGACAGCGTGGGCAGATGAAGGCCCCCGATCAGCGTCCGTGTGCCATGTTTTTCCTGCGGAGACTGTGGTCTGAGCGTAGGCCTCTGTTCCCGGTCAGCCTCGGGCTGGCCGCTGCCCACGATTCGCCGCTCTGCTTTCCGTCCGTCCCCTGCCAGCCGAGTTCATCCGCATTCGCTGCACTTCGGGCTCCATCACCGCCAGTTGCCTTGTATTCACGAACGCTGCATGGAGCTCCAGGGCGCGAGTTCCGAATCCGCCGCTCCCGCCTCGTTTCGTGGCCTGGGTGCTTCCAGCGCAGCCGCGGCCTCAGTTAGTCTCGGCCACCGCTCTACGTACCCCTTTAACTCCGCAGTATATCTCGGCCAGTATTTGTCGTCGCCGTTTCTGGGGCAAGCTTGCTCCGATTCTCCTACAATTTCCAGCGAGTCTGCCGGGAGGTGATATCTTCTGGCTGGCAGCTTTTCGGACGTTTAAGAGGCCATTGAGCAGGATAAATGATAGGATATATTCATCGGGCTGCAGGAGCCTCACACTTGTGCGGCCATCTTGCGTGTGCGCCACCTAGCGCCCCCCTTATGCCTCTCCTTGCGTGCAATGATTCGTACTCTGCCTTTGAATAATCGATGTTCAGTTCCAATTCTGTGACCTATTCGAGCGCAGCGTAGGCCAAAAGCAGTAGTCCGCGTGGGCCCACAGAATCTTGCGGCTGTGATGATCCACTGGGACCTGTTGGCACCACATCGAAGGGTGTATAGTGACATAGACTCAGCCATGATTTATGTGCTCTGCCATGGTGTAATCAAGACTCAGTTCCAAATGTGTGACCTACTTGTCCGCTGTGCATGCCGGTGGAGTACGTCAACGTGAAAGGAATACTGCGGGCCTGTGTTGCGGAGGCCGTGATGGTCTGAAGAGGCTGCCAAGGTCGCAGGCCTTGGGCTTGGAGATTGCACCGGCACGTGGTGGGCCCTCATTGACACACGCCGGTGTCGGAAGGTGGGCATTGAGGCCTGGGTGCGCAGGGGCGGGCAGTACTGATTCGGGGACCAGCGTTCCGGGGTGCAGCAGGCGCACAGGATCACTGGCAACACCGCTCAAGGCGTCGGCCTCGTGGCGGGGTGAGGGGCGCCGCTCTGGCAGAGACGTTGGGCATTACGGAAGAGGACCATGCCCAGGGTTACGTGCCTTTTATTCACACCCCTACGCTGGCCTGGCATACGCCGGGCCAGCCCACTCCGCTCATGCTTACTGGGGGGACGTCACAAGCTACATTTCTGCGACTTCCCCACTGGCTGGGGTGACATGGTTGCGTCCACTGTCCACTACACTCCAAACACCAGCGGTGTGTGTCGATATGGATATGTGTGTGGTCTGCATACTGCAGTCTGGCCAGCAGATCCACGCCACACTTGGCATTGTGTACATTCTCATTCATCGGTCCATTGCCTCCTTCGCACATGCCTGGCCCCCACCTCTTCCGACATTCTGCTATTGTGTGTCCAAGGTGCCATGCCGTAGATGGCCCATGTACATGGCTGGGCCAGGTTCCCACAGTGAGTTGTGCTGTCGTGTCTGGTGGGTGTGCATGTTGTATGTGAGCTTGTGACGTGTGCATTTCCTGTGTTGTGTGTTGCATGATTGTGGAGTTGAGGTGTGTGGTGTGTGCATTTGGTATTGGCCAATGAGCAGTGCATTTCTGTGGGTGCCATCCTGGTGGCGCAGGTTAATGATGGACTGTCGGGAGGTGCAGGTATCATGCACACTGCCTGGGTGGTTGGCGACATCGTTGGCGGAGATTCCACGGTGGTCCACTATTGCCTGCACATTGGTGGGATCCGTGCGCTTTCTGTTGCACTTATTGTGTGCAGTGTCACCAGGGGCCACTAGTAGGACATGTGTGCAGTCACTTGCCCCCTGACATGTGCAGAAAGCCAGCTGTGGCGTACACGCCTTGCTTGGTCTCCGGCTGTTCCTGCGCAGTGTGTGTGAGGTATGGATTGTGGGGTACCAAGCTGATGTTGTCATCCATGACCGTTGTGGGGGACTTGGATTGGCCAGGCTGTGTGACTCCTCCGTCTCAGGCGGAGGTTGGTTGGAGGGTACCAGAGGCCAACACGTGCAGCACAGCCAGCAGCTTTGTCTGCGGTGGGATGTTGGTTGTCCGCTGTGTTGGTACCGTCAGCCTGTGGGCTATGGTGGTCAGGATGCGGAGGAGGGTTGTCCCTTTGGGCATATAGTGGGCAATGACATTCTCTGGTGTTGGGTCTGTGGGCTTGGTGCATTTTGGGAGCGTCGCTGTCTTTGTCTGTGCTGCCTCAGTGTTGGTCCGGTCTGGGGGGGGGGTGGTGGCGGTGGGTGTTGTGGCCCTGTTGGGGCTCCGACCTGCATGATCAGTGGCTCCATGGCATCTGTTGCCCTTCAGGTGTGGCTCTGGGCTGGACTCCATTTTGTGGTGCAGGCTGTGGTCTGACTTTGCACCAGGTCAGAGCAGGTGTTAGATTCCTGCTGCTAACGCGCCTTATCGCCTGTTTTGTGGTCTTATCGCTGATCGGGCTGGTCGTTGAGAATGTTGAGGTGTGGTGTTGTCGCGGATTTTTGCTCGGGAACGCCAACTCTGCATCTCATTAGTGATAGTTGCAGGGGTCATCTGTGGCGATGTTTTTTGAGGATGCTTTCGCAGGTAAACTGGTGTTATCGGCTGTTAGCACCAGCTTGTGAATGTTGCGATACATGTATCTCGACTTTGGCCGCGATAAAGTGCCATCAACTCGGCGATAGCTCCTTGTGAATATGCCCCCAGGTGTACAAAAATCTTTTGTGCTTGATTTAATAGACTACAATGTTGCTCTTTAATAATCTGGGGCACTACAGGGTTAACTTGGCAACTGCCTTGACTCTTAGTGCACTAGTCATGTTTTTTAAAAAGTATTGCTTTTAGTAAGTACTTCTCAGTGAAGTGCTATAATGTGACGTATTAATGTCAAAGCTTCAACTGTTATAGAAATACACATTTCTTAATCACATTTCTTAATTTTGAAGCAACTTTATCCTATTTTGCCTGATGTTTATGGCATGATTTACACAGCAAACATTTTCAGGGCTCGGCTTGTGCACAGGCTCTAAGATTCGGGCCAGACTCTTAGCTCAGTTCTCCCTACAAATTTATTGGCTGTCCGCCTCTACTGACAGGTTACCAAAGTAGCTTGGATGAGTGCTCCTCCCTCAATGGACTGGATGCAGCCCAGAGTAATTAATTACCAGTGGCTAGGACTAGTTTAGACGTCCCAGCCATAATTTGTTTGGAGTGTTACTGTCATTGCCAGACATGGGCCCTATAGCTCACTGTGCTGTAGGACTCATGCTGCTCCTCATGGGGTCCTAGCAAGGCTAAAAATGGTCTGGGGTTGTTGGTGTTACTGGTCGGCAGGGACGTGGCATGGCAGTTCAGCAGAATTGTTTCTATGAAGGCGGACCAGTGCTGATTTCCATTTCCACATCTTCAGTGGTACAGAGTTTATTATTATTTTTTTTAGAAAAACAATGCATTAGAATGAGGCCTAAAGTAATTACCAGAGGCTGAGATTAATTCAGACATTTACCTATCACTAGGTCGAGCTTGCCAGGCAGCACAGCTGTCTGGTTACAAAAGGCATTGTGATCTGATCAAAAACATAGTGGTTTGTGGATAAAAAAGGCATTGTGGTCTTACCAAGAACATAGTGGCTTGCAGCTTGCAAATTTGCAACATACGGTGGACATCCTTGGCCTATTTCTGGCCATTTCTGGCTGTTATTGCGGTGTACACCTTTGGCATAATGATACCATAAATATGTCCACACATAGCATAATGCTAGCTGCCCCAGCCAAAATGTTAGCCATTCCAGACACTTTTTGTCCAGCACAATTTATTGCCTTTCTCAATAAACAAGTCATAACACTTTAATGGGTTTCAATAACTTATATTGCACAACTGCTCACCAAGCAACAACTTACAACAAAAAACTGATTATTATTAATCAGATAGGTGAAAACTAATGCACTTACCAATGCTTGTTGAAACCCTGAACACCCTCCAAAAAAGTGTTTGTTCTCTATTACCCTTAATGGGAGACTGATAGCTATGCAATAGCCACTGATAAGAGACCTTCATCTAGGCCATAAGCACAACCCTCTGTAGTTTCATAAAATACATTACACACATTGCTGAGAGGAATTTAATTGCATAAAACCTTAGAGCGATGCTTACAACCACACAGTGAGTTAAACTATCTCTAAGTGGCTCACCGCTACATTCTACATTTTTCATCAATCCACACTGCCTCAAAGTGTTCAGTGGAATTCTGCAAATAAATTTCCATCCCTCATAACTGTCCCCTTTACATAAAATGTGTCTATAGCACTGCCAAACAATTATATAACATGGGTATGTGCCCAGATATCCACTGGTGGATTATCCATTGTAAAAAGCAGCTCTGGTTCTTTCACATAATTTTTGTAACTGTCTTTGGCTTTAAGCCACAATCTACTTTGAATCATGGGTCTGCAACCCACATCAGGTGCCCAGCCTTTGCCTTATTTAGCATGGACTACTACTTGCCCCAAAACTTTACTGGTTGATAAACCGTGCACCTTATAAGTTTCACCATGCCTTCACTTACCTCCTGGGCTTACACTAGTTCAAATCTATCCACTCACAAGTGTAAATACAGTAATTCTATGCTGTTGACTGTAGGCCAGTTACTAACAATGTTTGTTTTTAAAATTATGTAAGGATTTATGGAGCAATGTGACTAGCAGTATCATGGATGGTATTTATGAGTCTAAAATGTTTTAATATGTAGCCACAGAGTTGCTCTGCAGGTGGTCAGGAGGCCATAGAACCCTGGGTAATGCAGACAGGTGATGTTGTCTGTTTTGAGGGTCATGGTGCGCTGTTGCTAAGATACCTCAGTCCATGCTACTACTAGCTGGGGCAAAGAAGGCAGGTGCTCAAACTTTTTCTCAAAAGAGAAAGAGCAGACTAAATTCAAAAGTTCCTGAGTAGAATCACCAAAACGTTAGTGGTCAGGTGGCCCTAATACTACATTCCTTGTGGATGAAGCTCCCCTCCAGTAGCAAAATGTAACAAACATCACTAAGCGGGGCCCACTGCGCAGAGAAAGCAAGATTTGCTCAGCCTTCTTGCCCAGGTCTTGCCCTGTGGGTCCACAGGGCCTCAGTTCAAGGAAACCCTTATTGTGTTCCACTATGTGTAAGTTAAAGCCCCAGGGAGGGCCAGTGCTTTGGATAGGGGAGCAGGTATCAATGTGCATGTCTTTCTACAGCTTTCCAAATACCCACAGGGAAGGCCAGTGCCCCTGGGGAGAACCAGTATTTAAGGACCATGTTGCAATCCAACTTTTATTTATCCTATGCAAGTGTGAAAAGTTGGGATTTCTCATGGGGCCACCTGTCTCCCACATTGATCCCTGCTCATGCAAGACCCGTACACAGGCAAGAAGGGGAGGCAGGAGAGAGCAGATCTAAAGCTCATTCTCACACCAGCAGGTGAAGACCTGCTGGGCATTTGGGAGCAAACCTGACCGCGCAGGATTGTGGTCATGCGTCGCCCTCACAGTCAGAGTGCTGGTGCCCCACTCAAAGGGCAGGGGCACCCGTTTCATTAAAATACCGCCACCAATGTGAACCCTTGGAAAAGAAAAAAAATGAAAAGAAAAAACTAAGGGGCATATTATCAACGGCCAGCGATAATTATCGCTGGCCGTTCATAACGTGAGAATAGTTATCGCCGGCTACCGAAGATAATTATCGCCATGCTAGCGCTGTATTAACAACGCATAGCGCAATGGCGATAATTATTCCTGCGATAGCTTGTTTTCCATGGAACATCGCTGGTTTTCCAGCGATGTTCCATGGAAAGCTAGCTGATAACCTTGCTGATACGACCCTGTGGTCGTATCAGCAGAATCCATCTCCCATGTAAAGTATGCTTAAGTCAGGAATTTAACAGACGTTAAATTCCTGAGTTAAAGCTGAGGTAGCGCGATTTCTTTTATCGCTGCACCTCCTTGTTAATATCGCGAAGCTGCCTTCGCGATATTAACTTGTGTTGTTTTCACAGCCACGCCTTCTTTGCATCTCATTAGCGATGCAAGGCGAGGCTGTGAAAAAACGGGCTCTACATCAAGGAAACACGCGCTAGCGTGTCCTTGATGATATTGCGATATAATTATTGCCGCTTTTCGCCCGAAAACGGACGCTAAAGTGGCGATAATTATATCGCCAGCCCTTGATAATATGCCCCTAAATATTTATTAACTTAATGGCCAGTAGTTGAGTCCTAGAGTACTTCAAGCTGCTCTTTTGCACATTGGGGGTGATGCCCTGAAGGAGCAGGGGCAACACAAATTGCTCTGTTCTGTTGTGGGGGCCACAAGGGAGAATGGTGTCCACCCAAATGTGTCTTGTGTTTGTTGTTATGTCTCGTCTCAAGTCTCCTGGGGTCAGAAAAGAGTGATTTGTATTTCTGTCTGTGGTTTGCAAGCATCCATGGACTTAGTACTTTTTCCCAGTGGCTGAGGATATATGGATTTTTTGTGGCTATGTTCTCATGCATCTCTGTCAATGTAGAAAAAAGACTCTGATAGTGTTGATAGTGAAATGTTCACAGTTTATTGTTTTGTTAATATGTTCAAAGACAAATTCCAATCAATGCATGTTTCTAATATTAAATACAATTATTTTCTATGTATATTTCCAGTAATATCTGTGCTCTTCTGATTAAAATGCATTAGGGGATGGGCTTATGTTTGGTAATTGATAAATATGACGACATTCTAACAAAGCTGTTAGCCTTGTCTTTGCATAATGTTACTCCTTGTGTTGTATTAGGCACTTATTTCTCTGGACCCTCCAATCTGGATTTCTCACACCCTCCTTCCCACGTTCCCTCCAATCGACAACAGAGGCTCATTCTGCAAGATTGCCTCCCTTTATTTATTTTAGGATTGTATTAGGTATCAGATCTACAAATCTATGCACTAAGTCATTTATGAATGTTTTGCAAGGATAATTTTCAGTGCTTTGAGGTACTTGGGGCAAACATGTTCTCTACATTTGTTTACCAAATAGTTCATTATATGTGCAAAAAGCAACTCATAGAATTCTACCCTCTTCTCCAGGAGCCTGAAAACATTTTACATGCCCAGTAGCTCTCAAATGCAGGGCATCCAGTCTTGCAATACAGGGGCTCTCACCTTTCCCCAGGAAGGCCTATTGTCAAGCCTTGCAGCATATGGCATTAAAGACTTTAGTTCAGTTCAGAACCTTTATTCGGGTACACAAAGTATCTGTAAAAGCACAACATATACAGCAGGACATAGAAATACATAATAAAATCTAATACATAAAAACAATAATTTAAAAAGAAGTCACTACCTTCTGTGCAGTCATAACACATAGCAGCAGAGTCAATTAGTCCACCTTTTTCAGTATTCATAGAACTATGGGCTCGCACTGCCCTTCTCAAAAAGGTGCTTACATGAACAGTTACCTCTTCATCAAAAAGTTGACATAACATATTAAAAGCTACCTTATTATCATTAATATTATAGGCCTGATTACTATGGCGGTCGTTGCGGGTTCGGGACCGGGTGACAGGTAATCAGAGGTCCCGCCCACCGAATTATGATCTGACCGCCATGAAGCAGTCGGAAACATGCCTTTTGCCATTGAGGCTTGTGCTGTGGCCTAGAAAAGGGCCATAGCACAAGCCGCAATGGCAAAAGTCATGTTTACAAACATCCTTGCATCGTGTGCCAGGCACCATGTGGTGCCTGGCACAGGGTGCATGGGTGTTTGTGGGATACAATGTGTGCCCCCCTGGTCCCCATAGCGGAGGCCAAGGAGGGATAGGAGCCCTGCTAGGGGCCCCCAAAGTCCCTTTCTGACAGCCTTTCTATGGCGGTCGGACCACCATGGAAAGGCTGTCGGAAAAGGACATCGTAATCCATACGGCGGTCCCTCAGCAGGCACCGCCCCTATTGTAGGGAATCCGATCCAACGGATGGCCTGTCGGTGGCGGTCCCACCGACATCCTAATCAGCGCCTATGTCTTTTTATAAGGGGATGTGACAAGTGCTTGGTGGACATTGAGTAAAAGCCACCAAAGAATAGAAATTACAGTTTGGATTACCCTGATCCCCATCACAAAGACAAGGTGTTGAATCAAGATTTCTTTGGAAACCCAACGGGAAAAATAATAAGTATTTAATTGTTCCAGACCTATGGTGAAACAATGAACTGCGCTCCCAGAGACCAATTGGTCCAAAAAGATACTCCCATTTCCCTATGGGAGTATGTGCGGCGGTCAGAAACCAGCTGTAGCGACAAGCTCCCATAGAGAAATGGGAATCACTGTAAATCCCTGCACCATATTCCACACAATGCAGGGATTTACAGGGGGGGACCATAGGTACCTCCTTGGCTACAAACTTGAGGCCGCTGTAGAAGCTTTCCGACAGGCTTTCCATACCGGAAAGCCCGATATGGAAAGCTGTCAGAAAGCAGCATCATAATCCCAACGGCAGAAACACAGTCCGCATGGGATTATGGTGGCGGTTACGACTGGCCGACGGGTTCCTTGAGTCCATCGGAAACCAGCCGGAATGACCGGCCAGTTTGAGTTCCGACCGCCGTAATCGTAATACGACGGTCGGAATTCAAACCAAGGATGTCGGTTGGGGGCTTTCCAACCGACATCCTAACTAAGGACAAAATGTGTTTTAGGCTTAAGACATTACATTGAGCAGTTATTTTATAATTTCCAGGATAGTGGGCTGCATAACATGGCAATATTCCACAATACATTTCACATACACAAAGCATGTTATGTAATTTCAGCAAGAGTGTTTGCTACATTTACTCTCAGTAAGACACTTTGATTGGCTGGCCTTTTCTGCCTAACGCATTATTTCTCTCAACCAATGCCATCAGAATATTTTTTCTGTACCCTGGGTGGAGGTCAGTGTAGGAAGGTGGAATCTGACTATATGGTTGCCCCCACTTTTTTTATGGTGTTTTGCTGGTTTATGACTTAGTTGGACTGGGATCCTGCTATTCAGGGCCCCAGTCTATCTGCTTTCTATGTAAAAGGTTTCCATGTGCCTTAGGCACATCACTGATTGGAATCTGGAGTGCCCTTATAAGTCCCTAGTATATGGTATACTATGTACCAAGGGCATAGGTACCTCAGAGGCCTACCAGGGGCTGCAGCATGTATTATGCCACCCCTGGAAGGCCATCCAAACTGACACCACAGGTCTGCTACTGCAGCCTGGGTAAGGTGGTGCATGCACCCCTTACTGTGATATAGGTTACCTATATCACTAAATACATACACACATATAAACCTATAAGTCACTCCTAAGGCAGGCCTTATCAATCCTGAAGGCAGAGTGCATGGTTCCTATGTGAGAGGGTGCCCCTGCATGAGCAGGGCCCCTCTGCAGCGTTCGGAGACCATCTCTGATGCTGTTTGTAGTGCAGCCTGACCATATACTCTTAAGCGCATTATATCCTCGCGGTAAAATGCTAACTTTGGAATGGCTGCACCTAAACATGTCGTGTTTGGTGTCAAACATCTTGGAATACTACCCCCCCCGCCAATTCTGGCGGCGGGCGTAGCATTCCACCCTTCTAGAGGGAAAGACATGTTAACTCTGACTAACCCGGTAACTTCTCTCCAAAGCCCTGGCATCACAAAATGGATGCTGCTGCCACAGACACGAGTCTGGCCTCCTGCTGCTGGACGAAACTCCGGCAGGGGAGGCCTGGACAATAGGTTTCCTGTCCCAGGGAGGTGTGACCACCTCCCCAGACAGGATAATGTGTATTGGGGCTGGGCGGGAGCACCATCTGTGTGCTTTGAAGTCCTGCACTGGGGGCACATTTGGTGTCCCTGTGCATACCCCAGTTCAAACCGGATCAGGGGCTTCCAGCCCCTGCTTTGGCGCGAACTGGACAAAGGAAAGGGGTGTAGCCACCCCTCTGCCCTGACCCACCCATAGGTGGGGCCACAGAGTAGTTCAACCCCTATTTTTAGAATAAAGGTAGGAACCCAGTCCTTAGGACTTTAGATTATACCTGGACGAAACTCTGAAACTGAATCCTGGACCTTCGACGCTCTACGACAAGATTAGAGGACTGAAGAATCTCCCTTGGGGTCAAGGAGTGACTCCCCTGCTTGGCAGGCACCAAAGAAGCATCTGTCCGGTTCGCATTTCTGAAGCTCCCGTCGGACGCCGAAGTCATCGCATCACCAGAGGTGGATTCTCAGACTTCCCCGAGGCTACCCTGAGTCTCCAGCAAAGCTGAGGCCCGTGGCTATCGTGGGTGACTTGAGACCATGACCCTTGGACACAAAGCACATTTGCAAGTGCACCATCTTCTAGGTCTCCCAAGAAGTTGTGCTTTGGGCTCCAAGTAGCCCTAGCCTCCAGCACCACCTGCACCGAAGATCACTGGCCCCCACTCCACGAGTGTCCTGTAAGCCAGCTCCACGTGCGGCGTCACAAGGCTCCTTCGCGGTCGCTAGCCCGTTGGCTAGTAGCCCTTAACGAAGGCCAATCCTTTTCTTACTTGGCATCCTGGTTGCTCCAGGCCTGCCCTCACTTACCCTCACTGGGTGCATTCCACAGACCTTGCTGGTCTGCACCATCGATGATCTACATCTTCACCGAGACTTGCCGTTGCCAAGGCTTGTTGGGTCCAATCCGGTCGCCGATACCTCAGCACTCGACAGACATCGTGTACCAGCCCGAATCCTGCTCCTGGTCACCGACAACGCCTCCTGGACCTCGTGGCTGAAGAGTCAAGATGACCGTCACTGCACCTGAAGCACTCGACATCGGTGGGCATCTGTCCATCGCCTTCCTGGTCTCTGGCTAGTGACCCAGACTCTGTCCCCTCTGCTTTCAGGTTCTTCAGAACTCCGATCCACTCTTGGATCCACCCGGACACTTTTCTCTTGGCCGCCAGCAGCAGTTTGCAGCAGATCGCCATTCGAATCGACGACGAAACCCGACCCCGAAAGGCACCTATGCACCCGGCTTCCCTGGGTGAGGTAACACGAGTACTCCGGTGCTCCCGTGGGTAGAGACTCTTCAAAGTCCTAGATCTCAAAGGGTTTTGTCCTAGTCCTCTTTTAAGTGTCCCTTTTCTATAATTTCCCGATCCCGACTTTCTCCATAGAAGTCAACGGCGTATCGCGGTTGTGTATTTACACTGCACGCGTCTCCCGTAGGTCCCCTGTGTCACTACCTTGGGTGGTTCCTTGTGGTCCAAGCACTTCTAGAGGCTCTAGGCCTAGTGTCTAGTTCAGTCGTGGTTCGCATACCACTTTATTGGTATATGGTTTGGCACGCCCCTAGGGCCCAAACGTGTATTTGTGCTATTACTGTGATTTGATAACTTATAACTTATGTACTTCGAACTCTAGCCTCATAAAGAGACTAGAGGGGTGTGTTTAGCAATAAATACATATATTTTGAATATATACCTGGTGTGGTGCTCTTTCATTTGGTCACTCAAGAGATTATAGACTGGTAAAACAAGCTGCTTTACATTCCTTCAAGACTTAGCCTGAAGGCTGCTCTCCATAGCTACCACTAGGATAGCTTTCAATAAGGTTGTCTTTAACCAATCTCCAATAAGGGGTTGTTTGGACTGGTGCAAGGTGCCCACTATAATTAGTGGACAGCATATGCCAGGCCAACTTCTCACATTGGTGTGCAGCGGGTGGGATTCCAGCTTGCTATTGTTTTACCAGATAATCTCAATTGAATTGATCAACTGAAAACCACTAAAGGTACCTAAGGTACATATAATTTAAGCTTAGAATACAGTAAGTTCTACTGAACTTAGAGTTGTGTGTTAAGGGATAGCACAACCCTTTCTACAACTCAAGAGAGTTTAGTAGGCCACACTAGAGTAGGTAGTGCATACACCACACCACACTAGTAATGTCTTTAAGGGGAGGATCCAAAGAATCCTTGCAGGAAGCCATTGAGCTTCCACCCTCCAAGTATGATACACTCCCATTCTTGGAATTGAGAGCTTTATGTAACTTGAGAAAAATAAGGACAGGCCAAAGCCCCACCACCCAACACCTCAAGGAGTTGTTGGTGGCTTATGACCTTAGTAAGCCCGTAGGGACTGAAGGGGTAGGAGCTGAGGGTGGGGCAGAGGAAGAGGAGGAGGCCAGGGGTACCAATACCCCCAGCCCCCCTCTGAGACTGGCCAGGAGGGTGACAATGACCCTGACCTGGATAACCCAATCCCTCCTGTGGAAGATGATGAGGATGATCAGAATGATGCCCTCTTTGTCCCCCAGGAAGGATTAAGAGTGTGCCCAGGAAGTCTAGATCTCCTTCTCAGGAGTCTAACCACTCTGGCACCTCTATAGGGAGCTCTGTCTCCTCTCACAGGAGGGAATCCTCTCATGAGAGGAGAGCCAGACTGGTCCAGCATGAGGAAACTCAGCTGGAAATCAGAAAAAAGCAATTGGCTTTAGATAGGGAATCCCTCGATCTCCTTAGAGAGAGAAGAAAGTTGGGACTAGAGTCCCATGGTGGCAGCCATGTCCCTAGAGATAGGGAAAGGTCCTATGACCATAGAAACCTGAGCAAGATTGTCCCTCCCTATCAGAATGGGGATGACATCCACAAGTGGATAACTGCTCTAGAGAGGGCCTGTAAGGTACAGAAGGTCCCTCAGGAGCAGTGGGCAGCAATCTTGTGGCTCTCCTTTGCTGACAAAGGTAGAGATAAGCTCCTCACTGTAAGAGAAGAGGATGCTGACAATTACACAGTCTTGAAGAGTGCTCTGATAGATGGGTTTGGCCTAACCACTGAACAGTATAGGTTGAAGTTCAGAGACACCCAAAAGCTCAGACTCAAGACTGGGTTGATTTTGTAGATTGTGCTACAAAGGCTCTGGAAGGTTGGATACATGGCAACAAAGTGCATGACTTTTTAGGATTGTACAATTTGATTATGAGGAGCAGATCCTTAATAATTGTCAAAACCAGCTTTTGCACCAGTATCTGGTGGACTCTGATCTGACCTCTCCCCAAGAATTGGGAAAGAAGGCAGACAAATGGGTTAGAACCAGAGTAAAAACTAGAAATCAGGGTGGTGACCAGAAGAAAGATTCTACTAAGTCCCAAGAGAAAGGTGGGGATAAATCTAAGGATAAGTCCCCTACAGGGCCCCAAAATTCCTCTTCTGGGGGTGGGTCCCAAACTCCTTCCTCTCCTGAAAAGAAACCATATTGCCATGTCTGTAAAAAGCCTGGGCACTGGAAAACTGATCCCAGTTGCCCCAGGATTGGCAATAAAGAAAATGTTCCTCCCACAACTACTACCACCCCTCCTGGTACTACCAGTAGTAATCCTCCAGTTGGGAGTAGTGCACCCAAAAAGTTAGGTGCTTTTGCAAGAGGAACAGAGGTGGGCCCTAGTTTAGACAGGGACCCCTCAACAGACTCCTCTGACTCTGATGGTGGTATAGGATTTGCCACCTTTACCATGGGTCCCATAGCATTGGGCAGGTACAGATTGGAGCCAATAATTAATGGTCAGAAAGCTGTGGCATTTAGGGACACAGGGGCTAGTGTCACCATGGTGGCAGGGAAACTAGTCCCCCTCACCAGCTTTTACCTGAGTTTAAATACCAGGTGACCAACATTGATGGTGTCAGAACAGATCACCCCATGGCCATAGTCAATCTCAGCTGGGAGGGGGTCACAGGCCCAAAAGAGTGGCAGTGTCCCCAACCCTACCTGTAGATTGCCTGATGGGCAATGATCTGGAAATTTCAGCCTGGGCTGAAGTTGAACACCAAACCCATCTTAGGATGTTGGGCATCCCTGTAAAGGTTAGTGGGGCTGTGATGGCCACAGCCCCAGCCCAAGAATTTGGAGAGATGGAGCCTGAAAGAATGGCCCACTCTCCCCCAAAAGAGAGCACAAGGGTTGAAGAAAAGTCTTCTTCCCCCCAGACAGTAGGTAAGGGTCAGCCTCCTCAGGGAACTGACCCTACCCCTAGTGAAGGAACTGCCACAGAGGTAGTCAGGCCTGGCCTGGCCACACCCCTGATGGCAGAGGACCCTTCCAAGGTGGTACCCCGTCTGGAGCAGGTAACCTGCCCCTCTCTACCCTGCCTCAGTCAGCCCAGGGCTGCAGAGGTCAGGGAGGTCAGTGGACCCCCAGGGCCCCCTGTCCAGAGGAAGCCCCCCATCAGCAGATTAGGGGCACCCAGTCTAGTAGCCCTAGCCAGGTGAAAATTCCTCTACACACTGAGGGATCCCCCATACCTTTATGTAGGGACCTCCCCCAGAAGGACTCTGGTAGAAAAGGGCAAACCTGGGACCAGAAGGTTCCAAACCTGCCATGTCCCTCCAGTAGTCCATCCAAAGGGACCCAACCCCCAGCTGTAGGCAGCCAAAGGTTGACCCTTAGAGCAAAGTGCAACTCAGTCATAGAAAGACAGGCATACATGCTGACCAGTGATCTGGGGAAGCTAAGGCCAACATTCCTAGGGCCTCACTTCCCTACTCAGACACCTCACCAGCCTTGTACTTTACCTAAGCACACCACAGGTAGTGATTCCCCATGGTGGAGACCCTCTCATACCCTTAGGGTGAGGGATTGCTTAGTGGACCATAAGACAGGGGGCAACCATGCTAGTGCAGGTGCTTCCTTATATGACCACTTAGTCAATGAAGGCTCAACTGGCCAAGGTTAGCCTTATCTCCTTTCGTTTGGGGGGGTTATGTAGGAAGGTGGAATCTGACTATATGGTTGCCCCCACTTTTTTTATGGTGTTTTGCTGGTTTATGACTTAGTTGGACTGGGATCCTGCTATTCAGGGCCCCAGTCTATCTGCTTTCTCTGTAAAAGGTTTCCATGTGCCTTAGGCACATCACTGATTGGAATCTGGAGTGCCCTTATAAGTCCCTAGTATATGGTATACTATGTACCAAGGGCATAGGTACCTCAGAGGCCTACCAGGGGCTGCAGCATGTATTATGCCACCCCTGGAAGGCCATCCAAACTGACACCACAGGTCTGCTACTGCAGCCTGGGTAAGGTGGTGCATGCACCCCTTACTGTGATATAGGTTACCTATATCACTAAATACATACACACATATAAACCTATAAGTCACTCCTAAGGCAGGCCTTATCAATCCTGAAGGCAGAGTGCATGGTTCCTATGTGAGAGGGTGCCCCTGCATGAGCAGGGCCCCTCTGCAGCGTTCGGAGACCATCTCTGATGCTGTTTGTAGTGCAGCCTGACCATATACTCTTAAGCGCATTATATCCTTGCGGTAAAATGCTAACTTTGGAATGGCTGCACCTAAACATGTCGTGTTTGGTGTCAAACATCTTGGAATACTACCCCCCGCCAATTCTGGCGGCAGGGGTAGCATTCCACCCTTCTAGAGGGAAAGACATGTTAACTCTGACTAACCCGGTAACTTCTCTCCAAAGCCCTGGCATCACAAAATGGATGCTGCTGCCACAGACACGAGTCTGGCCTCCTGCTGCTGGACGAAACTCCGGCAGGGGAGGCCTGGACAATAGGTTTCCTGTCCCAGGGAGGTGTGACCACCTCCCCAGACAGGATAATGTGTATTGGGGCTGGGCGGGAGCACCATCTGTGTGCTTTGAAGTCCTGCACTGGGGGCACATTTGGTGTCCCTGTGCATACCCCAGTTCAAACCGGATCAGGGGCTTCCAGCCCCTGCTTTGGCGCGAACTGGACAAAGGGAAAGGGGTGTAGCCACCCCTCTGCCCTGACCCACCCATAGGTGGGGCCACAGAGTAGTCCAACCCCTATTTTTAGAATAAAGGTAGGAACCCAGTCCTTAGGACTTTAGATTATACCTGGACGAAACTCTGAAACTGAATCCTGGACCTTCGACGCTCTACGACAAGATTAGAGGACTGAAGAATCTCCCTTGGGGTCAAGGAGTGACTCCCCTGCTTGGCAGGCACCAAAGAAGCATCTGTCCGGTTCGCATTTCTGAAGCTCCCGTCGGACGCCGAAGTCATCGCATCACCAGAGGTGGATTCTCAGACTTCCCCGAGGCTACCCTGAGTCCCCAGCAAAGCTGAGGCCCGTGGCTATCGTGGGTGACTTGAGACCGTGACCCTTGGACACCGAGCACATTTGCAAGTGCACCATCTTCTGGGTCTCCCAAGAAGTCGTGCTTTGGCCTCCGAGTAGCCCTAGCCTCCAGCACCACCTGCACCGAAGATCACTGGCCCCCACTCCACAAGTGTCCTGTAAGCCAGCTCCACGTGCGGCGTCACCAGGCTCCTTTGCGGTCGCTAGCCCGTTAGCTAGTAGCCCTTAACGAAGGTCAATCCTTTTCTTACTTGGCATCCTGGTTGCTCCAGGCCTGCCCTCACTTACCCTCACTGGGTGCGTTCCACAGACCTTGCTGGTCTGCACCATCGACGATCTACATCTTCACCGAGACTTGCCGTTGCCAAGGCTTGTTGGGTCCAATCCGGTCGCCGACACCTCAGCACTCGACAGACATCGTGTACCAGCCCGAATCCTGCTCCTGGTCGCCGACAACGCCTCCTGGACCTCGTGGCTGAAGAGTCAAGACGACCGTCACCGCACCTGAAGCACTCGACATCGGTGGGCATCTGTTCATCGCCTTCCTGGTCACTGGCTAGTGACCCAGACTCTGTCCCCTCTGCTTTCAGGTTCTTCAGAACTCCGATCCACTCTTGGATCCACCCGGACACTTTTCTCTTGGCCGCCAGCAGCAGTTTGCAGCAGATCGCCATTCGAATCGACGACGAAACCCGACCCCGAAAGGCACCTATGCACCCGGCTTCCCTGGGTGAGGTAACACGAGTACTCCGGTGCTCCCGTGGGTAGAGACTCTTCAAAGTCCTAGATCTCAAAGGGTTTTGTCCTAGTCCTCTTTTAAGTGTCCCTTTTCTATAATTTCCCGATCCCGACTTTCTCCATAGAAGTCAACGGCGTATCGCGGTTGTGTATTTACACTGCACGCGTCTCCCGTAGGTCCCCTGTGTCACTACCTTGGGTGGTTCCTTGTGGTCCAAGCACTTCTAGAGGCTCTAGGCCTAGTGTCTAGTCCAGTCGTGGTTCGCATACCACTTTATTGGTATATGGTTTGGCACGCCCCTAGGGCCCAAACGTGTATTTGTGCTATTACTGTGATTTGATAACTTATAACTTATGTACTTCGAACTCTAGCCTCATAAAGAGACTAGAGGGGTGTGTTTAGCAATAAATACATATATTTTGAATATATACCTGGTGTGGTGCTCTTTCATTTGGTCACTCAAGAGATTATAGACTGGTAAAACAAGCTGCTTTACATTCCTTCAAGACTTAGCCTGAAGGCTGCTCTCCATAGCTACCACTAGGATAGCTTTCAATAAGGTTGTCTTTAACCAATCTCCAATAAGGGGTTGTTTGGACTGGTGCAAGGTGCCCACTATAATTAGTGGACAGCATATGCCAGGCCAACTTCTCACAGTCAGTAAACTTGTAAAACTCTTTCTCAGTATACAATACACTAGTTCTTTCGTGATTCATGTATATGAGTGAGCAATATTCAAGTACTGTACATAGCGTATATGTAATCCTTCGTTAACGTTTTCTGATCCTTGCATTAAAATCAACGGCCTCCAATAGTTCATTCATTCATGATTTATTTATGCATTACTGGCAAACTAAAAACTCTATTTATTTACCAATTCATAAAATGTAGTTAGCATACATATGTTTTCACTTTATCTTTTGTTTAATGGGACACTCGTGCATTTAATCAAACATATGTAAACATTTAGGAGGCGCTGGATTAAATCCCCATGTAGGACTGCTCGTTCCTCCCAAAATTAATTTTTAACAGGCAGTCAATTACATAAAATGGTGCCACATGGCACACATTCATAGGAACTGAAAACATAAGCAGGCCATCAATGTGCAGGCATTCTGTGATGCTGACTACTGCTTCACAAATGTAATAGCAATGTTCCCAATACTACATTTTGAGGCACAACACCATCAATCTGCATTTTCTAAAGTAGTGTGTAGCCGCACAAAGCCTACTCTTGACTATTTTGATACCTTTGCTGAGCACTTATTTCCTATTTGGATTAATGGCTGTCGGTGTCCTTTCTGTGTTGAATGAAAGTCAATTTACTACTCATGATATTCAGCATGTCAACCCTTAATCCATTGAGGATATTACTCTGCTATCAGTACTTCAGTACGCAATTCATTCTAAATGATATACCAAAAAAGACGCCAACATGTATGTCGATTAACTCTTCCTCAGGGTATTGTAAGTGCTTCCATCCAATGTGTCCTGAATTGACTGCAAGGTGTGAAGATGGTGAGACTTGAGACCATGCAAATCTTCTTCAAATGAACCTTACAAATCAGTAAATCATTACATGTAATAGAGTCAAACATATGTACCCCCATGAAGGCAACGCATCAGAAAACCTAATCGACCTGTAAATAATGATGTAAGTAAGATGAGACATGAGTCCTAGACATATCTCTCTGCGAAACTGGCATAAATCTGTCAAAGCACACGTCAGACATGTGAATGACATGACATTTGTCATGAATTAAATGTAGAGAAACCAAGCGTGGCTTGGTAAGATATGTAAAATAAATAAAAAGTGTCTGTTGCCAACATTTAACAAGGATTCCCTTTCTTGCAAAGTGTGGAATAATTGCCTCCTACTGACATCACTCTGTAATAGAGGTATTCTGTCAGCACTCTTGCCCTTATGGCTAATGATGATTGGAACAGAGATTGGTATCTCGCTGCTGCCGTAAAACGCAAAGGCTGTGGGTGGGCACACAACTTTCCATACCTTGTAGAAACACTTCAAAGCCATGGATGGGCATGTACCCTTTTGATGTAGATATTTGGACCTTGAAATATATGTTACACACAACCAAGATATTAAAGGCTCACGTCAGACTGCTGTTGTTCCAACTTATTATCCCATGAGATTCCTTGATGTCAGTTTACATATTATCTATTTCAGTCTTCATGTCATCTAACACATCCCCCACAGCATTTCCTAACCCAGCAAGCATGCACTTAAAGGACTTCACAATGGCAATCAGTACTGGAGTGTCCACCTTGGCTTCTTTGATGTTCATCACGCTATCATCCATACCTGACATGAAGGTGTTGTGGTACTTTACCTGCTTGGCCAAAGCATTCAGTGGGTTCCAAATTAATTTGGATCACTTGCAAGTCAGCATGAGTGCATTCTAGACCATGTTCAACAACAATGACAATCTGTGTCTAACACTCAGTGGCCTGTAGCACATTTTATGGACATTGTGGTGGTGGTCAATGTTTGGGGCATAGGTTTACCTGTGACTCACATGAATGGTTCTTTTTCCATGTGTCCTGATATCATCTGAGTAGTTCTTTGTACTAAAGGGACTTAGCAATATGAGTGAGGCCCTCTGCTTCATGACACATGGAAAAAGACAGCCAATTCTGGATGCGCTGTGAGATTAACCTGTGGCATTCCAGAATCTTGAAGCTGCTGAAGTTCACTGACAATCTGGTGAGGCAAACAATGGACCAGGAAGATGCAGAGTGTGAGGTTGGGTTCAGATGGTGGAACACTGACCCGAGGAGTCCAATGGGACCGCTGCAGTATGGTTGTGTGTCAAAATATCATTAAAAACAATATTGTTCTACCATTTTATAGTGGGCAACATATTGAGGAACAACATATCGGGAAGGCAAGTTCATATTGGCAAATATAGATTTACTAATCTTAACTCCACATCTGTTCTCTCTCTCTACCTAAGGATATCCCTAGAAAAGATGGCTTCCCAAAAACAGCAACGTGGTGGGGCCAGCAGAGAAAAGGGTACTTTGAACCTCTTTTATTTTGTTTCTGTTAAGTATAATCTTATGAGAACCAGAGATTGTGAGAAGAAAGAATTAGTCTGGAGAGTCTCATAATATTTTGTTCCTGGTGGGACCTGATCAACTCTGAGGCGCAGACTTCTGAGACCCTTGGTCCTCACCTGTATTCAAGGATTGTAGAGAAAAGAATGTGAAGTAATATTACATGACAGCATTACATAGTAAAGATCCTGCAGCAACTCACAGGGGGATATTCACAAGAACGTGCGCTAAACATCTCCAAAAAATGTTAACAAAACTTTACACATCGCAGTCCATCGCGGGAAAACAACCTTGTGTTAACCTGGAATTCACAACACGGCGGTACCATGCGATAGTCCTCCGAAAACGCGGCCAATGTCCGCGATACAACCACCGCGACGGCGATAAAAACACAAACCCCAACGCGTAAAAAGACGCGATGGGCCCAAACGCGACAAGAAAACAGTGATAACCGGCAAGAGGCCAGCAATACCCATGCGTAATGCGGGAAAAAGCACAAGAACAGCCCACGGAAAATGCCACCAAAAAGGAAATGACCTGCGGAGTAACACGGATGCACCCTGACCGACTGCAGAGGACAACATGAACCCCACAATCCCCACGGAGGAACACCCAGGAATCCAGGACACGTGGAAGGGTAATGAGAAGAGGAAGAGGAAGACGGGGTACAGTCTGCAGGAAAACACGATCATCGGCACAGATGAGATAGAACACCACCACCAACTGCACGTCACCTCCAACGTGTCATTGGCAACAAAGAGGCAAAGATGGCACACCATCTCGGACCATGTGAATGCCGTCGCAGCGCCGAGGAGGACAATGGAAGAGGACAAGAGGCGCTGGATTGATGTGAATGGCAAAACCAAGCAGAAACACGCTGCCAACACGAAAGCAGCAACGCACTCCGGAGGAGGGGGGCCAGCAGGATACCAGGAGCTGAATGACATGGGGAAGAAGGTGGCCACAGCCATCAGTCTGGAGACGGTGACAGGAGTTGGGGATCCGGACACTGCCCAACATGACCCAACACCACATCAACTGCATGATGAGTAGCTCCATGGCGTCGGTTGTTCTTCGGGTGTGGCTGTGTGCGGGGCTCCGTTGCCTACTGCAGGTAGTCGTCCTGCTTATCACCAGCAAGAGGCAGGTGTTAAATAGCTGCTGCTACCGCGGCTTATCGCGTGTTTTGGGTTCACATCGCAGATCTGGCAGTTCATTGTGAAAGTGGTGTTTTCATGTGTTTTTGCACGGGAACGCCTACTCTGCATCTCATTAGGGTTAGTTGGTGGTGTCATCCATGGAGGTAAATTTTGTGGCAATTATCGCGGGAATACTTGCGTTGACTGCAGTTTGCACCCGCTTGTGAATGGGGCGTTAAATCTAGCTCCACTTTTGTTGCGTTAAGGTGGCGATAACTCGGAGATAAGTCCTTGTGAATATCCCCCACAGTGTGCCCAGAGATGATTTGTGACAGGTCGAGTCAGGTGGTATCAGAAGCTGTAATAGCCCTTGAAGTCAACTGGCATGAAAACAGTGATGTAGAGGTTGATTGATAGCCAGCAACACATAAATTAAGAATTGCAAATTCACCGGAAGCTCTTGAGGGCCTACAACATACTTTCTAAGTCTATACACACCTAGAGCTTAGTGAGAATCCTTGAAAAGCTGGCCCTTCAGCTTCTTGCAGAATTCAAGAAGTGAAGAGGAGACTCTTAAGTGAAGTGGTGGTCCTTCCATGCTTTAGAAGCGATGTAGGAGACGGCTCGCCTGACAGAACTGGTTTTGCATATGCATGAGATGTGTGTAAGTAGGAGACAGGATGGGCATAGGTGTTTGAAAGGTTTGATGCGGTATGTTGTCCTAGTGTTATGTAGTGCCTTGAAAGTGTCAGTGAGGAATTTTAATTCTTCTCATTTGTGGACTGGGACCCAGTGGAGCTCCTTCAGGTGTGGTGTGATGTGCGGCGTAGGAAGAGGAGGAGAAGGAGGATTCTGGCCTTTGAGTTCTGAATGGTCTGCAGCCTTCTGGTGAGTGATCCCAGCATAGTGGGTGTTCATGTAGTCCAGCTTGCTTGTGACCAGGACATGCTTGATAGTTTTCTGGATGCTGACTGGATACCTTTTGAAAATCTTCCTCAGCTTCTTCAGGGTATAGAAGCATGAAGCTTGACAGGAATGACTTGGGTGGTCATGTCGAATTTGCTGCTGATAATGGTCCCGAGGTTCTTTTTCTGTGTGGTGGGTGTCGTCCTAGCTCTGTTGGCCACCAGCTGGAAACCTACGGTGATGTGTTCATCCCGAAGATCACGATTTTGGTCTTGTTACTGTTCACCTTTAGACAGTTAGGGCCATCTTTATTTGCCCAGTTGCGCCGCGCTTGCACTATGAAACCTGGTACATGCATGACGCAGCTCACAAATGTGATTTATAAAGCCACGCAAGGCCACTTTGCATGGCCCTGAGTGGTTTTATAAATCAGGAATAATGCAACACAGCACAAAACACTGATTTGTTTTACTCTGCCCTGGAAAGGCGTTCCTTGGGCATTGCGCAGGTGTTCCCTTGCATCTCCCATGGTTTTTGACTCATCTCCAGATTTACCAGAACTGGTAGACCTGGGAATGCACCAAAAGGATATGCCTTCTCAGGGGAGGCGTAACGAGGAGAAATATATCTATTTCTCTTTGTTACATCCTCTTCATATGTGTGCAGACCTGCATGCAGCGGAGGCACCCTTGCACCATGGTGCAAGGTGCTTGCGTTGGCACTAGGCAGTCCATTGCTCACCAGTGCTGAGGAAAGGACAGGAATGCACAGTATTGAGCTAAATATGACACATTCCTGCCCTTTAGCTGTGACGCAGTGCAGCAAGGTGACTTGCTGCAGTGTCCCACAAAGTCATAAATTGCCTCTTGGTCTTCATCTAGTGGGTGATTGCAGTCTGGGCATTTCTATAGTAGCTCCTGGAACTCTCATCTCCAACATTTAGAAAAAGCAAGTTTAGCCTTGAAAGATACAGGTCTGATACTCATGCTAAATGTACCAGAGCAGCATCATATATGAAATTCATGAGGTGTAACCTAAGTCAGGATTAATACATCAAAATGATGAAAAAAGTCGCTACCTTACAAAATATAACCAGAGGCCAGTAAAAAACAAAAGAAGTATGTCATTTTCTTGGTTTGTAGGATATTACAGATGTCTCATCCTTAACTCCTCTGATGTCAGCCCTCCCTTCCTCAGTCTACTAAAAATAAAATCCATGACTTACCAGATACTGGGGTTTGTAGACCAAGCGCAGTTCCTTTATTTGCATGAAGACAATCCTCTCCTCTGGTCGCTGGTTAATCTCTCCTAACTACCAAAAGACCTTAAACCTGTGCTTAAGGGATGGGTATTGGGGCAGTACTATCTCATCTGAATAAAAATGAGATCCTTGCTGTCTTGTTCTTCTTCAATTACACTATGCAGTGTTAGAAAAGCAGTATCTGGCAAATTAATGGGCAAAATAGTCACTACGCTATTACCTCTTGGATCATCATTTCTTTCTTTTCTCTGATCATGGTGCTTTTATATGGTTATCCTATAACAAAGGTTTAAACCATATATTGCTCCAATGGTTTCTCTCTCTACAGCTGTTGTCCTTTATGATGTACCACATGGCAGGAAATCTTCAGAGAAAAGTGAAATATATGGCTAGACACATACAACTGGGGTGCTCAGGGAGATTCAACTATGGAATTGTGGGGTTTGGAGGTTGTTGAGGTTCACCGACAATCTAGTTACTCAGACGCAGGACATGGGAGATAACCAGAATAAATGGTCACGTTTGAGTGGTTGGACAAGGATCCCTAGGGTTCTATGAAACCACTGTGGGGTCAAGTCAAGTTGTGGGCCCAGGTGATGCAAGCTTTGAGCCAGGGAAGATGCAGAGTCAACCCATTCAGGTGGCCCACACATGTTTGACATTTTTGCTCTTCCGGAGACATAGCTGGGTCGGGAACGTAGGAGTCTCCTATGGATGGTGGATGAGTGACAATGGCTCGGAGATGCTTGGACTGAAAATAGGCAAGCACAGAGGAGCAGATGATGGAAAGAATCCAGACTGAAACACAGAAGAGGAAAGACTATACAATAGAATGGGAAAGGCAATTGTGCCAATTAAATGGAAACATATTTAAGGGAGATTTCCTTATGAATAGGCAAATAAGAAGAAGGAACCAATCCCTAAACCATCGCAAATTCCAAAACCAATAAGAAGTGGATTATTGAAGCGGGGGGGCAAAGTCTCCCCACTGATAAACATATATAGTAAGCCTGGGCGGAGTTCACGGAGTTACGTTACGCGGAACTCCGCGAAGTTAAAAAAAAAACTCCGCCGCACAACGCGGAGCTCCATGAGCAGCGGAGTGCGTTAGATAAATGCCGTTCGCAGTTCCTTGAAACCTCACCTGTGTTCAGAGATTGTGGGGAAAGAAATATGAAGTAATATTACCTGACAAATCCACCACTATAAAGGTTTCTTCAGCAACACACAGTTTTATAATGGCATTGCGCTGCCCTTGCGTCATGCATGGTGTCACAAGGGCACCGCAATCCGTAAGTTAGATTTGTCAAGCCACACAAGGCCACCTTGTGTAACCCTGCCTTGCTTGCTAAATCTGCACTAACGCAAGGCAGCGCAAGTTGCTGCCTTGCTTTACTTTGCCCGGGGAAGTGGTTCCATGAGTGGAGAGTGCGTGTTTCCACACATCCACCCATGGATTTTGATGCATTCCCAGATTTGCCAATTCTGGTAAATCTGGGAATGCATCAAAATGCTACACCTTCCCAGGACAAATAAGGACAAACATCTTTATTTCTCCTTCTTGTTTCCTCTTTCTAAGTGTGCTGCATTTTGCAGCACAATTGGAAAGAGGAAAAAGCCTAAGAGGATTGTTTTTGTGCAGGAAGGTGTCCATTCCTGCACAAAAACAATCCTGCCTGCAACACAGGCACCCTAGTACCAAGGTGCAAGGGTGCCCGTGTTGGCGCTAGGCAGCAGATTGTGCACCAGTGCAGACAGAGGGCAGGAATGTGCCTTTTTTTATGAATATGGCAGATTCCTGCCCTCTACCTTTCACACAGTGCAACGTTGCATGAAAGAATGATAAATCTGGCCCAGTTTTTCCCAGTTAATGACAGTGATGTTATCCAGCAACACTATCACAGTATTAACACTAGTGTGTGGTGAAATTTCAGGCTGCCAAATCACAATTTCTTCATGTAGGAAAGTGCCCTTTTTCTACGGTCAACCCCCACCTTTTGCTCCAAATGCTAATAGTTATAACTCTGATGGTGAACTGGAGTCTGCTACCCAGAACCCAGCGCCTGTGCTCTGCCCCAAAACTGTTATGTTTGACTTGGTAAACCCAAATCGGCAAAGACTTTACCCCCTTATAAGTCCCTCGTATATGGTAACAGGGGTACCCAGGGCATAGGTGGCAAAGCCGTCCCAAGGGCTGCAGCACTGTTTTGTGCCACCCTGTGTGACCCAAGCAAACTACTGACAGCAGGCCTGTCATTGCAGAGTGCAGGAGCAGTGCAAATTGCTGTAACTCAACTGTGCCCTCACCATGTGTGGCACAGTCAATACACTATCTAATATATGGCAGGCACCCCTCAGGAAGGCCTCTTCAGCCCAGGAGGTAGGGTACAGTATATTAAAGGTGAGGACATATATGTGCAAGCCTATATGTCCCTATAGTGATGTTCCCCATTGGGAACTATTACAAGTGTTAGCGGTCCATAGGATAACATGGGCTGCCACCCGGGCATTCTTGAGGTTGGCAGCTCTATTATGGTACTGCCCAATTATGTCATGTTTGGTAACAAACATCATGTCTTCTTTCCCCTGACACAAATCTAGTGCACTGGGTGACATGGCATGTACCCAGGTGGCGACCTTAGAAGTTGCCCACCTGGTTGCCCCAGCTTCTTGGTGCTCTGGCTGGCAAGCTCACAATTCCCACGCCTGCTGCTGCCAAGACAGGATTCTGGCCTCCTGCTAGGCAGTGTGATCATTCTCAGAAGTCAGGAACAAAGACTTGGGCACGAAGGAGGTCACAGCGTCCTCCTCCCAAGCAGACTAGTGAAGTGGCACACCAAGGCGGTGAGCTTCATAGGGTGCACCACCTCTGATATGCATTAGGTCTGACTCCCATTGGAAGAAACAGCCCTCCCCCTGCCGCAGGCACATTTGCACTCTGGCAAGCAGGAAATTAGCTATGCAAGGAGGTGTACACCCCAGAAGTCTAGCCACACCTCCCGGGTGAGCAGCCTGGTCTGTTCACTGAAATTTGATTTCCGCCATCTTTAGGAGTGGCAGAATAGAGGATTCTGGATAGAAAAGGTGACCCACACTGCCGGATGTGGTCACCTCAGGGGCAAATTAGCTGCAGGGACTAGCTGCCCATTGGCTAGTAGCTCCCACACCCCTAACTCCCCTAAATATAGGATTTAAGGGACCCCCCTGACACCAGGTAACAACGGAAGGAGACCACAAACATGCAAATAGGGACGGCAAACTCGGTAACCAGTTTTCAGCACACCAGGGTGCAGCTATGTCACATGATACCCGGACATGATAGCTATGAGCACATAACTGCTTTCTAATAGTCTGGCAAGTTTGCATATTTTTCCCATCAGTGTGACTAGTTGAAACAGGAAAGCCATCAACTGAACTACATTGGGTTACACACATTGGATTCTACTCCCCCCTCTTTTTGGGTGCTCAGGCCAGGTTTTCTGGCAGTGATTGAAAGTAACAAGCAAGGAGCCAATTACGGTACCCACCACCACTCACCTATAATCAGACATATGAGCGGTCCTGACGAAGGTGGATGGTTATTGTCATTCCCACCGAAACGTGCGTTGACCTGGTTGTTGTGAACCCCCAACCGACAACATCATGGCGGATATTGTTTGAAGTTCTCTCTCCGCCAATCCCAGAGGTGTATGCTCATGTGGTTGGGTGCCAAAGTGTGAGAAGTGAGTGTGTGAGTGTGTTGCTGTGTATGAGGTCAGAATGATTGTGCGGGTTGAATATATCACGTCACTATCATTATTGTTTTATTGCTGTTTGTATAGCTTCTAATTAGATCTTAGTATGATATGCAAGTCACATCTGATGCATCACAATGTAAAGTAACAGCATATTTGCAATTATGAATATCCTGCGGTTTCACAAAAATGTTTTTAACTATGTATAACTCGATTATTTCTTTTTTTTTGTAGTAATGCAAACTAGCAATTGAAAATCTTCTTAAAAAAATATATTAAAAAGTATACAAATGATTGTGTTTACATGTATGCTTTAATAAGTTTCATGATGGGCAGCCCTTAGAGCTCTAGCTAGCCTACAAGGAAGTAATACAGGTCATAAGGGAGCATTATCTAGTATTTTTGTGTTTTTCCCACTAGCTCTCTGACCTTTCAAGTATTTTTTAGGGGGTACTTCTGCTCACATATGCCCCCCCTGACACCAGAACCTCAGTTCTGAACAACCTACATCAAAGAGGACAGAAGAGCCCAGCAACAGTGACAACAAGACTTGCCCAAAGCAAAAGACGGATGCTCTGCACCTGTTGCTACACCCTTGTAACTGCCTGATCGAGTCTTTTCCTTGGCTATCTCTTGGCTCCCCCAGCAAGAGGGACCCCTGTAGAAGCCTGAATAACCTAAGACTCCCCTAGACTAGTGACACTAGTCCCCTGCAAACTACACATAAAACAACACTCCGGAACCAAAGAATTGCTGACTATTGGGCACCCCATGGGATCATGCAAATCCAGATGGTCTAGTGCATTGTGGGATCTGTAGTGTTACCTTCCACAAAGTTACAGGCAGCTACTGCGTTCTCCTGGGCCACAGGACAGCGACGTTACTTTCAGCACTGCTTACCATTGCCAAGGCTTGTTGGTCACCAGTCTGGCAACTGACCCCTTTACTTGATGGCGCGTTAAGAGGCCGACCTTCAACCATTGTCAGCAACCACACTGTTGTTGCCTTTTTGCATCTTTTTCCCCTGCAGCACCGTTTCAGTGGTAAAGGCAGCTCTCCGCGGCTCCCATTCAGCACTAAGGACAGCCAGGACAACTCTGCACCTGGGCTCCAAGGGCCAGGTAAAATTGAACTGACTGCTGTGACTTGCTCCTGAGACCTGCATTACCTTTACCCTGCATGGGTACAACATAACTCAACCACTAGTGGTTTTTCCCCTTGACTCCAATGTTAAATTGACATGTATTATTTTGCATAGATTTTCTGTTATTTCTAAAATCTATAACTCCTGTTGTAAGTATGCAATTCCGTCCATTTTTTTGTCAAAATTAACATAAAAATACACTTTATTTTTATACATTGGTGTTGGATTTCCCAAGAGGCGTGTCCATTACTTATCATCCATGTTGTTAGTCTGAAAGGCTTAACACGCTCCTCTAGTAAATCCTGACTTCTCTTTGCCACACTACCAAGATTGAGCTAAGGATTTATTAGTGTGAATTCAGGGACAATCTTTGAGGTATTGTGCTAGTATTACATGGTGAGGTCTAGCCCCCACACCACATAATACTCCACTTGCCTACAGTTCAGTAGACTGTGTGCTATTCTTTATTGTACTTTACTGTACTGTTTCCCCCTGCACAGAAGAGGAACATTAGATAATGTAATGCTTTATATTACCAAGCACACCATCAGTCACAAATGACATGTTCATATGTTATTACTTGTATGACAAGTTATGAAAATGATTGCCATTGGTGTTCATGGTGACATGCCACTGGAGATGGGGCACTCGAATATATAATCATCAGCTCTACTAAAGGAGAGCATGCGGGTGATGCACCTCATGAACTGTTGTCTCACAGGTTGAGTAGTTTTTCAATGAAAATAAGCAACGCATGCCTCTTTTCACAACTCACAGAGGGTTAGTTCATTAATGACTATTTCCACCCCCTCATTTGTAAAGCTCGATTTTCTTTTCCTCCCATCACAGACGTCTGATTTCTGTTTTCCAGGCTGTTCCTGACTCACCTGTCTCCCAGGCTGTGCCATGTTTCTCTCACAGTTAGTTCCACAAAATGTGGTGTTTTTGTGCTTTTGTTTGCATTTTTCTTTGCGCCCTGAGACAGATATTTTTGTGTGCATCATGTTTTCGAATCATGTTGCCTCTCATTTACCTTTGAGCATTTGCTGTCATCATTGACATGTAGTAGGTTTGGTGCTAGGTAAAATTGTGGTGTGGGCTTTGGTGTGGGTTTTGATGTAGGAGTAATGAAAAAAACATCAGATCCTTGCTTTGGTCCGCACTGCCTTAGTAAATTTGGGCCTGATATGTACATGTTTTACTGTCTTATATATATGTGTTATCAAAACACTTTATATGGTTAAATTATGACATATTGCATAGACTGATTTCCATTCAATAATAAATAAACCACGATGCACGCGTGGAAGACAGGAATCTACTCAGTCATTATGAGGTGGGAAAATGCTTATTTTTTTAACTACCTTTAAACACCGACATAAGAACAGAAATGGATCTGCACTTCCTTTCCTGCACACACATTATGCTGCTTGAATGAACTAGACTCTGGTACTAGGTCCAGATGGCTAAAGTTAACAGTTTACAGTCTGTTAAAGACACATTTTGCAGCAGCTTCCCGATGAATCTTTTCAGTGCAGAAAAAACATCCCTAAAGGAAAAGATCTGAAGTATAAGTTATTTTCACCATTACACCCAAAGGTGGCAGTGTTGATCCATTGTAATACAAACAGCGAAATTCAGAAACAAATCCCGGTAATAATCAGATAAAGAAAGCTAGGTCTTCAGAACACATTGAAGAATACACTGTTCAAACCATCTATGCAAATGAAGTTTGCTTGTGTAATGCAAACCAATTCATTGAAAAGAAAAGATTTCAACTGTCCCTTGAAAACAGAAATATTACATTATCAAGACAGGTGCTGCTCAATTATAGTAAGGAGATAACCTTGAAGAGCTGCTGCCCACATGAGATTCTACGTGCTACAGTCACACCATGGGGCCTATTTACGTAAAAGTCACGTAGTGCAGCTCAGCAAGTCACCTTACTGCGCTGCACTGCATGTTAGGGAAAGGCCTGGAAAGCGCCGTATTTAAGGCAGTGCGGCACATTCCTGCCTTTTCCTCTGCGCTGGCGCCCTTTTGTAAGCATAGCACCAAGTCAGGCACCTTTGCACCATGGTGCTAGGGTGCTTGCGTTGCATGCAAGATTGTTTTTGTGCAGGAAGGGAAACCTTCCCACACAAAAACAATTCTGAGGGAAGAGGAAATAACAAGGAGAAATAAAGACATTTCTCCTTATTACGCCTCTCCAGGGAAGGCGTATCATTTTGGCACATTCCCATCTCTACCAATTCTCGTAAATCTGGGAATGCGTCAAAAACTAGGGGAGTTGCATGGGATGTATGACGATACCACGCATGCATTACATCGCATGCCATTAGATCGCGGTTTTAACAACGCAAGTCGTTACAACGACTTGCGTTGGAGGGCGCTGGACTTAGGAGTAGTTTAATTTACTATTCCAACTCCAGCCTACGTACAGTAGGGAAGGTGTTGGATAGTAATTTAAACTACTCCTTGTCCTATAGCGCCCTCCAGTGCAAGTCGTTGTAACGACTTTCGTTGTAAAACCGCAATCTAATGGCATGCGATGTAACGCATGCGTTCTAAAGGTTGTTTCCCGTTGCATGGGAACACTCACGCAATGCCAACGGAACAACTTCCCAGGGCATAGTAAGGCAACACAGATATTTGTGCTGAGTTGCCTTTCTCCAGATTTATGGAGCCACTCAGGGCCACGCAAAGTGGCCTTGCACAGCTTCATAAATCTTACTTAAGGTTTGCAACATGCATGTACCATGTTGTGTGGTGCAAACGTGACGCAAACCATTTTGTAAAAAGGCCCCCATGTTTTTATTAGGCATGATATTGAGCCAGTTGAACAATTTCCTTTATTTTTCACTTTTAATGTAGCACACAAAAAAAACTTGTACTATCTTGTGACTCCTAATGAAAAAGAAAAGTGCTCAACCAGTTCAACTGACTTTCATGGGCAGTTGAACTGGCTACTCATATTAAAAGCCTGCCTCAAAATGCCTCCATTGTATCCCGATCTAAATAAATTGCATAATATTTGTGTGTTATTTGCATGTTCATGATGATATTTGCAGCACTACCAATCTCACTTTGGGGTGCCCTAGGTTTCAGCCTGATTTTAGTAACAGAAAACAAAGGATGCAAATAAAAGGTTTGAGGTAAAATACCTAAATCCTTCAAAATACCTGGATTGCTCCAAAATGGTGCGCCTACTTAACAGAATCTTAACAAGGAGAAACATCTATATTTCTCGTTGTTACTTCATCTTCCTATGCGTGAGGCCTTTTGCATACATAGAAAGAAGAAATTACCACTTTGAATTGTTTTTGTGCTGGAAGGTGTCTCTTCCCGCATAAAACAATCCTCCATGTAATGTAGGTTCCTTGCACCATGGTGCAAGGGTGTCTGCATTGGGGCTAGGCAGACTCAAGTGCGCCATCACTTGTAGTTCATATGGCACTGTTTAGATCTCTCCTGCTCATGCAACGCATCACTGCAATTTTGCTTACTGCCCTGCAGTGTGTGAAATTTTCAGCAAATATGACCCTGCATTTACACCATGGGGTAGAGATGCTACTATTTCACAGAAAGCAACACCGCAAGTCAACTTGCTGCATTGCATTGTGTTGCATGAAAAAGAGAGAGACAAAATGAACTACATCTACTAAGATATGGTGCAATTCTGCTCTCTTCTAGCGCTAGTGCACTGAGTGCTGCTTAACTGCAACGCAGGCACTCTTACACCATGTTGCTGAGGTGCCTGGAGTCCAGGGGGGTTTGTTTTTTTGCAGGAAGGGATACCTTCCTGCACAAATACAATCCTAAAATCCTAAAAGGAAAGTAAGGAGGAGAAATCTGTGTTTGCGCTGAAATACATGATGTATGCACAGTAACGGTGATGCTCCACCCATGTAATACCTACCTGATGCATAGTAACTCAAGGCAGAGCATAATGCATTACTTTATATTTACTAAACCATGCAAAGCCACACAAATCAACTTTGCATGGCTGAGTAATTGTCCAAATGAATTTTGCATGGGGCGGCGCCACAAACGCAACGCAACCCCAATGCAAAATCTTAGTAAATCTGAGACCATTTTCTAACTCATCTGCTTCATTCCATTAATTATGGAATTTATTTTGTTGTGTAACGAATTCTTGAAGTGCTTTACATCACTCCGGATTATCACCATCAACAATCTTTATTCGATCATCGTGACCATAAAAGAAGCATAAAACCGATAGCATAAAACAAATAAAACCAATGCAAGTTTAAACTTCACATAAAGAGCCAGATTCCGATGTCGGACGGATCGGTCAGGAACTGTAACCGAACGACCTACTGTCGTAGGTTACAGACGTGCAAGTAGGATGCAACCGAACCCTGTTCGGTCGCATGCCTATACCTTTCAATGAGAGCATGCATTCCGAACGGAATGCATGCTCTCATTGAAATAGCAGGGGTGCAGTTCAAACTTGAGGTTCCGAGATCAACAGGGGGGCACAGTAGGTGCCCCCTAGGCCACCGAACGCACCCATGGGGGCCCTGCTGGTGGCCCCAAAGTAAGTTTTCCACTGCCTTTTTGTGCCAGAAAGACCAGCACAAAAAGGCAGTGAGAAACTGCCATCGCACTCCCTCGGCCAGAAAGAGCTGGCCGGGGGAGTACTGAAGGGTTTCCAGATGGCGGACAGGGTCTCCGAGCCAGTCGTAAGCCATCTGGAAAACCGAGTTGGATTCCTTTCCGACCGAGCCCATCAAAATGGCTCGGTCGAAAAGGAATCTGATTGGCACATTCCAATGCGGGCAGGAGGGCTCCGACCGACGGTCGTAGCCCTTCCTGCCCGCATCGGAATTGGCCCCAAAAAGGGAATTGTTAAATCACAATATCAATGATATTCTCTGCCGTATAGCATGCTGAATAAAAGTTGCAGTTAAAAAGCAAATCCTCACCGTTGACAGTGACTGCTGGAATGCAAGAACAGCTCCGAAATATCTGACAATGGCCTGTTTTAAAAGAGGTAAAATGTACAACTTTCTTAATGATGAATAAAATGCACACAAAAAACATAAAGTGCAACGTGCATTGTACAGAGCAGCCATTACATGGATATGGTGGTAAATTAACAATATAGGTACCCTGCGAAGGATAAGCTACTACGAAATAGACATTGGTCAACCTTAACCTAATTAGAAGAAACCTATGATACAAATTGCTAACCCAGGTTGGGTATGGTTAAATGCCATGGCTAATGCAAATTTCAGCATATAGCAAAAGAGTGGGCTTGCTGGATTCTTTCCGCATTCACTCCTCATTGCATTTGGATAAAAAGATTTCCTTCAACGTTCTCAAGAAACTAGCCTCATAAATTCCTGGAGTCTTAAGAAGGTCTATCAAATTTAAACTAATGCAATCATTGTAGATATACAAGATCCAGGGAATTTTCAAGCAATGTTCCAGCTTTAGACAGTCAGAAAGAACCGCACGACTAAAAGAGGTTTCACTCTTTGATCAAAACTTAAGCCATAGCAAAAGTGGCTGCAGCTTGATAGTATCACTAATATACCCCAGCCCAATTTTGGAGTGGCAGATGTAAGAGCTAGTGGACTTTGACACTGCCAACAGTCTTTTAATTAATCCATTTGCAACCCTCTCCAGCCCAGGTTGGTCACTGATTCCCCAAACACCAGCCCCACAGCTGGCATTCGTACAGCATTTTGCTTTTGTATATTGCTGTGAGCTCGCTGATGGGCTTATTTCCTAACCTGGGCACAAACCTAAAAAACACCTATTTTTTTACAAGAGCAGCAGTCCTAATAGTTTTCAATGGGCTATAGGTGAGGTTCTCATCAAATGGTATCCTGAGATAGGATAATGTAGGAACAGTGCAAACTTTACTATTATTCACCTTAAAGATGATACCTTCCTTCTTAGGGAACCATAGATCATTACATGGGTTTTTGCCTGATTGACTGTGAGATCCAAGCTGGTCATAAATGTGCAAAATTGAACAAGCAATCGCTGTAGGCCAATCACTGTCCATGCTATTAAAACTGTGTCATCAGCGTAAATCAGTGCCGGGACACTGAGATTGCCTACTCGCTGACAATCAACATTAAGATCCAATAATTGCTCTTCTAAACCATTTGCATACAAAGAAAAAAAAAAGGGTGCCAGAACGCAACCTTGGTGTATGCCTCTGTCAAATTTAAAGGGTTCAGTTGTCTCTCCACCCCCCCCCGCGGGCCATACCTCACGCTAGCAGTCACCCCTACGTGGAGTTCTCTGAAGAAATTGACAATATTGGCCTTTACCCCAAAGTATAGCATGATGCTCCACAGTTTGGATCTATTGACTGAATCAAAAGCTGAGCTCAGATCCATGAATGCCAGATACACCTTTCCCTCCTTGGCCACAGTGTGCTTACTTATTAGGAGATATAAGCTGAGGCATTGCTCAACTGTCCCTAAACCAGGAAGAAAGCTAAATTGAAGCTCTGAAAGCACATTATGCTCACTCGCCCAGGTTTGTAAGCGCTCCAACAAGATTCTTTCCATTATTTTGTCAGTTGAGCTGCTCAATACTCTCAGGTGATAGCACTGTGGATTCCCCTCAGAACCATTTTTAAAGATGGGTCAATGGTCGCATGGGCCAGCCCTTAGGTGGGCCCATTAATAGGATCGTCTTAAAGACATTTGTCAAAAGGGGATCCCACAAGAGCATATTTGCCGTAAAAGAGATTAGCCAGAATCCCATCTAGCCAGGGAGCTTTCCCCACAAGGCATCGACCTTTTGCAGCTATCACATCACTCAATTCAATCTCTAATCCTGAGAATGGCGTAGAGGAGGACAAAGGGGAAAAGGAAGATGCAGGGAAGGCTTGTGTCTGTAGGAGTAGAGTACTCCATAGAAGCAGGACCAGAGTACAGGTGAGCAAAATGTGCTACCCAGCCTTCCAGTGGAATCCCTGTATCAAGACCAGATTCCTGTGTTTTCTCGAAAGTTATGATTCACCTTCTTCTAGAAAGCTTTACTATCTTTGAGATCACTAGCCAGTACTAGGGAGTGATAAGCGTCCTCGTTTTTTACGGGCCCTTAAGGCCTTCTTGTACACCATCCTGCAACTGCGTACCTGCTCTAAATTCCTTGGGGCTTCTTTAAGTGCTGCCAACAGCTGATTATAAGCCTTAGTGCAGCTGTCATCAAACCATTTAGTCTGCTTCCTGTTATTGGGACTAATTGAGACTGTCAGCATGTCACTTAACGTTTCACAGATTCTGTCAAATCTGTTTAGTAACTCAGACCCCCTTAATATTAATATTTTCACCAAGGCACAGCAGGAAATCAGGGAGTATTGAGCCCAATAAAACAGACAAGAAAGAATCATTATCAACCTTAGTCCACCTCATGGTCACCCCTTTATTCTTCATATATGTCAGCAATAGCGGACTGACCTCCAGCTGTCTCTTAGGAAAAAAGGTGTTGTAAATTGATAATGCCAGAAGCCTGTGATTGCTAAGGGGAGATTCTGATAAAAAATAGTCAACTACCTATTCTTTTAGATTTGTCTAGAATAGGATAAAATCAGTTAGACTAAGACTACCCGTCCCGAAAAAGTAGGGGTGATAATTGGATCAGAGCTCAGGGAGTCAAAGGCAAAATATTATGTTATATTTCATGAGTGCCAAATTAGGTTCATCACCAAGTGAACTATGGACAAAATGGGTAATGGGGTCCCCATCATCATCCACCAGCCCACAAGACTCAGCTGAGGATAGTTGACAATCCTTTGCTTTAAAATCTCCCAACCATACAACCACATAGCTGCCCCTTATATTTCTTACACTATGTTCAAGTCCTCATGCCGTGATTTCACCATTGCAGCATTGCTCGGATCAAAAACATTGTTATAGAAATGTATGAATAACATATGCTTTGTTAGACAATGTAACAGGATGAGTGTACAGAACACAAGCTCGTCCATATAACCTGACCCAGAAACGTGGGGGAGATAAGAGTGATAAGTCCTCTCTTGGTCCTGCCCATGGATCCTGGAACCACAGGAGTAAAATAGGTAGCAAAACCATCATCGGACAAAGTGTCATTTAGCCAGGCTTCCTGTCGGCAGAGTACATAGCATTCAATAAAGTTTTGCCAGCCTAAATTTGCCAACTTTTTTGCCAAGCCAGCCACATTCCATGAGGCTATCATTATGGATTTGCCTGTATCATTCTCAAGGCCATTACCGAAGATGTTTCTTGCACCAAAGGTAGATGTGTTTGTTAACCCAGCTCTAGGGCTTTCCATCCTGCAGCCAGAAATTAAGCAGCTTTGTCTGGGAGCAGCGGCTTGATCTGAGAGTCAATCCTACTAGTCTAACTGTGAAATGGGAATGAATCTGTTTGACACAGTCATGGGATGAAGAGAATTAATGACCACCAATGTCATTTTTCCGATTGGTCTTTAAAAAAATGCCCAGCGGGAGTGTTTTGACTGACGGGGAAGTGAACATGATAAAATGGAGCCTTCTCAGAGTGTCATTAGTCACCGCTCTGTCCTTAAATTTTATAACGATGCAGTCATTGTTGTCAGGTTTTGGGGTATTGCCTACCCATGAGACTCTTCTGTCAAAGGTAATCTGACTGAGAAGTAGCCCTTAGCCCCCAACCTGCCATTAGTCCAGGTCATAATTCTCCCATATGTCATGTCTCAGAGGAGAAACACCTTTCAGAATCAAGACAAAAGGGGTTGCCTGTGGGGGTAGTTGCAATATAGGGAGCTTTGAGAACAAGGGCTCTTGGGAGCAGCTAGGCCTGTAGCCCAATGAACCAGAAGGTCTATTGGCTTACTCTGGAGCACGTCCTCTCCCATCCAGTCTACCTGAGATATAAATCACTTCTCTGCAGGTTTGCTTCTGTCCCCCTTTGCTTGGTCCAATAGCCCAATAGATGAGGTGTCCGACTCTAATGGTGCGGGCAGCAGGCTAGATGACAATGAGGCTGATTGCTTGCCCGCAGAATTGACAGGAGGTGCCATTATAGATTGATTCTCTGCAAAGGAGCGGTTTAAATTGGTCAATGCTTCCTCAATTTTCTCAAGACGGGCCAGGATCAGGCTCAGAGCGGGCTCAGAGCAGATTATCAATATTTGGCTACTCTGCACCGTTTCAAAGTGTGTGGGAGTAGAAACAACGTAGTGTCTACATCCAAGGCTCTGTTGTGTTAGGTCTTTGGACAGTAGTTACATGGGACCTGTGAATTATTGTCGGAAACTTCCGGATAATTTTTGCAGTGGGGTTGATTCGGGAGTGACTCGCTAAAAGGATTGTCCTGGGACTCTATTGAAGGTCTACAGATTCCACTGTTTAGTTCAGTGAGAGCTAAGGAATTTGGAGTCATGGCCTAGTGCTCTAATGGTTGGCTCCTAGGCTTCTTTTTGTACAATCTGGATTGCCTGCTTACTTTCATGGTCCAAAACCTCAGTATGAAGCTGGGGTTATAATCTAGTTCCGATGACTGCAGATATTCTTGGTCTCCCCCACTAGACCCCTACACCCCCAAATTCACACTCTTACCCAAAGGCTTGTTAACATCATCCACCATTTTAACATTGATTCTTTTCTCCACTGTGAGACAGTGGTGCTCTAACAAGTCGAAGGTACTGAAGTCTCATTTCTCTAGTAATGACAGAGCTAACACCCAGCGCAATTTAATACAATACAAAATGGCACTTTCATTTTTCATTATCAGCTCCTTTGATGTGAGACAAATGTAGCTCTCAATACAACACCCTTTAGCGAGTACCACCAGCCCTGAAGAGTTTCACACTGGCTAACCTGCCAGCATCTCTTCTTCACAATCCTTGCTGCAGTTTGTAAAATACTCCAGCTGCAGCTCTGACACTGAACGACAGTGCTTTGAGCAATCTGCATAATGACAGTTTGTTTGGCATGTACATGACAGTGCAGCACGATGAATGACAAGCATCAAAAGCATGCTACTTTATTTCACATGAACGCAACAGAATTAGGGGCATATTTATGAAACGTTCATGCAGTGCAGCAAGCTACCTTGCTGTGCTGCCTGAAAAGGAAAGGGAAGGAATGCGCAGTCGTTAACATAATACAAAGCATTACTGTCCTTTCCTTGTGCCAGTGCACTTTTGCCTGCATAGCGCCAAACTTTTTGCATTTGCTACCACTAGTGAGATGCGTATGCCGAGACGTACTCAAGCTAGCCTAGCTGATTTGGGGTACACCCCGAAACCGTCCCTGGATGCTTGTTTCCAGTCCAAGGATGGCCTGACCTGGCAGTTCGGGCTGGACTGTTCCCATCAGGAGCAGTGTCAAGACTGATTTGCATATGGCTGGGTCCAAACTGGAATGACATGGTGAGTAGGAAGACAATGGATTTAGGCCCAGATCTCTGTAATGGGGGTGAATGTTTGACATTGTTTAGCATTCCATCCATCAATTGTTCTTTTTACATTTGTCACCCTGAGTCGGAGAGGTATGCCCAGACGTGGGTCCACTGCTCGTCATGCCATTGGAGTCAAGCTAGCCTGGCTGATGAGGGTTGATACCCTGAAACCGATCCCAGGATGCTTGGTTCCGGGCTAGGGAGGATCTGGCCTGGCAGTTCAGGCTGGACTGTTCCCATGGGCTGCAAGGACAAGTCTGATGTGCATATGGTAGGGTCAAAATTGGAATGGAATAGTGTGCAAAAATTGGATGGATTTAGCTTCAGATCTCTGTACTGGAGGTGAATATTTGACATTGTTCAGCATTCTGTCCGTAAATTGTACTTTTTGCATAGTGCCAATGCAGGCACCCTTGCTCTGTGGTGCAAGGGTGCTGGGGTTGCAGATAGGATTGTTTTTGTGCAGGAAGGGACACCTTCCTGCACCAACACAATCCTCCCATGCTTTTTCCCCTTTCTATGTGTGCAGCAGAATCTGCAAATTTGTGTTACTTTGGGTAAATTTCCAATGTAAATCCTGGTTTGCATTAGATAGTAACCACCCCAAAACTTTGCAGCCGCTTTGCGTTACCTTTGTGATGCAAACCTGGTGCAAAGTGGTAGTAAATGTGGGCCTTAAATTGGAATAAAATTTAAAGGTATTATCCTACAATGGTTTAACGATGAATAGGTTCTAACTGCTTGAGATGAGCACCTCCATGTTCAAGCCCATAAACGTTCAGGACTTACTTCTAGCTACAGTCCATCAAGATACATTTTATTATTGTTGCTAATGCTAGGTTTAAGGAAAGGTCACTTTTTTGCATGTTCTTCCTGCAATTTTTGAACTGATGCTGCTGGTGTATGGACTTTTTGCACACGAGGGTGCTGCCATCTAGCGCCCACTGTATGCTCTCTGACCCCTAACAACATTGCACGACTGGCTTTTCCATGATTGGCGTATTTAAGTTACGTATAAGTCCCTAGTATACCGTACTCTGTGTATCCAGTGGTTGTAAGTTAAATCACACAAGTGGACTACTGCGCCTATTGTGTCATCATTAAAGTGACAATACAAAGCATGCCTACAGGTGTGGTCCTATAGTGTGTACAATTTTAAAGCTGCAAATTCGACCTAGCAAAATAAACCATTATGCCAGGCCTAAACCTTTCTTTGTAATACATATAAGTCACTTCTAAGGTAGGCCATAGATGCCCACAGGGCAGGGAGCATGATATTTAAAAAGTGGGACAAATGTACTTAAGTTTTACATATACGGGCAGTGCAAGTTTTTTACTGTGGCAATGCTGGCTCTCCCACAGAAAGCAATGGGTTAAATTATAACCCCTTTTGATGTAAAATGTAAATTTGGGAATAGCTAGAACCATGATTCAAGGACTCAAACTAACAGGAATATAAAATCCAATCAGATGGTAAAGTTGAATTTTAAATTACTATTTTGTAAATGCCACTTTTAGAAAGTTAAAGGAACAAATGATGGACGGAATGCTGAACAATGCAAACATTCACCCCCATTCACAAAGATCTAGGTTTAATCCATTGTTCTTTTGCTCGCCACGCCACCGCAGTTTGGACCCAGCTATATGCAAATCAGTCTTGGCCCTGCCCCTCATGGGAACAGTCCAGCCTGAACTGTCAAGCCAGGTCCTCCCTGGACCGGAAACAAGCATCCTGGGATCGGTTTCGGGCTATCACCCCTCATCAGCCAGGATAGCTTGAATCCAGTGGCGCAGTGAGCAGGGGAACCATGTCTTGGTATACCCTTCCCAATTAGGGCGACAAAAACGAAAGGAACAAATAATGAACGTAATGCTGAACAAATTGTTCTTTTTGCATTTGTCACCTCGAGTGAGACGGGTATGTCCAGAAGTGGGTCCCGTGCTCTCCATGCCTCTGGAGTCAACCTAGCCTGGCTGATGAGGGGTGAAATTCCGAAACCAGTCCCAGGATGCTTGTTTCTGGTCCAGGGAGGACTTGGCCTGGCTGTTCGGGCTGGGCTGTCCCCATGGGGAGCACTGTCAAGACTGATTTGCATATGGCTGGGTTTAAAGTGGAATGGCAAGGGGAGCAAAAAAACGATTGATTTAGGCCCAGATCTCTGTACTGGGGTGAATGTTTGATATTGTTCAACATTCTGTCTATCAGTTGTTCTTCTTTTTACTTTTAGAAAGTTGACATTTTCCTAGCTAAAAGCTTTGAGTAGCCCTTTCAGAGATAACACCCATCTGTCACCTGGCAGCGTGCTAGGAGGTGTGAATTGCTTCCAAGAAAGGGAACAAAAGCGCCTTGGCTAGGAGGAGGGGTGACTTTCTACTGATAGGATGGCCTGGGGTAGGTGGCCACCAACTGTACAAGCTTCAAAGGGGCAGTCCCTGTCACAGGCAGATGTAACTCACACCTAGACCTGCCCCTGCCATTGTCCAAATAGCCATATACCTCCAATCCTTTTGGGGGGGAATCCTGCCCCACAACTGATTTTGCAGGGGGAGGGGGTTCCTCATTTACCTAGGCACATGCCAGGGATGCACCCAGAGCTCTGACCAAGGAAAGAAAGATTCTGTCGTGTTGGAGTTTGGCAGAGCAGGTATGTGTGGGGTTGTTTAGGGCCGAACCCCCTGGACATTATGCTAAAGTGGGTAGGGATGCCCATGGAAACTTTGCCCCTATTGGTTAGGTAGTCACCTCCACAAAAAAGCTAGTGCCAGGCATATAAATGGAACCCCTAATACCTTCTTCAGAACACTTCTGGGCGTGAGGCAGGCAGAAAAAGGACTGCATCTGCTGAACCTAGATTTCAGAAAGAGGACTGCACCTGCTGTAACTTTTGTTATGAAACCCACATGTCTGGACCTGCTCCCAATTAAACCCAGGAAATGAGGGTGGATTGCAAGGGCTAGTTGGCTAGCCTCCTATTAATCTTTAGGAGCACATAAGCTGCAAGAAGCCACAGACTCTGCTGAACCCGGCTGAACAGCCCCAACTGGACACTTAGAAACTTTTCACAAACTTTTTCTAAGAAGAACCAGAGGCTACTACCTGACTGCCGCTGAGCTACAACCACCAACATCAAATTGCCGGTCAGATTCAACTTCCTGGTTTACTCTACTGAAAAAAAAGTTTGACTTCCCTAGAAGTTTCTAAGTTCAAAGATAGAAATATTCACCAGGAGAAGACACTGATAGTATTTGGCCGGCGAGGGACCTTCCATGGGCATGAGTTTTGAATTTCTCCTGCTCCGAGCTTTCCTACCAAAAGTCAATAGCTTCAGCAGCAATTTGTAAGACTGTAATCAGGCCTCTTGGAACCCATCTCAGCCATAACTACTGCTTTGCTACGCTGAGGATCTTTGCTTCCAAAAATGTTTCAAAGTCAAAAGGTAAACCTTTCCACTGCACTGGACCTGGGCCCTTTATCCGACCTGTGCTCCATCTTGGTCTTCCTTAACTATTGATTTTGACCTGGTCTAGCGCGATCAGATACCCGCGGCTGGTGTTTGTGCTTTATGGCATTAGTAACATCTAAACTTTGAAAAATCAGATCTCCGGTTCCCTATGTCTGATTTTTGCGATTTTGATGTCTATTGCTCCTTCATTTCTTTCTCTGTTTTTATGCATTCGAGTGTGATTTGTATTGTGCTGTGTTCTCTACTTATTAACTGTTTGGTATTGACAAACACTTTTCACATTTCTCATAAATGAAGCATATTTGCTCTGTGCTGCAGCTAGCAAGGATGGGTGAGCTCAGGTTTATAATATTGAGACCTAACTGGACCCAATCAGTAATAGTGACATTATTACTTGAAGAGGACTACCATACACTCCAACAAATAATGCACTTTCTCACACTTGGAAATACAGTTTTAACCAAAGCAAGTGCAAACGCATTTCTTTAGCAAACTAAGGAATCAGTGATAGAATCTCATTAAATGGTATCATTTTAATTTTAATTATATCAGACAGTGGCATTAAGAAACTTTGGTCAATATATTAATAAGAACTCAAGCCTTGTATGGTCAAATATCGACGTTCCAACTAACGCATAACTAAACATTTTGCCTTGCACTTCTGGTTAATGTAATCTAATATAAAAGGAAGTTCACAGTCAATACATGTGGGCTACCATTGCACCCTTGATTCCAAGTCATTGTTATTTACATTTTCACTAGTAGCAAGGCAAGATATATGAAGTTGCTACTGGCTTTCTTATTATTGCAATGGGGGATTAAACTCAACAAACATTTAAATCTGGCAGGCAGACCATTATGGTGACGGTAAGGCTACTCCATCACCATTGTGATGGAGTATCATTTTGGCCAACATAAAATGAGGTCCTTAGTGTCTGAAATAGAAGTCTAAAATCCTCAGTGGGACATTGCAGTAGGCTGTGGCCCAGGAAGGCTCCATATCATCAGACAGCTGCTGGACAAGGTCCCGGTGAAGCCATTGACTTTTGGTTGTGAAGCTCAGAGTGGGAGAAATGTGGATCTTGCACCCAGAGAAGGTCCTTCGCTGGGCGGATAATTTTAGTACCTTCACCCAGTGAAGATTACTAACGTCAGATTCTTTCAGTGGGACAGGCTGCAGCTGAGGAGCGCTCCACAATGCCGGATACCTTCTCCACCTGGTCCTGCTGTATCTGGTATGCTACTGCTGAAAAACTGAGAGGAGCTCAAGGAGCAACCTGAACCTTTGGCCCAGCAGGAATGCACCTTCTTTGGACTGGTTTAGCAGATTGGCCCCTGTCCTCTGGAGGTCTTTGAAGACAACATGTTTCTAAGTCCAAGGTTTCAGGAAGAGTTAAGAAGAGACTTTGACACCAGCCAAGGGTCCAGGACCTTGGGGGTAAAAAAACTTGGGGGTCAAGTCTCACTCCAGCAGAGGCCAGCAGCAGGATCAAGGGCAGGTCCAGGTGAAACTGGTCAGATAGGCAGATGCAGAAAAGCCTCTTGTAGCTTGTTGTGTCCCTATAGTTCAAACACAAGTTCAGCCTTATCGCTCTTTGAGTCCAGTCTTCGCATCCAGTCTTGGTACAAGAAGGAGAGTTGGTCCAGTATTTTAGGATCTTATCAGGTAACAGACAGCAGGTTTAATCAACTTCAATTTTTCTGCAGGTCCTGAAAGTGTTCTGAGGAGGGTCCTGGGAGTGCCAGTCTTATGCATGGCACCAGCTTCTGGGTTTGGGAAACTCCTGGCCACTACCTAACCAATGAGGTACAAGCTTCCAAGGGTGACCCAACACACTTTTGCAGCATTAACTGTGTACCGTACTGAAAACAATACCACAGTGCCCCTCGCTACCTGATACCAAAATGGCAGAATCTCTCTTTCCCTGTGCAGAGCTCCTGTGCCCACCTTAGAAGTGTGGGCCGGGAAATGTTCAACCCCTTCTCTAAGGTCACTCAAAATTGGACCTGAAGCAGCTCCTCTACATCTGGTATTAGTGCCTGGCTGACTAGGGGGATACACAGGAGGGGCAGGCCCAGGTGTTAGCCACATCTGTCTCTTTGAAATTAATTAAGCTTCTGGACATAGCCAAGATCGCCATCCTGTCATAGGAACTAAACACCTCCTAACACCCAAGGACTTTGTTTCAACTGTGTGAGCAAGTTCACACCTCATCATCGGGGCTATTTAGCTACTGGGTGACAGCTGTAGCTCATGCCTCTAGAGGCCTTTAGCATGGAAAAGGTAACATTCTAAAAGTACTTTTTCCCAAAATATTTAGTACACATCTGACTTCCCCAGTGAATTGGGATTGTAATAGATATTTCAAACAATCCTAAAAAACCTTTGTAGCTGCTTCCTAGCCGGCGATGACAATATTAAATTCAATATTGTATCCCAATACTCTCTTATGAAACAAGCAACCCTGCAACATTGAAAATACATTTTAGGGCTTTTTCACTGTAAGGATATGTTAAACATTAAAACCGTACATGTCCTTCTTTTAAACACCATGCACCCTACCTTATGAGAAGTAAGGGCTACTTAGGAGTGACTTATTAGTAATTAAAAGCAAGGTATAGACTTGTAAAAATGGATTATATTGACAGGTTGAATTTGCAGTTTAAACCTACACAGTAAAGTGACACATGGCAGGTCATGCTGTCATGTTTACTCTCTTACTGTAGTGGAAGTCACAATGGGTGCTGCAGTCCACTGGTGACATTTACCATTTGTACCCTGAACAACGGACTTATAGGTAAGTTAAATATGCCACTGAGGGTATGCCAATGTCATCATGTTGGAAGGGGGAGCACAGTCACTCACTTTACCACTGGTTAGCAGGGGTAATGTTCACAGAGATCTACAGCTAGCAAAAATAGTCAAGGCGATCTTTGGGGGGTACTCCATGCAAAGAATTGTTATTTGCTCAAGGCTGATTCTTTATTGTCTCCTATTAATCACTGCAGTATTTGACTATGGGAAACCACATGTTTCCTTCTCCTAGGGTGTAGGAGAGTAGGATCTGCCTCTTATGTTGCCCCCACTTTTTTTTCTGATGTTTACACTGGTTTCTGGCTATAGTCTGGCTGGGACCCTGCCAATCAGGGCCCCAGCCTCTCTGTTCTCTCTAAACGATTTGGAGTGCACTCTAGGTGCACTAGTGATTGGATACTGTGGTACCTTATGAGTCCCTAGTATATGGTACCTTAGGTACCAAGGGCATAGGTACTTCACAGGCCTACCAGGGGCTGAAGCATGTATTATGCCACCCCTGGGAAGCAGACTAAATCTGACACCACAGGCCTGCTACTGCAGCCTGGGTGAGGAAGTGCTAGCACCCCTCACTGAGATATAGGTCCCCTATATCTCTCCTGCACACACATTGAGACTTATCAGTCACCCCTAAAGCAGGCCCTATCAATCCTGAGGGCAGGGTGCTTAGTTTCCATGTGAGGGGGTGCCTCTGCCTGAGCAGGGCCCCTCTGCAGCTCTCAGAGTCCATTCTCTGGGTCTGTTTGTGGATGCGGTTAAACTATATACTCTTAAGTGCATTATATCCTCGCGGTAGAATGCTAACTTTGGAATGGCTGCATCGAAACATGTCGTGTTTGGTGTCAAACTTCTTGGAATACTACCCCCCCCCGCCAGTCCTGACACATCGCGTCCATCTCCTTTGTAACACTATCTAGAACTGTGTCCTTCGACTCGTACTGAGTCCGATCGGTGTTCGCCTCGAACACACAAGGGGCCTGTAACATTGAGATCTCCATTGCGCTGACTCGCACAAGGTTTGCGTCTGTGTTAGACACAGCGCGTCCATCTCCCTTGCAACTCTATCTGTAACCGCGTCCTTCGACTCGTACAAGGACCGATCGGTGTGTTCGCCTCGAACACGCAAGGGACCTTTAACATTGAAATCTCAATCGCGTCTGTGCGCATAGACTCGTACAGGACTCGCACCGGTGCCAGAACACCACGTCCGTCCCCTGTGGGTCTCCTACAACTACCTGGGGTGGTTCTTGGGGTCCCTCGATTCTAGATGCCCTAGACCTAGGTCTAGCCAAACTAAGATTGTGATATTCGATTGTGCTAAACTTATTTTGATAACATTTGACTTGTACATATGTTCCTGACTTCTAATCTCATAAAGAGATTAGTAGAGAGTGTTTATTAATAAATACATATATATTTGATATATATACCTGTGTGGTGTCTTTTCATTTGGTGATTCAAGAGATTGTGTGGTAAAACAAGCTGCTTTACATTCCTTCAAGACTTAGCCTGAAGGCTGCTCTCCACAGCTACCACTAGGATAGCTTTCTATAAAGGTTGTCTTAAACCTATCTACCATAAGAGTCGAATTGTTCTGGTGCAAGGTGTCCACTTTAATTAGTGAACAGCATATACCAGGCCAACTTCTCACATAGGGGGCCTATCAATCCTTAAATTATGGTAAGTGAGGACTATGTCTCTGCACTGAATATTGGGCATTGTGTACGTTTGCAGTGAGACCCATTGGTGTAAGTATGTTTTATGTATTCTATTGGGTGTATTGTGCATAAAATATTTGAATATGTATGTATGACAAAGACTCTGCCCTGTTTCTACTAAGTAATTAATACCTGTATGCTACCAAAGGAAGCATGCATATTCTTTCTTGCTTCTCAGTAAGTGAATCATCACACTTTACCCTGCACCAGGATCCTATGTCCTGGGGAAGGCCACTGACCCCTTTAGGCTTGAATATTGGATGAAATATGGTTGGAGTGTAAAATAACTGAGATTCCTTTACATCCACTCTTTGACTTACCCTTATCAGGGGCACAGTCAAGAAAATAGGTTTGTGTAACCCACTTAATAATTTTTTCTTACTGATCCCCCAATCATCTTGCATTAATATAGAAGAGCTCCCATTTGTGGTAGATTCTATTCTGGCAATGATATCACAGGAATATGGACAGTGCTCAATGATGAAGTAGGTGAAAGCTCCTTGTCTAAATATTCAAAGTGGATGAGGGATCCTTCTCCAAATGTGTTCTATATTGTTGTCAGGGTACATGCCACCTTAACTATGCTTGAGATTTGCAAAATGTCTTGGTGTTATCATTATTTTTAGGCAACATAGTTCAGACTCCCGGGCCACCCTCTGTTGGCAATAATCTCAGTTTATTCAGTGCCACTATTTGTCTGTATTCCATATTCTGGGCAAAAAATTTAGTCAAGAGCTCAAAACACTCCCTTTTGTAGTACTACAAGCATATTAGCAAAATAATATGATATGCATGGAAGCACCACCATTTTTGCAAAGGCTATTCATCCCATTAAGGATAATGCCATGAGCTCTAGAATAAAACAATGTGCTTGGTGAGATGAACCTAGATGGCTTCACTCCTTGACTGGTCAACTGCATGGATTCATTGGGCTTCCAAATCTAATCTAACCTCAGTTTCAATACACATATTTCACAATAGACCAAGACCGCCTGGCATCAACTGGATGCTCTACATAGTGAGTCAAGTTCCTTAAGATATCATCTTCAGATCAGTTGGTAGTTTTGTTCCACCTTCCACATGTTTTTTCTGTAACATGTTCTCTTTGCGGAAGCATGACTCATCAAAGGGATCCCTAACTTTCACAGGACATTTTCAACACTCATGTTGCAACTAGCTCCCTCTTCCCACTAACATTACCTTCAGGATATCCTGCATAACTTACAAAAAGTACTTACATGTCAGGGATACAATAGATATATGTTGAGAGCAGTTGTCTGGGTGTTGGAGTGTTTGTGTGTCTCATGTTTATTTTCATAAATCAACTAGCTAGAACTTTGTTATTCCAAAGATATTTGCTCAAAATAATATCACCTATTTTCCATGTTCTCATAATAGCTTTCTCTGGTGTATACAAATCAGACTATTGTAAAGGGGAAATTGGATATTCAGGTGGTATTACCTCAGGAACATTGGGCATACTTCTTTATGTTTTTCATATCTTGAGCTTCATTGGATTCTTTAGGAATGCGAAGTGGTGTGGGTAGTGATTTCTTTTAACCAGAGCTTGCTTTTACAAATATAGGTAATACATTTAGGTCTTTAAGCCTGTTTACTAATGTGATTCTGATTTTCCTTGCAACATTTTATTTTATGGTACCTCTTGTATTTAGAGATTGCTGTTAATAAAGCTATCTATTGCTGCTAATGTACTTCAGCATTAAATATGCTAGTTTTCTTCTAGTTTTCCTCTTATCATGTTCATTTTGCAAACATTCAAGTTCATTCATTCTTGCAAACAAAGCTACAATAACACGAGCAAGAAGTTAAAATAATAATTGGAACCATTAAAACTTTGAAGTTTACCTGGCCCAGTTGTCCTTGTCATAAAACAGTACATGTTGTGTGATGCGAATATTTTTAATTTTCTTGTCGAGGCTCTCGGAGAGATAATCACCAACAGAAACCCTCCGTTTTCAAAGACATTCGCTTACTGGATATTTATAGCTAAACCAAAAAACAGACCTCTGCCTGTCTATCTTTCTTATTATTCTGGGAGCAAAACTATTCACAGAATTGCACTTTTTATATGCACTTGGGCCAGATGTACGAAGCATTTTAAGGGTCGCAAATGGCCCATCTGGCCGTCTGCAACTAGTAAAATGCTTTTTGTCATGTACCGACCTATTACCGACTCGCAAAATAGGGTTTGCGAGTCGCTATTAGGAAGGGGCGTGTTAAGGGTGTCCCGTCCTAATAGCGAGTCGCACTGATATGTAGGAATGTTTTGGGACCGACAATGTGGTTGCAAAACAATGACAGTTACCACCAACTTCAAGTTGGTGGTAACCCATTCGCATACGGGAAGGGTCCTCCAAGGGCCCCTTTCCCCTTGGTGAATGTGGGCACCAACATTTTTTAGGAGCAGGCTGTGGTCCCACGGACCACTGCCTACTCTTAAAAAGTGAAAAGGTAGCTTTTCATTTTTATTTTTGAAATGCATCCCATTTTCGTTTACGGAAAAAGGGCTGTATTACAAAAATAAATTGCTTTATTTAAAAGCGATCACAGACATTGTGGTCTGCTGACTCCAGCAGGCCACCATCCCTGTGAGTGCAGACCATTACCAATGAGTCACAAAAGCAAGGTCTACCTCATGAATATTAATGAGGGAGGTCTATTTGCGACCCACTGGGAATCGCAAAATGTGTCTAAGACACATTTGTAATATGGGTGTTTGCGATTTCCTAATTGCAAAGAAAAAATTCGCAATCAGGAAATTGCAAACTGACTTCTTTGTACATCTGGCCCATAGTCTCCTCGATTTAATGAAAACCTCAAGTCTGTTTTACGAAGAAGAACAAGAACTCAAATAATGTTTATATATTGTAGACATCATGTCAAGATTTTGGCCACATATTTTTATTACTTTCTGCTATGACAATGTCACTTTGCACTATAGTTTGAGATATGAAAGCTATTGTTATCACTTTAGATCATTAAATTTGAATGAGGCCATAATTACAAAGGGACATGCAACCCCAGAATTTTGCCAATGACACTAGTAATGGAGGTCTCCAGTATAGTCTACAGTTGTGTATCTGATCACGAAAAATAGTGTTGTCTGCAACACATGCATTTATGAAGGCAGCTACATGTGACAAAGATGGCCCAACAAACGTTCCTTCCTTCACTCCAGAAGAGGGCAGTGACACACTGTGCCCAATTTGGATGCTGTAACTGTGCCTACAAAGACACTGAGCATGTCTTACTTACCACACAGTCTCACTTTTACTGGGAATATAGCCAGATAGGACTTTCCTTATAATAGTCACAAGAATTGTAAGTAATCTTAGGATTTGCATTTCAAGGTGAATGGATCTGGGTTCAAATATGCCTCTCCTCCCTTCTCTGCCATGCTCTTGCCTTCCTATTTAACATCAAGCAGGGATTCCATGTTAGTAGTTCACAGCAGGACACAGACTGGGTGTCGCTTGTACACCTTACGTGGATGCTGTACTGAATCTTCATTTTCATACCAGTTCAACTCTGCTGCTTGGCGTTGGGTGACCAACCCTATACCACTGTGCTTGCCACCTCTCAGGGACCTGGAAGGTGGTGCAACCCGATAGCAAATTATACAGTGGCCTTCATGGTCTCTGACTTGATCTCCAATGGCCTCACCATGTGAAATGCTTGACGTCGTCCGACAGCTCTTTATTATTCCTGAGATAAGGAGGCTCCTGGGTGGGGGGGGCTTCCACAGTGGGGATTTGTGTTTGCAGCTGCCCCATGCTAAATTTACAAAGGTTGGTAAAGAAACTGAGAGAAGGAAGGTGACTTAATGCCAGAGCAGAGCAAGATTGCCTCCACTTTCCAAAGACTAGAGTGAAAGACATATACATGGATTTGGGAGATTAACATATTGGCCATTTTTAATGGGCCAGTCCCAGCTTAATTTTGTAATCCATAGCATGGTGAGCAGCGTTAGTTAATATCTTTCATTTGTTTCACACACTGTGACCTGTCTCGCACCAAATCTTATGTATAATTCTCTACAGGCTTATTGCCCTGACCATGCCTGTTTTATCCAACAAACCTACGCTTATCTCTAAGCCAGTTTCCCAAGGACAAAGGCAAAAACAGCTAGAGATCACAAATTGAGATCTCGCAATGGCCCAAAAGATAACTCCATCCAGAATAATGATGAGTATAGTGGTGTCTCAAACATAAACTCTCTAGATGCCTCTAATTCTGTAACATCTCTTGAGACTCCGGTAGATTCTATTAAAATTCCAGTAAGACTACTTACATCTCTTTTGGGGACATCAGTATGAAACTTGGGGGTAGATTTACTAACATTTTGTGCTCGGTTAGCATCACAAAAGTGACACTAACCAGCACAAAATGTTTTTTCCCCAATTTACTTTCCAGTGCCAAACTTGTTTGGCACTGGAAAGTACCCTAAAAGTAACGCAAAGCAGTGCGTTACCTATCACCAAGGGGGCATTACAAGGGTGGTACATGGGTGTTCCCATGCTGCAACCCCTGCCTTTTGACGCAAAACCCTATCTACAAACAATAGTAGACAGGGTTTAGTGCCAAAAAGTTAATGCCATTTAAAAGGAGGCATTAAGATGTGGAATGTTTGTATATCTCCTTTCTTTTCCGACTTTGCATGCGTGCTGCACTGTGAGGTACACATGCAAAATAGGAAACGTTTTAAAGTGTGTCTACATAAAGCATTTTGTACTGGAACAATACCTTTCCAGTACAAATCTATGGTAGACTCAAGCACGCACCCTAGCACTATGGCGCTAAGGTGTGTGCCTGGCACACGGCAGCTGAAATCAGCACCGGCGCTAGGGAGAGGGGAGGAAAGAGCCAATCTCTGTAGATATGGCGTTCTCCTTCTCCCTCCCTGTCATGCAATGCAGCGCAGCATTTGTGGCTGGTGAGCTGTGTTCAGTGACTTTTCTGTAAATCTGGGCCTAAGTGTCTAAGCACCTAAGAAGCAGAACACCTGCACAAAATGCCATCAGTTGTGCCAGCTCTATCTCGGGAATTGAGACCTTTTCTCGTCAGGAAAGACTGAATTAGTCCCATGTGAAAGAAACTGAAAAGTCTTTTCATTAACTTCTCTAAATTTACTAAACCACCACATTTCCTGTGACTCAACCTTTGATTTCTTAGAGGCTCGCTTTTCATCTTCCCCTCATCTGGATATGAGCAATCTTCTGACGAAAGGAACAGGACAAAAAGAGTGAAACTAATTCCAGGAACAAAACTCTTCAATAACTTCTCTTCTCTAGTACTTACTAATCACTCCCTGGGAACAGAAAAATATCCTTCAATGCACTGTCAACAGAGAAAGTGGACAATCTAAATCTGTGAAGTATATCTTCATTAAACACCTCAGAGTCGACATCCTCCTCAATGTTAGATATCTTTTTCCCAATGCAGGAAACCCTACATGGGATCTTCTAGGCCTCATATAGTTCACAAAGTCTCAGTTAGCCAATGTGAAAGAAATCCCTCTGGAATTAAGCAAATAAATGTGTATATATCATTGCTTGTGAGTCCAAAACACAAATATAGTGTTTTATTAAGTGTACAGTCGGAAGGTATGAGTTCATACCTCTCTACTCTACCTCCAAATTCAACTTCTTAAGTCTACATATGGCTGAGGATAGTTAAAAAGATAGGTGATTTCATATAAAATCTCTCCAGTTATCCCTATCCTGCTAAGTCTATGATATCCTGGAAAAAAACCTCCCTGCTGAAAGGAAACCTAAAAAAATAGTACCCTCAATTACAATCAAAAAGTACTCTTGACTATATCAAGATCAGGTTAAGAAAGCAAACAAGTGCCATTTTCCTATGTAGATCCTTTATTTTTTACTTCATTCAGCCAAATTTCATTTCTGTAAATCACAATGTCGGCTGATCTAAAATTGGTAGCTGTTGTCACCAGTAAATAAGAGGAGTCAGTAATGTATTTCCTTGTTTTCTAGCTGTAAATTTGATCTCGCATGCCTTATTACGACTTTGACAGTCCTCCAGCAGCGCAGCCACCGTGCTGTCTGCTGGAGGACCGCCAAAGCCGTGGTGTGTTTGCCAGCCGGAATACGGGTTAAATCCTGGTCGGGTTGGGCGGTGCTGCAGTGGTCTCATGATGGTGGGCTGTTGTGCTCATAGGGGAGCCTAACATGTAGCCTGCCGCCATAAGACCGCTGACTGCACGTTTCTGCACGGTGTGGCATGGTGTGGCAGAGTCACGCAGGCAGGAAAAGTATTTGTGCTCGAGTACCATGAAGGCTGGGGTACCTCAAAAGTAAGCTAACACCAAACCTGAGCAGCTGTAGTATATTGTGCAAGAATCCCAATATCATGTGAGGAGTTAATTAGCTTAGTTTATGCATGTGTGCAAAAGCGTCTTGTACCAGTTTTCAGAGAGAATTTTAAATGCTTAGCATTTGTCAGTATATATCTGGTGAGACTAAAGACTTGTCATACTATAGACTGTATAGCCCTGAGGAAGTTCCATGAAGAAATCCTGTGGGGAAAACATATGTTAACAAGAAGTTTTTTTATCTTTTGAAAATGAATTTAAGTCAGTAAAAAAAAATATGAAACTTCAAAGAAGAAATATGAATATTCATTTTTTACAACTAAACGTGGAGATCTAATCCATCAATATTTGGGGGTTTGCAGGTAGAATTTTGTGATTTGCTAGCATATACTCTGCTAAGAATTTTTGTAAGTAAGCAAAACGTACGACCGGTGAGTCAACCAAAACTCCGGAACATTTACTATGGGATGGGCAATGCTGAGACACTACAGATGTTTAAGTGAGGAGAAGAGCATTTTTGGGATACTAGTTACACTAACAAATATCGGATACCGGGTTTAAACTCTAATAAAGCCAGAGCAGCAGTGTTTGGAGTCAAACAGAATAATAATGACAAAATGTCTGCACAGTATATCAATCAGAATTGTGGCCAACATATTGGATATAGAAGAATATTCTTGACGTCTATGACTTGACTTTAAGTGTGGGATAGCATATTTTCTGCATTGGCCCAAAACTCGTTATCCTTCTGCCTCTGGTTGTGTAGCATTGATGCATAGGACTTAATAGATTTTCTAAACTTCCTTATGCACTCAAATGTTAAAATTTGTTTACTTTTTTCTAAGCTCATGTACCTTCTACAAATGTACTTTTATAGGATTACAACATTGCTGATATATTCATCAATTTACCACTGTTTGCAATTTCACCACATTGGTGGTGGTGTGTCCATTGTTTCTATGTGGTCATTCCCACTTGCCCACCTTAAAAAGAAAATCTTTGGGACAACTGTTACTAAGGCAGCGGAAAGGAAAAGAAAAATAAAGGTTAAAGTGGCAGTCGCCTCAAAGAGCAGCAGCACTTCAAACTATCCTCCATTCTGGAAGCATTCTGTTTGCTAAGCAACCTAGCAGTTTGGGGGGCAGGAAACTAGGAGCATGGGTTACAAGACTGAGTATGACTGTAGATAGTAGGTCTCTCTAGTAAGACCTGAGGATAAGATGTTTTATGCTCCTTCTTAGGTCTGGCCAAAGAAATATGCAGTTTCTTTGTTTCTGTCTGAAATACTGGTTGGGCCTTTATAGGAGGGGAACTTATGGTCAAATGTTAGGTCAATGCCAATAGACTTATTTTCTATTAGTATTGAAGTATTGATAGAGGCCTATGTCATGCAAATACCTACAAGGAAATTGGACAATTATTCCTTCAACATGGGCCCTTCCTTTTGAATGATCAAAATATCAGCTAGCGCATGGATTTCATAGAATAGACCAGATGTTCGAGAGTTTTTTGACTAACAGTTGTTTGTAGTGAAAGATATTTCACTCTTACCTTAGTGTTTACCTTTCCTATTACCAGGAAGAGAAAATGTGCTTCTCCAATTATAATGGCAAATAAGAGGAGATAGCCTTGCCTAGGAAAAGAGCTAACCAAGAGGATACTTTACAAAATTAGCAGGCTGATAATGGAAAAATCCCTGATGAATGCCTGCTTTGTTCTAAAATACTCTATGTCTGCTTCCATATTGACACACAGGCCATTGTCACCAAAGTAAGTAGACAAACAGGGCAATGGAATAAGTAGTAAAACCAAACTTGTGATATACGTCATTTACTTAGAAGTAGTCTTAGGTGAATTTAATTAGACTGAAAGTAAAAGACCCAGATTATGGGGGTGATTCCAGTTTCATGCATGGTGATGGTTTGAGTTTGAGGTGATTTGACCATTAAATCTGGCTTCTTGCTATTTTTATGTTTAGGAACACAGGATTAAGGGTCTGGATCATCATCAAAAAATCACAGGTCAAATTTACCTCAAACCACCTTGAATTAACCCTTCAACGTGATCTGCTGTGGTTCCAATGTTTTTGTGGGATCCACTGGATCAGGACCAAGAGTTGTGTACCTGAACCTGTACATCACAAAAACAAAATCAAATGATTTGGGGTCTCATGTTGGAACAAAGCATTCATGAAATGTTGTTGCAATATACTGGATTTTCATGAATCAACATTTGTTCAAACATGCTAGTTCACAAAATTCCGATTCGGAGCTTGTCACAATTTGGCCTACATCATTAATATGCATAGGATAGGTCATATATTGTGACCCACTATGAATCACTTTCATCACAGTGATGGTGGTCCTCTGGGGAGATGGGGTGTGTTTAAAAAAAAAAAAAAAAAAAACGTTTCAAAAACCTTTTTCCCATCCCCTTTGCAGCCATGCTGAGCTGATGGTGGGCGTTGATAATGTTTTGCTTTGGTTACATGCTGATACCAAAGGGGATGATGGACGGAGCGTTAGAGCAAATCAAACACTCACTCCCAGTCAACTGATCTGGGTTTAATCCATCATCATTCTTTAGCTCACTCCCCCATCCCAGTTCAGACATGGCCATATGCAAATCAGTCTGACCCTGTGCCTCATGGGAACAGTCCAGCCTGAACTGCCAAGCCATGTCTTCCCTGGACCAGAAACAAGCATCCTGAGACCGGTTTTGGGTTCAAAACCCTCATCAGCCAGGCTATCTTGAATCCAGTGGCAAAGTGAGCAAGGGACCCACGTCTGGGCATACCCTGCCAACTTAGGGCGAACAAAGCGATACCAAAGGGGATGATGGACGGAGCGTTAGAGCAAATCAAACACTCACCCCCAGTCAACTGATCTGGGTTTAATCCATCATCATTCTTTAGCTCACTCCACCACCCCAGTTCAGACATGGCCAAAGCGATACCAAAGGGGATGATGTTCCCATGAGGCACAGGGTCAGACTGATTTGCATATGGCCATGTCTGAACTGGGGTGGTGGAGTGAGCTAAAGAATGATGATGGATTAAACCCAGATCAGTTGACTGGGGGTGAGTGTTTGATTTGCTATAACGCTCCGTCCATCTTCCCCTTTGGTATCGCTTTGTTCGCCCTAAGTTGGCAGGGTATGCCCAGACGTGGGTCCCTTGCTATCTTTGCCACTGGATTCAACATAGCCTGGCTGATGAGGGTTATGAACCCGAAACCGGTCCCAGGATGCTTGTTTCCGGTCCAGGGAAGACATGGCTTGGCAGTTCGAGCTGGACTGTTCCCATGAGGCACAGGGTCAGACTGATTTGCATATGGCCACGTCTGAACTGGGGTGGTGGAGTGAGCTAAAGAATGATGATGGATTAAACCCAGATCAGTTAACTGGGGGTGAGTGTTTGATTTGCTAACGCTCCGTCCATCTTCCCCTTTGGTATTGCTTTGTTTGCCCTAAGTTGGCAGGGTATGCCCAGACGTGGGTCCCTTGCTCACTTTGCCACTGGATTCAAGATAGCCTGGCTGATGAGGGTTATGAACCCGAAACCGGTCCCAGGATGCTTGTTTCCGGTCCATGGAAGACATGGCTTGGCAGTTCGGGCTGGACTGTTCCCATGAGGCACAGGGTCAGACTGATTTGCATATGGCCATGTCTGAACTGGGGTGGTGGAGTGAGCTAAAGAATGATGATGGATTAAACCCAGATCAGTTGACTGGGGGTGAGTGTTTGATTTGCTCTAACGCTCCGTCCATCTTCCCCTTTGGTATCGCTTTGTTCGCCCTAAGTTGGCTGGGTATGCCCAGACGTGGGTCCCTTGCTCACTTTGCCACTGGATTCAAGATAGCCTGGCTGATGAGGGTTATGAACCCGAAACCGGTCCCAGGATGCTTGTTTCCGGTCCAGGGAAGACATGGCTTGGTAGTTCGGGCTAGACTGTTCCCATGAGGCACAGGGTCAGACTGATTTGCATATGGCCATGTCTGAACTGGGGTGGTGGAGTGAGCTAAAGAATGATGATGGATTAAACCCAGATCAGTTGACTGGGGGTGAGTGTTTGATTTGCTCTAACGCTCCGTCCATCTTCCCCTTTGGTATCGCTTTGTTCGCCCTAAGTTGGCAGGGTATGCCCAGACGTGGGTCCCTTTCTCACTTTGCCGCTGGATTCAAGTTAGCCTGGCTGATGAGGGTCATGAACCCGAAACCGGTCCCAGGATGCTTGTTTCCAGTCCAGGGAAGACATGGCTTGGCAGTTTGGGCTGGACTGTTCCCATGAGGCACAGGGTCAGACTGATTTGCATATGGCCATGTCTGAACTGGGGTGGTGGAGTGAGCTAAAGAATGATGATGGATTAAACCCAGATCAGTTGACTGGGGGTGAGTGTTTGATTTGCTCTAACGCTCCGTCCATCTTCCCCTTTGGTATCGCTTTGTTCGCCCTAAGTTGGCAGGGTATGCCCAGACGTGGGTCCCTTGCTCACTTTGCCACTGGATTCAACATAGCCTGGCTGATGAGGGTTATGAACCCGAAACCGGTCCCAGGATGCTTGTTTCCGGTCCAGGGAAGACATGGCTTGGCAGTTCGGGCTGGACTGTTCCCATGAGGCACAGGGTCAGACTGATTTGCATATGGCCATGTCTGAACTGGGGTGGTGGAGTGAGCTAAAGAATGATGATGGATTAAATTAAACCCAGATCAGTTAACTGGGGGTGAGTGTTTGATTTGCTCTAACGCTCCGTCCATCTTCCCCTTTGGTATCGCTTTGTTCGCCCTAAGTTGGCAGGGTATGCCCAGATGTGGGTCCCTTGCTCACTTTGCCACAGGATTCAAGATAGCCTGGCTGATGAGGGTTATGAACCCGAATCCGGTCCCAGGATGCTTGTTTCCGGTCCAGGGAAGACATGGTTTGGCAGTTTGGGCTGGACTGTTCCCATGAGGCACAGGGCCAGACTGATTTGCATATGGCCATGTCTGAACTGGGGTGGTGGAGTGAGCTAAAGAATGATGATGGATTAAACCCAGATCAGTTGACTGGGGGTGAGTGTTTGATTTGCTCTAACGCTCCGTCCATCTTCCCCTTTGGTATCGCTTTGTTCACCCTAAGTTGGAAGGGTATGCCCAGACGTGGGTCCCTTGCTCACTTTGCCACTGGATTCAAGATAGCCTGGCTGATGAGGGTTATGAACCCGAAAACGGTCCCAGGATACTTGTTTCCGGTCCAGGGAAGACATGGCTTGGCAGTTCGGGCTGGACTGTTCCCATGAGGCACAGGGTCAGACTGATCTGCATATGGCCATGTCTGAACTGGGGTGGTGGAGTGAGCTAAAGAATGATGATGGATTAAACCCAGATCAGTTGACTGGGGGTGAGTGTTTGATTTGCTCTAACGCTCTGTCCATCTTCCCCTTTGGTATTGCTTTGTTCGCCCTAAGTTGGCAGGGTATGCCCAGACGTGGATCCCTTGCTCACTTTGCCACTCGATTCAAGATAGCCTGGCTGATGAGGGTTATGAACCCGAAACCGGTCCCAGGATGCTTGTTTCCGGTCTAGGGAAGACATTGCTTGGCAGTTCGGGCTGGACTGTTCCCATGAGGCACAGGGTCAGACTGATTTGCATATGGCCATGTCTGAACTGGGGTGGTGGAGTGAGCTAAAGAATGATGATGGATTAAACCCAGATCAGTTGACTGGGGGTGAGTGTTTGATTTGCTCTAACGCTCCGTCCATCTTCCCCTTTGGTATCGCTTAGTTACATGCTGGACATACGCTGCATGAGTGCATCTCTGCTGGAATGGTCCACAGAGATGCTCCATGAGCTGTGCCCATTCCGGGCCAGGGACATTGAACCACTATGAAGACTTCGGCCACTTTCAGCAAGGTGTGTGTGTGTGAGCTACCAACATGTGGCTTGGGGGAAATTGAGCTGTTTGGTGTAGTGCAATGTCAGATTTTTTTCTCTGAACAATTTCACAGCTGTGTGACAGGTGATGTGCTGCCAAACAGTAAGATGAAGACAGTTGTGTGAGAGGAAGGTTATATTAGTAAGTGGACCAGGTTGAATTGGTAGATCAGTACCTGTTGCACTTTTTTTGTGTCATAAGAAAAGGAGCCCTAGTGCCCTTTGAGATGCACCACTCCAATGAAAAAACGAACAGCCTAATTTATGGCAATTTGGGGTAGGACAGCGCAGCAAGGCACATTGCTGTGCTGCCCTACTCCAAAGTGAAAGGGCTGAATGCACCTTATTTAAGCAATACAGTGCATTCCTGTCCTGTCTGCCTGCACTAGTGCCATTTTGGCAGCCTAGCGCCAACGTAGGCACCCTAGCACCACAATGCAAGGGCGCCTCCGTTGCAGGCAGGATTGCTTTTGTGCAGGAAGGAGCACCTTCCTGCACAAAAACTATCCTATGTGGCGTTTCCTCTTTCTTTGTGTGCTGCAGAATGCAGCACACATGGAAAGAGGAAACAATTAGAAGAAATAAACATATTTTTCCTCGCTACGCCTCACCTCGGGAGGCATACGAATTTGACACTTTCCCAGGTTTACATCACTTTGTAAATCTGAGGCAGCATCAAATTCCATAGGTGTTGTGTGGGGAACCCCACTGCAATGCCCATGGAATGCCTCAGAGGTGCAGGGTAAGGTGACGCAGTGATTTTTGCGGCATCAGCTTACTCATGATTTATGCGGCCAGTCAAAGTCACGCAGAGTGGCTTTGCGTGACTTCATAAATCTTTTTGAGAGCCCTATGTCACACGTGTACCTCTTTACGTGGTGCAAAAGTGGAGCAGGGCTCTCATAAATAAGCCCTAAGTGCAGAAGTTAGATCTGCGACTGGAAAGGGTGGTCAGTCTGCATTTGTGGTGCTCTGTCAACCTACCTGCCTATCTACTAAAGTGACAAGAACTGCTTATCATGAATCACAAAAGGGAATATCTATGGTGGAGCTTTGGCATCAAATACGTTTATTTTTAATAGAAAACTTTCCGGGTAGAACTACACGAAGGGGAATTCCTATTACATCCACCTATAATAGGTGTTATTTGTGCAAGCTTTACCAGGAAAAGAAGGCCCTTAATAGAGCAGCCTTCCGGCAAGCACATCTAGTCATGAATTCTGCACGAAAGCACACATTGAAATCCCTGAGAAGGACATACAAACAGGAGATCTGTCAGGTAAAAAGGACACACCATGAGGAGATATGGTCTAAACTACATTATGCCAGTAAGACAAACAGTATTAAGACATTTTGGGGAACTATCAATGACCTGGAAAATGGTGGTTGCAGGGCTAACAGTGCTAATTTTCTTGAATATGGCTGGGATGCTTTCCAGCCAGTACGGTGAGCATTGTGAATTCCATACAGAACAAGACATACTGTGAAAAACTCTGGTTGCATTAAGTGACATAAACCAACATACCTTGGGGAACGGGATCTTACATGGAAATGACTTCATCAATCAAGTTAATAAATGAGGAAATGATTATTACCCTTTTAAGACGGATCAGATTAAATGGAGCACCGGGCCCTAACGTTCTCCCCAATGCCATTTTCAAAGCAAATCCAGAGCTGTGGGCATCAGTGTTGCCCCCATTATTTAATGAGATCTTAGCGACTAGACTGGTCCCGGAATCATGGCAAGAGATAATTCTACAGCCCCTTTACAAGAATGGCCCTCTGGAAACCAGCAAACTATCGACTTATAGCCCTAACAGATGTTGAGACAAAGGTTTTTGCATCATATTTACTTAAGTATCTCGAAGAGTGGGCCAATATGAATTTACCAATTGGGATTTCGAAAAGGCCAGTCAACAACTGCAAATTTATTGTCCCTTACTTTAATGGCAGAGAGAGCAATCTCCAAAAGGCAAACATTATACATCTGCTTTGTAGATTTGAAAGCTACCTTCGACACTGTTCCACGTAAATTGCCAATGTCAAAGCTAGCAACATGGGGTGTGCCGCATAAACTTCTTGATATGATTATCCTCCTATATACCAACACATGGGTCCAGGTGAAGTTGGGAGACAGCAGCAGCTTGACCGGGCGATTTAACACCATTAGTGCCTGAAGCAAGGCTGGGTGCTAGCACCATGTCTCTTTAACCTCTTCATGGCGGATCTACCTCTCCATCTGCATAGCGTAAATGCGCACTCCCCCAATTTTGCAGGTTATAATATTAAATACTTACAATATGCCGACGATACCACACTACTTAGCTACACACCCATAGGCCTATAATGGTTAATTGAGTCCTTTGATGAATTTATAACAGCATACCACCTAAAGATGAACATAAAGAAAACTAAAATAATGTCAATAGGGAGATTTAGTCCGTGACCCTGAAAATGGAAAGTATGCAGAATGGCGATTGAATCAGTCAAATCCTAAAAATACTTAGGCATCCCATTTGATGACAGAGTGTCGTTTGAGTACCATTTGAACACCATAAGGGCTAAAACTACTTTTCTCATCTTTGCTTTTAGAACTCTGCATGACAAGCTATCATGCCCTAATCACAAGCATTTAGTAAAAATCATGAAGGCTAAGCTGGTTCCTGAATTAGCCTATGGCTCGGTAATCTTTCGATGTTTTGATGCTAAACAACTGGACCAGCTACAAATGAAAGCTTTCAAATCCATCTTCAAAATCCCGAAGAACATAGGCCAATGCTGAAATTTGGTTGGAGTTTGGCCTACAAAGCCAAATTCTAGTGAGAGAGGCCACCTTTTTAAAAGTCTACATGTCCTGTTTTTAGCCGAACACAGCTAATCTGTGTTGGCAAGAACTTACAGATCATGATTTTACAAGTGTTTGAAGATCCTACTTATCAGTGTGCCTTCATACCTTCAAATGCCAACCATCTGGGCTCTCGTAAACATATAAAGCCTCTTTTAAGATCCTTTTAAATCGAGCTACAAATCTTTTATCTTTTATAACGGATAAAGACACCTTAGCGGCAAAAAGCATTCTTGGACTGCTATTAATTCATTTGAAAAGCTTGAGGTCCACCCTTATCTACGGGCACACCTCCCATCATATATGACAGACTTCTTTCTAAAGCTAAGACTTGGCAGGTATTCAACTATGGATGCCACCCCAATGTGGGTGCAACAATGGCCAAAAAACTGCTGCAGACTTTGCAGCGATTCAAAAGAATCTTTATTGCATATAGTCTGTGTTTGCCCTTGTCTACTCCAAGCACAACAAACATTGTTGAAAACACAGTTTATTGAATATGGTTTGAGAATATGCTGTCAGGCCATTATACTTTGCTTATCTGGAAAATCAATCCCTCTGATTTGTCGATTTATCAAGTTCTTGCTTTTGGTGGATAACATGTTGAAATTAGTCTCATAATGTTTATAGACTGCCATGGAGTACAAGCATATCACCTTAGTGCTGCTTGTAATGTAATGAAATGTGTTAGTTTTATCTAGAATGACTTGACACATTTTAAGGATTATTGAATTGTGTGCAAACCTGTAATTTTGAAATCTGTAATAAATAGCGGCGGTATTGAGTGGAATAAGCATGGTCGATCCATTGTCTAAAATTTTAGAATGGATTGTAATCATTGACGCACTTTAGCATTACTTTGCCCCAATCTTTGCACAATGATAGATTTTGTTTTAGAAGTGATTTTTTACAGAATTGAAAATGGTTATAGCCAATCACTATATTTTATCTTGATTGCGACCAATGCACTGCTGTGTGAAATGTTGTATTAATGTTTTTATATCTATATTGTAATGAATTTTATTACTCAGACAATACAATTTACTACTGCTACACTAAAGTGACAGGGTGTGTCTAGCCAATAAGCTGCATGAGTGGAGCCACTGCTCTAGACCACACCTTAGGCTGAGAGATTAAAGTGAGCACAGTTTCATAACATTATTTTCTCATGAATGTGGCACTTATTAAAGTGTGAGATACATAATTACATGTTCATGGTCATCCGTTTTCACTTTTTCAGACATTTCCTTGATTGGCTGTACAATCAACAATGTCATGTACTCCACCCTGTGCCCCCAAGTAGAGCTTAGGTTTATTCTCTTGCCGTTTCTTGGACCGGAAAAGTGCACTACACCTCCTTTGTGCCTCTTTTCATCACAGTTATTTTGCTGCTTGTTTTCTCTTGCATATACATAGCTGTCCTTAGAGTGATGCTTGATCTTTTCATGTTTTTTTATCTTGATGTCTGTGACAGAAAGCCTAATGTCACGCACTCTCTGGCATTTGCAAATCTCAAGCTCTGGGCTTATTGTCAAGCATCAATGCCCTGTGAGCAGATAGTACCTGCATATCTACCTCTTTGCATGTGAAATTAACCAAAGAGTAGTGTGCCAGGCATGTGTTAGTTCAACACACCTCTCTTACATGCTGTAGTGCTTCATTGTATCTGCGACTGGGTGTGTGTCTTTACTTTCGTGCACAGTTTCAAGTGAGATGTATCCTTTTCCCACATGTGAAACCCTTCCTCAAGGGAGTTGTCCTTAACAGGTGAAGTTGTAAACTTAACTATCACAACACTGATACATTTCTCAACAATGACTGCAAATATTGAATTAGTAAACAGTGCTGGTATATATTTCACATGTTTTACTTCACCCTGCATTTCCTAAGACTTTTTGCTTTTTGCAGATTTTGTGTTCCTGTAGTAGTTTTTTCTTCCAACGTAGGGGTCGGAATGGGACAGAAAGTAGGCCTGGGCACCAAATTAAAAGTGTCCCCATTAGTGAATCATATTCCTGAAAATGTGGTCACATTTGCAGATCAGGCCTGTTTTGAACTTGTAAAGGCACGCTGAATAATTGTTTTGTGAGGTATGGGAGGCTATATTTGTGTATTATTATGAGAGACTAAATTTGTGCTTCTGCAGACTGTTTCTGGTAATATCAGAGAAATAAACAGTACGAATCGGCCCACCAGACCACAAACCTCTCCCACAAATAGCCAGAACAAATCCCACATACTGACCTGAAAGACCAGCCGTTCCAGCACCTCCAGATTGCCTATGGACAGTCTGCCATGTCCAGCATATGATCCTGTATAGTTCATCCAGTCGACAGAGTTACCTCTGGTTGTCTGGGTGAGTTCAGGTTGTGTGTGGGTATTCATGATGGGACACAATACCCAGCGCTTGGGTTGAGGCTCACAGTACCTGACAGTGGGTCAAAAAGGCATTCAGACTACATGTGTATCCATTCCTTTTCCAGTCTACAGAGTTCACAGAGTGATGGTCGCAAATGTGCCAATTGTAATTGTGGAAAATATATGAAGGAGGGACACAGCTATCAAAATATGGACAGAAGGAAAAGAAAGGCAGGGCGTACTGATGAGTAGGTGAGGGTGGTCCTATTTTAGCCAAGTCATTTGAGCGAGTAACTTTATTGTGAAGGAGATTTCCAATGTTGGGCAAGAGGTGGTGATATGAGGATTTAGTGGTTCACCACTGGTAGTCTTCGAATAGGTCAACTTAGGTGCCTCCTGGAGTAGACTCCAAACATGGGACTAAAGCTCCCTAAACTGATAACTTTTACGCATTGGAAGCAACTTTTTGACTGAACTCTCCAAGAGGGATCTCATTAAGCTGCTGATGATGAACATTTTTGGGCTGGTGTCTTAGGTACCCAGTTCACACATAGCACGGTCTCCCGTTATCATAAAATGTGGAGGCATGGAACCTCAGTTAAAGGCCTTAACAATTCTTTGAAGTGTCTCATCAGATTTGTGGCAAACCTTCTTAACATTGAGCATTCAACATGTATTCTGCATTGCTGCCTGAAATGGAAGCAGGTTCTTCACTGTGATGGTATTCATGTCTCCCCTCTGGACAGTGATATGCTTGTGAATTCCTTTCACATAAGAACAATTGTTTATTTGGGCAGCAGGTTGAATGACTAGTAGGCCTCAGTCAGACTCTGGCAGTGTAGGCTCATGATTGGCATAGGTAATGGTGGACATTATTTTTATAACTTGACAAATTCCATATTTATTGGTTTGTATTAGCTCCACGTTTGGGCTTTAGAGGGTTCTTAATACCTGGGGCCTGGTAATTATTATGTGGTTGGTTAGGCACTGCCCAGAATAACCAGCCTACAGCCCATGGAGTGGAAAGGGATAGGCATTTACCAGAGGGCTATGTTGCCACCTGGTTGCCTAGCAACATTTTTCAAAAACAGTGACAGATTCTCAGCGGGAATTTGAAAGGTTTGCATGGGCTTGGCATGGGTAATGTGATATGAGCTGTGAAACAGACGAGTTGGGATGCGAATTGTGAGTGTACTTTATATTTTTGCATTATTTCTTACCTCTGAATTGCCTGATTTTATATTGTAATTAATCTTTGCACAGTCATTGCGATGTGAATTTTAATGTTTAATTTTGACAATGATAGTTATGTTTTCATGTAATTAATATGACCCGAGTTGTTTTGCAAACCTTAACATCTGTTTAATACATTTAATGACAATTTCATTACTTCATTACACTTAGAATTAGACCTGTCTTTTATTGCCACGCATATTAGACCCCGCCATGTGAAAATCAGCCTGGGTCCTGCTTCAATAGGAGCAGTCCAGCCCAGACTGCCATGCCAGGTCCTCTTGATCTAGAACACAAGCTACTCAAGACTGGTTTCAACTTAGTTGGGCCTCCTCAGTCATGTGCATCTTGGTTCCAGTGGCACATGAGACCTTCATCTGGGCATACCCGACACACTTCGGGCATCGCAGTGAAAAAATGCAAAACATGCTTTTTCACAAAAGATTAAGAAGTCACCACAAAATTAGAGACAACTGAGGACATAGGGGCAATTTAGATGTTTAGTGGAGAAAGTACTCCATCGCAACAGCAACAGACTAACCTCTCCATTAAACTTAAGCTCCACCTGTCCAATTTAGAGGTGGTTGAACCTTAAGTATATTAACATCGGAGCCTACTCCGGCCCCATCACCTATATACTCCTCCAATGGGCCAACAGAGTATGGGCCATCCGAGTTTAGCCATTTGTGACTCCCCCATCTAAATCATAAGTAAATCATGGAAAGGTGTTGTTTGTTGAACCCTTTTCAGCAAAAGTAAAAAACATCAGGTAGAAATGAGCGGCAGAGCCAGAGAAGTGCTAAATTTGCATGTGTCACTGCACTAAATAAGCTGCTTTGATTACCTCTTGTGAAATTGTTAATCTTGTTGCTCACACATAAGGCAGTCCATCGAAGGCGTCTAAATACCTGATTGGTCTAAATATCTGATTGAAAAAAGTCTGGCATATGTACCAGGTACGGCTGTCACATACATGTGCATGGAAAAAAGCTTCTTGAAATAGACTCCCACGAGAGGCATCCATGAATTCCTTTCATTCAGGTAAACAACAAAGGCACTGTTGTTTTAGGGGAGAGTGGTCCTTTTTTTTAAATTAGTTACCATGATGTTAGTATTGCAGCACAGTATAAAAATACTGATTGATTGAACCTTTTATACTGTAATTGGTTCTAGAACGTTGCTTTTTTGAAACAGAGGCTCTAAATTATTCTGCTAATTCTCAATATTGAATTTTCAGCCCGGTAGCTCCAGTGTATCTTTTATCTAAAACGATGCAGGAAAATTGTAGCAAAGGTCTATAGATAAATGTATCTGAACAATTAAACATAGAAAATGTTTAATTATTTACAACACGCACTCTTTCTGGCTCAATCTCATTAGTTTTACAAGTGCACTGAGAAAGAAATAAGTCATTACTATGAAGCTGTTAAATATCCATGTTTCATAATTATGTATAATTCTCTTGAGACTACTTCTGTGTAAATAGATATCAATATTTACTCTGGAATGTTTTAATTAAATCTGTTACAGTACACACAGTTAAAACTTAGAAAACAGTTATAGAACCACACTAACAGGCTAAACCGTAGCACAGATGTTCAGTATTTTACACTGTTAATTGTCAGAAGGAACTCTGCGCACTTGAGTTTGTGATCATGTATTTATATTTAACAACTTTTCACAACTTCAAAAACATCTCACATAAAGGATGAATATAGCCCCGTAAATTGCGTGAAGAGTGGTGAATGCTTGCTCATCAAAGGGATCTGTTTCCGATATATGTAAATGCACAATCATTGTCCCCGGATGAAAGAAATGATACCAGATCAAGAAAACCGGAAAAGTTGTCAGTCAATATGAAACTGTGGGGATATTCACAAGGAAGTGGCGAAGTGAGGTGTTAGCCGTCATGGCTTAACGCCTCTCTCCGCCACTTCGGAAAGCAAGGCTGCACCATATTCACAAGGATATGGTGCAGCCTTGCGTTTCCCCCTGCGATGGCGCTAAGTTTTACAACTTAGCACCAACGCAGGCACCCTTGCACCAGAGTGCAAGGGTGTCTGCAAGCAGGGAGGTTTGTTAATGTACAGGAAGGTGCCCCTTCCTGCACATAAACAATCCGAAAATGCCAGTTTGTAACTTACATTTGTGCTGCTTCATGCAGCACACATGTAAGCTACAAAACGGCATTTTAAAAAAAAGGTTTGTTTATGTACAGGAAGGGACACCTTCCTGTACATTAACAAACCATGGCATTTTGCTTTTTCCATGTGTGCTGCCTGCAGCACACATGGAAAAAGCAATAACGAGGAGAAATTAAGCATTCCTCCTCGTTTTGCCATCTTAAGACCAGAGTTTTCCTGGTCTTAACTTTGGCGCTACCTCCTATTTACGCTGCCCTTGTGAATAGGGGGTAGCGTCAAAATCAAAGGGTGTTGTGGTGGAACGCCCACCGCAACACCCACTGCACGCCCCTTTCACGCTAAACACAGCGTGAAGGAGGCCTTATTCACAAGGCAGCGTTAAGCCACGTTAAGTGGCTTAACGCTGCCTTGTGAAAAAGGCGAGGCCTCCATCGCCACCACAACATCACTGAAAGTGACGTTGTGATGGCGATAGGGGCTTGTGAATATGCCCTGTGTTCTTTAACTCTTTTCTGGACTAGATAGGAGTCCAAACATCGCCTCCAGGTAATGGTTAGGCTTCAGAACCTTGCAGGTAACAGAACCAACACTACTGGGACAATAGAAAGCAAGCTGCATTTCGATAGCGAATGATTCAATGAATCACAAGATCCCTTAGAGTAGATTCGGAGAATAGGAGGATATCAGACGCACCCTCATAAAGGATTAAAACCTTCATCCATAATCATCATCAACATTTACATAATGATACAGAGCAATCACGCACTTGAAAGGTTGCATAGGAAGGGGGATGATTTAGAGGTTGGTGGAGAGGGTACTCCATCGCAAGGGTGACGGAGTACCATTTCAGCCGAATTCACGATCCACCCACCCAATTTAGAGGTGGGGTTACCTTAAGTAAGCCAATGACAGTGCCAACTCTGGCTCTGTCATCGAGCTACTCCTCTGTTAGTCCAAAGGATATGGGCTATTGGACGTTAGCCATTCAACCACCCAACCAATTTAAAGGTAATAATCATACAGCTTTTTTTTGCTGTCGTCACCTCCAGGTAATCCTTTTTCGTAGTGCTGGTGGTGTGATATTGGTGCTGGTGGAGGCAATGGTGGAGTAATATTGGTTGTTTAGTATTGGTGTTCATGCTTTGGGTATTGATGATGATATTGAGGTGACTGCATTGGTAGTAATGGTATTGGTGGTAGGTTTGGTGGTGGTGTAGGTGATGATGATATTGCTGGTGGTGTAGTGTTGCAGTGGTGCTATTAGTGATGGTGGTATTCGCAATGGTGTTATTGAGGGTGCTGATATTATGTTGGAATTGGTGGTGGTGTTAGTGGTATTGTGGTGGAGCTGATGGTGATGGTAGTGGTGGCAGTGACATTGGTGGTGGCGGTGATCCTGATGGTGGTGATATTGGGGTGTTAATGTGTTGCTGATGGTACTAGTGATTGTACTGGTGATGATGGTGGTATTGTTATGGCATTAGTGGTCGAAATGGTGGTATTGGTGTGATATTGGTGGTGGTGGTATGAGCATGTGCTCATCTCATATACCTTCCAACTGCTTTCGTTTATCACATTTCTATAGGGTGGCATCAGGATAGCCATTTAGCATGATGAAGAAAAAAGAATCAGGAGTCCATGGTATGGTCAAGCGTGTGCTTGAGTCATGATGAAAGCACCCAAAAATGGCTGCTGCAGTATAAAAAGATTTTTTTTTCTTTATACATTACAGCCATGAGAAAATACATATGACAAAAAGCTACTGCTGTGGGCACATGGTTTGCTCAAGTTCTGCTTACACAAATTTGCTGAATGGATGTTGGGAAAAGCAAGTATTTTGATCAGCGGTGTAGGTAGTATATCTTTGAGAACTTTGTAGAAAAACTCAACTGTATTCATTTGAATCTGACATTTACATGTAATGTGAATTATACCACTATTGTTTTTCTTGATATTGAGATTGTTGTAACTGGGCAGTCTATTGCCACCAAATTAAATCACAAACTGATAGTAGGGAAAAGTGTGATTTGTGCTTGCAGTAGTCAGCATGACCTTCTTCAGTGGGGCATCCAACATGGAGCGGTATTAAGATTGGGAGTAACTGTATCATTGATGAGTATTTCAAACCTGAGCAAAATATTATGATTGGAAGGTTCAAGGAATGGGTATGTCCCCAGTGGGTGCTTGCTTGGGCAGTTCAGAGAGTTAATGCAAGAGAAAGAGAGGATACACTTTATGGGAATCCATTGATGGCCAATGATGCAAACAGTGAGGGCATAAGAATAATCACCATATTTAGCTGCCAGGCAGGCATCATTAAAGAAACAGTGGGGAATTCAAAAGCAATAACACCTAATGTGACTCCACTGTCAAGAGGCCTAAGATCACCTACAGACAGAGTAAGGTGTCGAGCCCCAGTACCAACCTACCACATCTGTATGTGGCAGATGGAAGGCATGGAAGTACAGCAAAAACATGTTACAATAGGAGGTACCCTTCAATAAGGGCAAACAATTGATAAAGCAATTTATCACATGTGAATGCAATGTCATCTATATTTTGATGTGCCCTTTTGGGAAAAGATAAATAACTGCAGCACCATCCACCCTGTTAAGAAAAGGATACTAGAACACATAAGGTCCATTACTCACAATGACAGACATTGCCCAGAAGTACGGCATTTCCATGGATCCCAAACAATAAACAGGATGGCAATAGAGAATTACTATTGTTGACAATTAGAATTCAGTTAGATTATAGACCTGGGACCTGAATTATCAAAGTGGTGCATTGCCCTTGTGTCATGCAAATTTACGCAAAGTCAACGCAACATTAAAATCGGATGTACCAATTCATGCAAGGCTAACTTGTGTTGCCTGTGGTGCTTGTTAAATCTGGAGTAACGCAAGGCAGCTCGTTGCTACCTTGCGTTACTCTGCCCCAGGGAGGTGTTCCATGGGTAGAGCATGGGTGTTCCCATGCATCCACCATGGATTTTGGGGGTATTCCCACATTTTCCATGAGTGGTAGACCTGGGAATGCATCAAAATGCTACACCTTCTCAGGGGAGGTGTAACAAGGAAAATATCTTTATTTCTCCTTCTTGGTTCTGCTTTCTACATGTGCTGCCTTCTGCAGCACACACAGAGAGAGGAAAAAGCTTCAGAGGATTGTTTTTGAACAGGAAGGTGTCCCTTCCAGCCCAATAACAATCTTGTCTGTAATGCAGGCACCCTTGCATCATGATGCAATTGTGCCTGCTTTGGCACTAGGAAGCCAAAAGTGCGCCAGCGCAAGGAGAGGGCAGGAGTGTGCCATATATTGTTCAATATGGTGCATTCCTACCCTCTCCTTTTCATGCAGTGCAGCAAGGTGTGTTGCAGCATTACTTTGCATGAAATATTGATTAATTTGCCCCCTGGTAACTAAGGGGCTGATTACAAGTTCGGCGGTCCACCCACTGTATTACAATTATGGTGGTGGGACCACCACAGACCCGCCGCAACCACCATGTAATACTATAACAATACCCCAAAGATTGTCCTTGGATTCACATTAATAAATCCTTAGCTCAATCCTGGTAGTGTGGCAAAGAGCAGTCAGGCTTTACTGAGGGAACATGTGTTAAGCATTTCAGAGTACCAGCATGGAAGATAAGTAATTGACAAGACTCAATACAAGTCTACAAATGTATAAAACTAAAGTGTATTTTTATCTTAATTTAGACACCAAAACAAATGAAATAGCATATATATAACTGGAGTCATGGATTTAAGTAGCAATATTAAATCAGTGCAAAATAATACATAGAAAATATAACATTGCGGTCAATGGGAAAAAACACTATTGACAATCAGTCACTTGCAGGTCAAATTACGTGGAATCATTACAGGGTTAAGATCATGCAGGCCCCTGGACCAGACCATGATGGTCAGTTCAATTTGACCTAGCCCGTGGAGTACAGGTGTAGAGTTGTCCTGTCCATCTATAGTGCTGAACGGGAACCGTGGGATGCTGGTTTTACCACTTACACTGTGCTGCAATAAATCAGAATTCAAAAACACAACAGATGCACAGCTGTGGACGTCAGATGAAGGTTGCATGGTGTTCCCTGTCGATGTAGCATCGAGTGTGGGGGTTAGTTGCACCCAACAAGCCTTGGCAGAGCTAAGCCCAGCAAAAAGGTACTGGCAGTTCACAAGGTACCAGGAGCAAGCTAGCGGCCTGAAACTTTGTGGCAGGCAGGACTACAACTACTACAATACACTGGACCACCTGGATTTGGGCAATCCCATGGAGGGCCTGATGGCCAGCAATTCTTCAGATCTGGTGAGTGTTTTTACCTGAAGTTTGCAGGGGACTAGTGCCACTACTCCAGGGGAATCTGAGGGTGCTTCTGGCTTCCACAGGGGTCTTTCTGCCAAGGAGTGCCAAGTTTTAGCGAAGGACGAGGCTCTATCATGCAGTTCCAAGTCTGTTGCCACAGGGACAACGTATTCCTCTTTTGCTTTGGGCAAAGTCCTATTGTTGGCAACACGGGTCTCCTCATGGTCCTTCTTTGATGCAAGTTGTTCAGGACTGAGGTTCTGGTGTCAGGGGGGTCCCAAAAAACATAGATTTAGGGGGGTTAGGGGTGTGAGAGCTATTAGCCAATGGACAACTAGTCCCTTCAGCTAGTCTGCCCCTCAGGTGACCACAACCGAGGGTGTAGGTCAACTTTTCCACACAGAACACTCTATTCTGCCACTATTAAAGATGGCAGAAAACTAAATTTAGCCTACAGAGAGGGCAGTTCCACTGGAGTTGTGACTAGCCTTCTGGGGTAACCTAATTAATTTCTCGCCTGCCCAGGAGAAAATGTGCCTGGAGCAGGGGGAGGGCTGTTCCCTGACTGGGAGTGAGTTCTGATGCAAATCAGAGGTGATGCAGCCTTTGAAGCTCACCGCCTTGATATGCCACTTCAGTAGCCTGCTTGGGAGGAGGGAGGTGGGCCTCCTCCCTGCCTAAGCCTTTGTTTTTGACTCCTAGGTGTGATCATGCTTCCTGGTAGCAGATTAGATTCCTGTCTTGGTAGCAGTAGGCACGGGAAAGGGTGGGCCAGCCAAAGCACAGAGAAGCTGGGGCAACCAAGTGGGCAACCTCCAAGGTCGCCACCTGGGAGCATGCAACATCACCCATGGCACAAGATTCGTGTCAAGGGTGAGAAGGCACATTGTTTGATATCAACATGACATATTTTGGTGGTATCATAATTGAGCTGCCAACCTCGAGAATGCCCGGGTGGCAGCCCATGTTATCCTATGGACCGCAAACACTTATAGTAGTTTCCAATGGGGAATATCATTATAGAGACATATAGGCTTGCACTTTTATGTCCTCACCTTTAATATACTGCACCCTGCCTCCTAGGCTAAGGAGGCCTTCCTTAGGGGGTGCCTGACATTTATTAAAGATAGTGTACTGACTGTACCACACATTGTGAGTTCAATCAGTTTGCCTTGCTCCTGCAGTCTGCAATGGCAGGCCTGCTGTGAGTAGTTTACTTGGGTCACTTAGGATGGGACAAAACTGTGTTGCAACCCTGGGGACCCCGTTACCACCTGCCCTTGGTACCCCTGGTACCATAAACTAGGGACTTATAAGGGGGAACATATTTGCCAATTTGGGATTAGCAGGCTGAACATAACAGTTTTGGGAGAGAGCACGGGCACTGGGGTCTGTGAAGCAGACTCCAGTGCTATCAATGTCATAAATATCAGCATTTAGAGCAAAAAGAGTGAGGGGGTGAAAATGGCACTTTCCTACAATGTGGTAACCACTTTGTTACTTGTGTTGAGCTCAACATCTGACCACATGCACCCTATCGACAGTCTATCCTCATCTTTAAAAAACAAAAAAAACAATGACTATATGTTAATGGGCAACCTGGGCATGGATGGTGGCCCTCTGGAGTACTAAGAGCATGTTGTCAGCATGAGCACTTGGCCATGGCTATTAGCCCACATGGACAAGAATGACATAATTGGATCTTATACTAACCAACATGTAGTCCTGTGATGTTTTTTTATGTTTCTGTAATTTTTACAGTTTGTCAAGAGGCAGAATATGGTATAAGGACACCTCAAGAATTTTATATGGTTTTATGGAGTCTTTACAGATAAATAATTGTCACCAATTTGAGTTTTTAATTGATTAGTTTTAACAATGAACACAACTTGTAAAATGTATCTGGTATCAAATAAAATATGTTAATTCATATGTACACTGTACCACTCTAAGATGGTGCCAATGTTACGAATGTCTTGTTACACTAGTCTGTTAGATATGTTTAGCAAGGCGCACTTATGGCACAAGAAATACAATTTGCTATGTTGTCCAGGAGCAAACATGTCAAGACAAAATACATCAGCAAGCTATATGATGGGAATGTTACAATAAAATGTTGTCACTTTCTTATGGCACCTTGAGTGAGTGCCCAACCTGACTTTGATTCTTAAACAAAAAAGTTCTAACAGTCAGCTTTGTTGGACCCCTCTCATTGTTAAACTATTATGGACAAACCCAATCTATGTGTGGCACGATCACTAATAGGCAGTGTTTGGAACCCACTGGGTTTGTTAAAAGACCCCTCACACACCAACCTGGTTGGTGTCATGCTTCATCATTGGGGTCCCAACCGGGTGGCCAAATGCCCCCCGGTTGTGCTGTGATGCCTGATTACAGCGGAGCTGGTGTGGTGCAAAAATGTGATGTGGAGTGAATTAAAAATATCTCTGAGAATCCTTGCCTCTCTATTTTTATTACAGGCGGCTCAGGATATGATTAAAAATTATGTGTGATGCAACTAAAAAAGAAGTAATTATCTTGTAGTTGACTATGTGATGGGTCTACATGTTTCAGCCCGCAGGAGAATGTAGGAGGGGCTTTCTTCAGGACCGTGAGAAGTGGTGAGTGGCAAAAAATGTAGTGCCACGTGAGAAGTGAAAACAATAAAAATTAGTACCTACACACGCGCTAAGGTGTGTGGGCTGCGTGTCTACGTGCTTGCGGACACGTATAATAAAGGACCTGTGGGAACAGAAGAGAACAGCACTAAACATGTATACATACACATGACAAATAGACAGCATATTTACAGTGGTATTAAGCAACATAAAATGCAATCTTAAGTGCTATGGTTATCCAAACTGACCTGCCTGGTGATGGTACCCATTAAGAATATATATACATATGGTGAACATGCTGCATGCAGAAATAGTGCCGCAGCTAGTATCATTTACAGTCTTAGCGTTGCTATGAAGCTGTAAGGCTTCTATGTGACAATCTAGTGGCAACAGGGGGTTGTCACGATGTTGGCTGTGGTCACCGTGATGTACAGTGCTGCAGCGCAGTAGTGTGGAAGCTTTCCACAGTGGTGATATGGTCGTGCATGGGCGTTATGATAGTGGACGCACACGTGGGAAACGGGCACTGTGCCGTCATGCGTGGCGCGCCGATAAGAAAGTAAGCGTTTGTTCAAAACAAATGCAAGGGAAGCGGGAACGCTTCAATAAGCAGCGCTTATGTAGAAAGTGGTATAATTACACTATGGTCGAGTTTAAATTGCTGATCGGGGCTCTGGAGGAGTTCGCTCCTCTGTCAGACTCTGGGGAGAGAAAATTAGGAGTGAGACATGAATGCATTTGTACTCTCACCATTTGGCCTGTACCAACCCTCGCAGGAAGATATTAATGTAAATCTATACCCATGTCAGCCATCCTGAATCAGAGTTTCTTGAGAATGACCAAATCAAAAGCAGAACTTAGGTCCATAAAGGCAAGATGGATTGAAGAAATCTTGAAGTTTTGTGAGAAACAAACACCAATAATATGATAGTGGAGTCAATAATGGATACAGGATGGTAATTCAGTGGTTTATAAATTGGAATAATAATAGCATTAGGTATCTGAAAAAGTGTACTCAATACTACTTTTTAAAACCAAATTTTGCAAGGATGCCCAATGCCAGATTCAAGTTACCACTAACGTGTAGTTTCAAATGTTGCAGCAGGAATGATGTGGAACCCACCAGCCTCCTTTTCCATTGACGGTGTCAAACATATCCAAGACTGTGCCTGTTACTGATGGAGAAGATAGGGATGGGGGAAGCGGGACAGAGATATGAGAAAAGGCACATGAGACATCGCCGGGTTGTAGTCACACAAGTTGTCCTGTCAAATTGAGGTTCTATTTGGTGTTACACAGTCTCACACAAATAACAGCTCCTTTATAATAAACAAAACACAAGACTACTGTTAGTCTCTGCTCTTACATCAATTTCAATTGTTTTTTCTTTTACAAGATTTCACGTGACTGGCAACATTCTACAGTAGCAGAAATAATACTCAAGAATCACCTTAGCCACAGGTGCATTATAGTAAACACTCAATATATCAAAGGCACAAAGGTGCACATGCATCAAACTTAGAAATTGCGATTCGTTATTAGCAATTTTTAAGGAATCGCAAAATGCAATGCACCCAAAAAAAAAAAAAATCGCTAAAAAATAGCGAATCGGTAATATTCGCAATTGGTATTTGCGAGTACATATTACCAACTCGCTATTTGGGAAATCGCAATTTGCGATGTCGCAAACTGCATAATCGCAAATTGCGATGTCGCAAATTGCGAAATCACAAATTGCGATGTCGCTCCTGGTGCAGCTTGATGACATCACAATCAGGAAGTGATGCATCCCATGCTGATTGTAGTGCACTGAGAGAGTCAGAGGAGGAGGCAGACTACAGGCACACAGCTGAAGTTACCATCTTTGCATTGCTAAAACTGTTCTGGGACTAAAGCATGGCTTCAGGAGACACAGGGAAGAAGGCTGCTAATAGAAAAAGGAAACTGAAATTCAGTGAGAAGGAGATCGAAATCCTCATTGAGGAGGTAGTGAGGAGCCATGACAAGGTGTTTGGCAAACTATCACTCCAGGTCCCTGAGTCAGAGAAGCGAAAAATCTGGCTCAGGATACAAGCCAAAGTGAACGCAGTGGGGGTCACCCACCGCACAAAAGGAGACCTGCGCAAACGGTGGTATGACCTGTGCAGCCGTGCAAAGGAGAGGGTTGCTGACAGGCTTTTGGAGACAAAGCAGACTGGAGGGGGACCTGCAACACTGCCTGGAAATACACCCCTGGAGGACCTAGTGGAGTTCACACTCCAGCCTGAAGCTGTAGTCGGAGTGACGGAGTTGGACACCTCTGCACCGGCCAGTACTTCACAAGGTAATATGCATGCAAATGTCCATTTAATGCAGAATATAAAATTCAAAACATCACGTCAGATCAGGTCTAGTGTTCAGAATCACACTCCAGTCCACATTTTACTTGGTACACCCAAAAGCATTATGAGAAGAACAGGCAGGAAAGGGAAGTTGGGAGGAAAATAGCATTGTTGCCCACAAGTACAACAAGGAAGTAAAACATATGGACACTGGGTGTCAGATAATAATTTAATGGAACACAAAAATGCAGTATGTGAGCCACAAACTTTTACATAATAACAAAAAATTGCACTGTTTAACATCACAGATGCAGCTGCACAGAAGTCAGAGGGAAGTGAAGGCGGAGACACCCAGGAGACTCCGGCTGAGGTAGATGTGGAGACACCCGTGGCCCCGCAAACCACAAACCCTGCACCCACTTTACGTAGGTCCACAGTTTCACCACTACCTGCCATGGAAGTTGAGGAAGAGCGCGAACATGTCCCCCAGACATCCCAGCCTGGACCTACACCCACGACAAGACCCCAGTCACAGGTCCGGCGCAGCAATAACCTAACCCGGAGGCGCAGGTCAAGGGCACAGATGACAACACCAGAGGATGAAAGTCCAAATGTCTGGGGTGGGCTGGAGAGCCAAATGCTGAGGGTGCAGTGCCTGCAAGCAAAGAACATGAGATTAATGCAGGCACAATTTTGCACTATGTCAAACAACATGGCAGACATGAGGGACTGCTTGAAAGAGCTGACTACAGCAGTGGTGGAAGGACATAGACAGTCCAATGAGGCCATACAGGAGCTATGCAGGGTAATGCAGGAGGACCAGGTGTCCCAAAGAAAAAGGCATCGCCAATTCTTAGGGCACCTAGATGGCTACACCAGATCCATCAACCGGCTGAGCACCAACACAGCTCTGCTCTCCCGTCATTCTGTGGCCATGTAGGTCAAAATGAGCCATTGCTGTGGGGATGTGGCCAGGGGACTCGTCCAGGTCACAAATGCAGTAGAGCAATTTCAGACAGCTACTGATAGGGGCAGCAATGTATTGGGGGGAGGGGAGAGTGAGGAGGCGTCCAGCCTCAGTAGTCTCTTAATGCCAGTGACTACATGCAGGAGGCGCACTACTAGGAGTACCACAGCTTCAGAATGCTCCATGAGGGACATGACTGAGGCCAGCGAAAGGTCTTTGGGAGTGCGTGGTCGCAAGAAATAGGGTGGCGTTGGCATACTACATCCTATATGGTGATGTAACCATTATCATGGCAAAAGTTGTGACTGACATTCAAGTCCAATGATGATGTCTTGTTGATTTATTATGTTTACACTCACTGTGCTATTTGGCACCTGGTATGTGTGCATTAACACTACCACATTTCTACATTAAAAAACATCCACTACAGTTCAACCATGCTGTGTCTCGTCTCATCATTACCCACCTCAAAAATAATGCTGCATAATTTCTGCACGTCTCCTTCTCCCTTCTCCTGAACTTGCCCCAGCTGCTGCTCGTAGTGGTTGCCCTGGCTGGTTGTCCTCCTCAGGCTCGCTGTCAGACAGTTCCAGGGGTATGCCTCTCCTAGTAGCGATGTTGTGCAACATGGCACAAGTGGCCACAATTCTGCAGCAGGTGTCTGGTCGGTACTGCAACGCCCAGCCAGTCTTGTGGAGGCAGCGAAGCCTACTTTTCAGTAGGCCAAAGGTGCACTCTATGACGTTTCATGTTGCGATGTGCGCTGCATTGTACCGCTGCTCACTTGGGGTACTTGGGTTGAGGTATGGTGTCAGGATGTAGTTGCGCACCGCGTATGTGCTGTCACCTACAGGGTAGTAAGCAAACGGTTAGTGACAGATATGCATTACCATTTGGCCATAGTGTCAGAGACATTGTAACATATGTTTACCTAGCAGATATCCTTCTCCAAATTCACCCCCAAGGAGACGAGTGTGTATGCCACTGTGTCTGAATATGTAGGAGTCATGTGTGCTGCCAGGGTATTGTGCCACTAGGTCAGTGATGATGTTTTTTGAATTGCAGACTACTTTGATGTTCAGTGAATGGTAGGATTTACGGCTCCGAAAGATGTACTCATTCACTGATGGTGGACAAATGGCTACATGCGTTCCATCAATGCAACCTATTACATGGGGAAACCTGGCTACCTGATAGAAGTCTAGTTTTGTCTTAAGCAAATCTTGTAGTGTTGAGGGGAAGCTAATGTGGTGGTGTAGCCTGGTCAACAGGACGTTAAGGAATGCATTAAAAAAACGTGACAGGGCACTTTGTGACACCCCTCCAGCTACAGCTACTACACCCTGGAAGCTGTCTGACGCTAGTAGGTGCAGGGAACATAGGACCTGCACATGAGTGGGAATGGCATGTGTCCTACGAGTCTGACGCTGTAGTAGGGGATCCAATTCAGCAATCAGATCATGGATCATGGCAGCATTTAACCTATACTTGTCATAGATCTCTTCCTCAGTCTGCCCCAACAATGTAATGCGCACTCTAAAAATGCGCTCCTGTATCTTCCTTCTTCTCTGTGCTGCTGCTCCTAGCCTCATCCCCCTCGCCATGACGTAGAGCGCTGCCATTGTGAAACATTCTTAGGCCTCCTGGGCCTGTTTAAATACTTTGCTGATGTTCCCCACCTGTTTTGATAGTTTTCACCTGTTTACCACCTGCCTGTAAAATTCGGTAAAGAGCGATAGCTAATTTGCAAATTTCATGAAAAATCGCTATTTGCGATTTTTCTTGCATAGCTTTGTGACTCTCTAATAGCGACTCGCAAATAAGGAATCGCAATTGTGGTCCTCGCAAAATTGCGATTCCTTATTTTTGCGAATATCTTCATATTTCGCAGATTTGTATTGATGCATTGCAAAGGGCTAATTTGCCGCCTGCACAGTGAAACAAGTATGAGCTGCTTCAAAGCCACTCCATTTTTCACCTGAATGCGCTGCCCCCAGGGCAGCGCAAGTTCGTGACTGCCCTAGTGGGCAACGCATTCTATGTAATAGGGTGCAATTTCCCTGTTTGTGCCGGCATACCTGTTTTAAGGTGCGCCAGGCGCAAACAGGTAAAGTGCGCCCTATACATAGTAAAGCCCCTGATGGTTTTGTTTCAGGACAAGAAACCTTAATAGTGGTTGTCACAGTTTGAGTCAAATTTGAAAATGCTGATGGGGCCTTGATACTGCGTGCAGTGGGATCTAGGCAGGTTAACATGCTGCTAAATGTTCTTGACAATAATTTTTCTATAATGACATGGGAAACAATAGGAGACCACTTTGGACATTTTCCTTGTAAATCCACTGTTTCAGTCCTAGGTATATATCAGAAGAGGACCAAGGGAAAAAAGTACTTAAGCAAAGTAATACATGTATTATGATCACTGCAAATACAATTGACTTTTTGAAGTCCTATATCCTGCTAAGTATGTCAGAGGAGATGTAAACATTGTTGATGACAGAAACTGCTCTTCTGGAAAAGAAAGATGAAGCTACATTATTAGTCCTCAAAAAAAGGAATGAACAAAAACCAGATTTTCTTGATTCAAAATGTCAGTCAATGCCTCACTTTGTAGATCATTGTGAAAACAAATATATATTGGCTGATCCTCCTCAAACAAAACTTCACCTAACTGATCATAACCCCTCCCTCTTAGCTTCATGTTAAAGTTGCCAGCTAAAATAAGTTCCAAGGCTAACATTGTGAATTTAGAACTTAAATTGAACAAACTATGTTTACTTCAATTCAGACAACATGACACCCCTTTTGTTCTCACCACAGGGGAAGGAATAACTGGGATATAAAATTTTGAATACCCATCCAAATAACAGAGTCATTCCCAGACCTCCTGAAGTAAAATAATGCCATGAGCTTTAATAAAAGTGACCCATCTATCATTTTTTTAATTTAGACATTAGACTTGGCACATTCCAAGATATAATACTGGTTAACTGACATGACTTGATCTAAGTGTAGAGGCCTAGACAAAATTTGATTATGGGTGTAAGACTGACTAGTTAGTGAGATTGTAAATAAGTGAATAGAAATGGGCTGAAAATAACAGCCCTTCTTCATCAAGAAGGCCCATGATTGTTTGCTTATTCAGTGGGGATGGCTAGGATAGCAATTCCGATAAAGGTGGGTGTCAATCATTGTCCTCCAGACATGCCAACCATTCAAAATCATTCATAAGTGTAGGAGAGTAGGATCTGCTTCACATGGGTACCCCCACTTTTTGCTGATGCTTCACTATTTTTCGACCTTAGTCTGGCTGGGGCCCTGCTAATCAGAACCCCAGCCTAGCTGCTTCTTCTCTAAAATGGTTTCCATGTGCCTTAGGCACATCTCTGATTGGAATCTGGAGTGCCCTTATAAGTCCCTAGTATATGGTATACTATGTACCCAGGGCTTAGGTACCTCAGAGGCCTACCAGGGGCTGCAGCATGTATTGTGCCACCCCTGGAAGGCCATCCAAACTGACACCACAGGTCTGCTACTGCAGCCTGGGTAAGGTGGTGCATGCACCCCTTACTGTGATATAGGCTACCTATATCACTATATACATACACACATATAAACCTATAAGTCACTCCTATGGCAGGCCTTATCAATCCTGAAGGCAGAGTGCGTGGTTCCTATGTGAGAGGGTGCCCCTGCATGAGCAGGGCCCCTCTGCAGCATTCGGAGACCCTTCTCTGATGCTGTTTGTAGTGCAGCCTGACCATATACTCTTAAGCGCATTATAACCTCGCGTTAAATGCTAACTTTGGGATGGCTGCACGGAAACATGTCGTGTTTGGTGTCAAACATCTTGGAATACTACCCCCCGCCAGTTCTGGCGGCGGGGGTAGCATTCCACCCTTCTAGAGGGAAAGACATGTACACACCGGTATACCCGGTACTGACTTTCCAGAGCCCTGGCATCACAAAATGGATGCCGCTGCCACAGACACGAGTCTGGCCTCCTGCTGCTGACCGAAACTCTGGCAGGGGAGGCCTGGACAATAGGGTTCCTGTCCCAGGGAGGTGTGACCACCTCCCCAGACAGGATAGTGTCTATTGGGGCTGGGCGGGAGCACTCTCTGGTGCTTTGAAGTCCTGCACTGGGGGCACATTTGGTGTCCCTGTGCATACCCCAGTTCAAACCGGCTCAGGGGCTTCCAGCCCCTGCTCTGGCGCGAAACTGGACAAAGGGAAAGGGGTGTAACCACCCCTCTGCCCTGGCCCTCCCATAGGTGGGGCCACAGATTATGTCCAACCTCCTACCTTAGTATAAGTAGGGGAACCCAGTCCTTAGGACTTTAGATTTACCTGGACGAAACTCTGACACAGAATCCTGGACCTTCGACGCTCTACTTTAAGATTAGAGGACTGAAGAATCTCCCCTGGGGTCAAGGAGTGACTCCCCTGCTTGGCAGGCACCAAAGAAGCAATTGTCCGGTCTGCATCGCTGAAGCTCCCGTCGGACGCTGAAGTCTTTGCATCACCAGAGGTGGATTTCCAGACTTCCCCGAGGCTGCCCTGAGTCCCCAGCAAAGCTGAGGCCCGTAGCTGTCGTGGGTAACGTGGAACCATGACCCCTGGACACCAAACGCATTTGCAAGTGCATCCTCTTCTGGGTCTTCCACGAAGTCGTGCTTTGGGCTCCCAGTAGCCCCAGCCTCCAGCACCAACTGCACCGAAGATCACTGGCCTCCACTCCACGAGTGTCCTGTGAGTCAGCTCCACGTGCACCGTCTCGAGGCTCCTTCGCGGTTGCTAGTCCGTTGGCTAGTAGGCCCTCACGAAAGCCAATCCTTTTCTGCTTGGGCTCCCTGGTTGCTCCAGGTGTGTCCTGACTTATCCTTGATGGGTGAGTCTCCCAGACCTTGCTGGTCTGCAACATCGTCCTTCTTCTATTTCCACGAGACTTGCCGTTGCCAAGGCTTGTTGGGTCCAATCCGGTCGCCGACACCCCTGCAATCGACAGACGTTGTGGGACAGCTCGAATCCAGCTCCTGGTTGTCGTCGACGCCTCCTGGACCTCGTGGCTGAAGAGTCAAGACGACTGTCAACCTACCTGAAGCACTCGACATCGGTGGGCATAGTGGTCTTTGGATTACCTGGGTAAGTAGCATTGTGAGGGCCTTCGTCAACATTGTCTAACACAGGTTCTGGAGGATAATGCCTCTAGTTGTGTGTTAACTAGCAGGTTATGAGTACTCGCGTTCCTTGGAACATCTGAAATGATAGTTTGTGTGCCATTAATACAAAATTCAGCATTGGTAATCTCAGCAAAATTACATTGCACTTACAGTATATTTTTTCTTACTGCCCAAGCCTTGATTTGATCTGGACATATCCTTCCTCCTGCCCGTATTAAAGACAGCAGGGCACTATATCACAGAGAAAGAAAACCTGGCCAAAAAAATCCAACTGGCAAAAGATGTGGCCCAGCTCAAACTCTTCCACGCTCTTATAACCTTGAGACAGATACTTTGCAATCTCTAAGCACAGGGAAACCCCAAAGGTAGCCTGCTCACTGGCCAGTTTCGTCCAAACGTTTGGTTGTGTTACGATTTCCCAGAATCTCTTGTTGCAGTTGCGTTTATGGCATTCCTTCTTTTTACATGAGATTTGGTTCTTTACGGTTCTGTTATTGGCTGTCCCATTTTTTTTAAATTTCCTCACATTACAAGTGCTTTTGATTCTTGGCCTCAGGCTCCTGAGGTGCAATTTATCAGCAGTTGCCAACGGCTGTGGTGAATAAAATAAATACATTCTTCTTTGCACTGTTGTTTTTCTCATGCTACAATCAAATTTGAGCTACCTAGATTGTCAATATACTCATCATAATAAAAACAATGTCTAAACATGTATTTAGTATTCCATACAAAGCTACTGAGAATAAGATAATTTGGCTGTGACTTCAGCTACTACAAGTCTTCCATTATGCACCAGATTTGTCCATAAACATAGGCACTTTTATCAAACTCAATTTTTTCATCCCATACCTGTCATTTTGTGGGTAACATACTGGGAGTATAGTCAACACACCATGTCAGTAATCACCCAAAGAATAATGGCCAGACTAAGAGCATTAATCTGATTTTCAAATATTCCCTTAAAATGTTCGGTAATAGTTAAATTAACCATTAAAGTTATTAAACTGGTTAACACAGCTCGGATTTCCAGTAAAAACGTATATCGCCACTCATTGAAACAAATCCATTCTTCAGAAAAAAACATCAATCCACAATTGTTTTCTGTTTGGCTATCAATAGGAAATGTTTTTTGTTTCAGATCATACAAGTTCAGAAACAGGCAGAACATTATCTGCAACATTCTGAAGACCATTGCACATATCATGCTTACAATAACTTTCTGTATTTTCAGTTTTATCTGGAAACATTCCAAGATATCGAGAGAGGGGGACCCATGAATGTTGACTCATACTTAACATCCATTACAAGATACAATCAGTTTTTTATTGGTTTATGATAACACTAGGAGTGTGTGAAATTTAATATTCATATGCAAAGTTTTTCAATTTAGTCAAGCTTTGCATTTTGTCAATTGTCTCAGCTTCTGAAATCTTCCATTGTTAAAGATGATGAGCTCAAAAGGACATTTTACAGAATAAACTTTCTATTTAGCCACTTAAAGTGTTTTTGTGGTGGTTGAGTTTCTGACAATATCTGTCTTTTTCCCTGCTAATACATATATTTTTTTTAATTGCACACCCGTGAACTTCATAATCTATGATTTTTTTTATTACTTCTTAGCAAAATCCTACTAGATAAAACCTACTCTGAAATTGTTAAAAAAGAGAGTATGTTAATATTTGAACAAGAAGAACTTAAGGATTAACCCTGGGCGTAGTTCGCGAAGTAGCGCTTCGCGAAGCTACGCAAAGTGAAGTTCGCACTACGCGAGCTTCGCGTAGCACTACGCGAACTGCGTAGTGCGTGTTCGCAATGATTACACAGTGCCGGATGCTTGTCCGCACTGTGCAATCATTGAAAACGGCATCTTGCACAGTGCGAGCTGTCTTTTACTGCCGCTCGAGTAGATTTTTACTCGAGCGGCAGCTTTCTCAACGCGGAATGGTAGTTTCTCATCGCGAGCGGTCGCGAGCATACGCGACCACTCGCAATGAGAAACCTGACCTCCCCGCGTTGAGAATCTCGCCGGAGGTTTATTTTCCACGCTCGCGATCGGCAACTTGTGTTGCTGATCGCGAACGAGGAAAAGTCTCGCCGGGATGTCATTTTGCTTGCTCGCGGTCGCCAACTTGACGTTGAGGACCGCGAGCAAGCAAAATGACCGCTGCACTACGCTACGCTACGCTACGCGTGTTTGCACTGTGCTACGTGCAATTCGCGTTGTGCGAAGTAGCGCAAACTTCGCAAACTACGCGAGCGTAGCGTAGTTTTCCGCCTAGGCCTATTAAGGATACTCAACACAAGAGAAGGGGGATTGTAGCTCAAATTGAGTAAAGTTCCAAACAGCAGTATCTTTCTTTTACAAATGACATTCCCAGGAAACAGCTGTCCACTGTATATGCTTTAACATGATTTTGGAATGCAAATTATTACTGGAGAGTTAGTCATTTGTCCGATTGATCATGTGATTCTTGAACACTATGCAACATTCATTCAATCAGGAAACTCCCTGGCTTCTTTTGATCAAAACTCAAGGTATGTCTTTCAGTTTTTTGCATGTAATATTTATTAGCCATTCACCATGTTTCACAAACATAAGTAAACAAGGGCAAATTCAAAACTCTAACAGAAATCTGTAAGAATAAAAAGGAGCAATATGCTAATTTGACATATGCCGATCACCTACAAATAACTCTAAATCATAAACCTGATATATTTGGTGTGGTTTCCACCTAACATTTTGCCTTCCATCCTCCTGGTTTTTGCTGTCTTTGTTTTTTGCTGGGTTTAGGACTCTGCACACTTTACCACTGCTAACCATTGCTGAAGTGCTTGTGCTCTCTCCTTTTAACATAGTTAAATTGGGTTACTCACAATTGGCTCATTTAATTTACTTGTAAGTCCTTAGTAAAGTGGTACTACATATACCCAGGGCCTGTAAAATAAATGCTACTAGTGGGTCTGCAGCACTAATTGTGGATCCCACTTAAGTAGCCCTTTATATATGTCCCAGTTCTGCCATTGCAGCCTGTGTGCAGTTTAAACTGCCATTTTGACATGGCAAAAAATCCTTTTGATAGACCTAAACCTTCCTTTTTAATACAACATTTAGACATCCCTGGATTAGACCCTAAACTGTATTTAAAAAGCTGGACATGCACTTTTAAGTTTTTCATGTCCTGCTATTGAAAAAGTTTTACATTCATGTTTCACTACCGCAAGGCCTACCTTTACCATACGAGAACATTGGGTTACCTTATTACATTTAAGAAGTGATAACTTTCAATTGGGAACAAGCAGAAATGTCAAGGTTGTTGGCTAAAGAATTGTAATTTCAAACCTTCTTTATTGGTAAAGTTGGATTTAAAGTCACAGTTCTGAAAATGCCATGTTTAGAAAATTCTAAGAGCACCTGGACTGCCACTACTGACACACATTCACAAACTCGCTTCAATTCGCGATCACACAACTGAATCACTATTTACTTGAATAATTAAAAAATATGACAATTCAAAACAATCACAAGTTTTTTTAATATATGTTGTATTGCGTAATGGTATGTTCATGGAATGCTAAAGATGTTTTTTATTGTTTTTGTATTTTTTTTGCAGTGCTCGATTGTTCTGAGTCCTGAGACGAACCCAAAAAGAGAAAAGGGTTTGAAACTCGTCAGCAGTTTTTTTACACAACAAGTGCATTTAAAATAATTTTTACAGGAGCTCAGTGTTGCTAGTATATTTAACACTATAAGAGCAGTAAATTCTCCGAGTCCTGTATAGGCACTGCTTGGGTACAGCCCACTTAGTTACGAGCTTTAAATGGTAATATAAGATAAAAATACATCAAGCTCTTGAAAGGACAAAGAAAAAGCCAGAACCTGGGCACAACAATTTTTTGAGTGTCTAATTGTGTTGTGCTGTATACATTTGTTCATATATTTCTCTTAAGTAGATCATATTGATTTTGTACGTTTATGATTGTTTTTGACTATGTTTGTGCTGTATATGAAAAAGGACCTGTGAAATTGTCTTGAACTGTGTCAAACTGATGCCCCAAAAAGTTTTTTTTTAATTATTCATATAAATAGTGATCAGTGATTCAGTTGTGTGATCATGAATTGAAGTGAGTTTGTGAATGTGTTTCAGTACTGGCAATTCTGGTGTTGTTAGAGCTTAGAGTGGCCCAGCCTTACTGATTATGGGCCCAAACCCTGTATAGTCTGTACATTTAGAAAATTGGCATTTTCTTGTGTCAGCCTTTAGTGCCTGTAGCCAGTATCCTGGGTCACATGACTAGATGTAGCTGGCAATTGGTCTTTGTGTATTGCTCCCAGACAGTGAGACAAAGGGGGAATAGGTGTTGGTGGGATGGGCCATCTCTGACTTTATATGGGTGGGCTGTCACCTACCACACTTGCACATCACAAAGGCTCTGCCTGAGCACACTCACAAAGGGTTTGACACTTGTTGGTTGTGCCTCCAGACAGTTTGAGGGCAGGGAGGCAGAAAATTCCAAGCACCTCTGAGGTGGAACCCTCTCTCCTACTTCAAAGCTGGCACTACGGATAAATGATGAACCCACAGACCCAACACTTCAGTACACCTCTGAACCTGTGGAAGACTCAGGACTGCTGCGCTGCTCCTCTGCAGGAAAGGTGGCTACTCTGTTGCCCTGCTGCCCTGCTCCCTGAATGAAAAGGACTGGACCTGCAGCTTGAAAATAATGGCCACCAGAGCGACTCCAGGGGCTAGTTGGCCGGCCTTCTGATCAGAGCCTCAGGGCTCATCTTGAAATCAGCACTGAGACTTTGTCTGCTGAATCCTACTCCGCAAGCAGCGCCACCCCAGTCCTGGACCCTGGGCAGTGGGCATTAAGGTACTCTGCCTGCCCTGGTGTGGTTCTGTGAGCAGAACTGATGCAGTGCAATGCATCTCATCACAGCTGCATCAGAACCACCACTGCAAGATGCATCATCGACACAGGACCTCGCATCAGAGTCTGCAGTTTCCTCAGAAACATCACTGCTCAAAGCACCCTCAATGCAGCCCCTCGACGGCATCCTTGACGATGACACAGGACTCTGTATCACAGCCCTGTAAACTTAATGACACATTCTCAATGTGGAATCTCTCAACGCTCCACAACCACGATTAAGGTACTTTGTTCAGTGGGCCTAACTTGGTCCTTGTACCCATTGCTCCATCGTCGTTGTCCTGAACCTGTGATCAGATGACCACAGTTGGCACTTTGTGCTTCTAGGCACTATTTTCACTTACATTTTTCTAATTGCATATCTCTGGTTCTGCTAATTGGATTTTTGTCATTTTAGTCTCAAATAATCTATGACATATTACTCTATTTTTCTAAATTGGGTTTTTATTGTGTTGTGTTTTCACTTTATTACTGTTTGAAGTGAGGCATAATTACTTTACACATTGCCACTATGTTAAGCCTTACTGCTTTGTACCAAGTTACCAAATGGTTAAGCACAGGTTAATTTGGGGTTTGCTTGTGTTTAACCCACACAAAGATTGTGGTTGCTGCTTAAGTAGGATTTAATCACCCTCAACTAGTAATCCAATTTCCTACAGGTTCTTAGTGTAATAAAAGGGCCGGACTGACCATGCAAATGCTACAAACGTAGTGCCCTCCTTAAATACCAAAGAAGCAGGGAAATGTCCACTACTTTACAATTCCATGGGTCTGATTCACAAAGATTTTGCTGTCACATGCTCTTGGAGTACTCTTGACTTACCCCTGAAAATTCAGGACTAAGTGAGGAATACTCCAAGATTAATCCACACCTACTCACAGCAAAGTCTCACATATATCTGACTTCCCATATTCAAAGTGAGGAAAGCACAGGGACCTGATCCTGCACGTAACCATTCAGGACTCCACACTTGTGGTCAAGTGAGCAAATTTGCCTGGGCAGTCCTTAAGTGTTCTGTTTAGGGAACTATAAAGGATTTCATTTCTTACCCTAATATAGAACTATGACTGTAATCCTGCACTTTGACCAGACCCCCCAGGATATTGCAGCATAGATTTACAAATTTTGCGGAACAAAAATTGAAATTTAGCAGCATTATTGCTGCACTTTATTTTGACAGCCGTGCCCTGCATCAGTTTGACTTACCGAAGATTACTATGTATGCAACTCCCATGTTTGGTCAAGGCATACTTCTCGGTAGTAGTGGTTTGGAAAGGTGCAAAGCCTTCCTCCCGTCTCTGTCAACAAATAATGACCACGTCTTTGCTTCTGCACACCCTTGTGCCTCTTGCAAGTGCAGAAATTGCTCTTGCTTAACTAATTTTGTGAAAATTGAGAGCTGCTCATTCCCCTTTTCTGAATACCACCAATTACAAAATGCATGTTCTTTCTATCAGTGCAATGCATGCAAAGAACTTTGAGATTCATGTCCACCGTTAAACTGAGATTTTAAATGGTGGGCAGAAATAGTATTAACAGGAAGACACATTGCAGCACGTTTCAGATATCTTGTTGCACATCATGATATGAACACGTACACAGAAGCTTGAAGTCTATTCTTTCCAGGTCATATTTAATTGAAAGCATCTGCTTTTTGAGAATAGGGATCGGAAAAGATTTTTCCTCACTTTTTTTCTGCCATTGTACTGCTAAAAACCCTATGGACAGGCATACATTCCATTGAGTTTCCTTACATAGTCACATATATATATATATATTCACTGAAAAAACCATAGGTTTCAGACATGTTATAGTTAGGAATTAGCATTTAAAAAACCTTAGAAATTCACTGAAAAAACCATAGGTTTCAGGCACGTTATAGTTAGAAATTAGCATTTAAAAAACCTTACAAATTCACTGAAAAAACCATAGGTTTTAGGGACAGTTATAGTTAGTTGGACATTGCACTCGTACAAAACCCGTGAAATTCCCCGTTATAGTTAGTTCAGCTAACTATAACTCGCGCCTCGCAATGCACTGCTGATGACGTCACATATTACATCACTCATGACATGGTCAGTGACATCACTGATGACATCACTGATGACATCTCAAATGACATCACTGATGACATCATCCAGTGACTGTGTGTTTCTGTAAAGTTTAAATATTTTTAATATATATAGGGAAAGGTGTATTGAAGAATGAGTGGGTGTATAAGTGTCTGTATGGATGATTTAGTAGGTGCGTGACTAACTCTATAAGAGAGTGATTAAACGTATCTTACTGAATGCATGGGTTAGTGACTAAACTGGGTGAATGTCTGTATCCGTCTGTCTGTTGCTGTGTAAGTGGCTGCATGGGTTTGTGAATAGCTACATGAGTGTCTATATGAGTTATTGATTGGTTGTCTGAGTATCTGTATGGGTGCCTGAGTGTTTGTGTGGGTGGGGTGTGTGCGACTCTGTGCATAGATGTGTGAGTGGGTGATTCACTGGGTGGATGGTTTCAAGAGTGCATCTGTGATAGACTGTATGGGTGGGTAAGTGTGTGTAAGAGTGTGTTAGTGAGTGAATGTATATCTCAGTGGTACAAGTGTGAGTAACTACATATGTGAAAGGCAGTATATATGTGTGTTGGAGTATATAAATGGCTATAAGCGAGAGTGTGTGATTGTGTTAGTGACTGTATGGATGAGTGTGTGCTTGTATCAGTGATTGTATAAGAGCGTAAGAATGTGCTAGTATTTGTATGAGTAAGTGAGCTGGTGTGTGGATAACTGTATAGGTGAGTAAATGGCAGTGTGTTTAATTATTTGCATGACTAACTAGGTGTGTGAGTACCTCTATGGATGAGTGGCGGTGTTTGAGTGTCTATATAGGAGTATGAGTGCATATGATAGTCCTGTACTGAGTGACCGTAAGTATGAGTGACTGTACGGGTGAGTGAGTGGATGTGTGTGTAGACCTAAGAATCAGTGAGTGGGTATGTAGTTATTGGTGTTGGAGTGTCTATGGTTTTGCGAATGGCAGTCTGTAATTTATAGTGGGTGTATCAAAGGTTATATTAGGGTGTGAGGAGGTGCATCAGATTATCACGTGGATGATGTCATCAGTGATGTCATCAGTGATGTCATCAGTGATGTCACTGACCATGTCATGAGTGATGTAATATGTGACGTCATCAGCAGTGCATTGAGGGGGCGCGAGTTATAGTTAGCTGAACTAACTATAACGGGGAATTTCACGGGTTTTGTACGAGTGCAATGTCCAACTAACTATAACTGTCCCTAAAACCTATGGTTTTTTCAGTGAATTTGTAAGGTTTTTTTAAATGCTAATTTCTAACTATAACGTGCCTGAAACCTATGGTTTTTTCAGTGAATTTCAAAGGTTTTTTAAATGCTAATTCCTAACTATAACATGTCTGAAACCTATGGTTTTTTCAGTGAATTTCAAAGGTTTTTTAAATGACAATTTTTAAATGTATTAATTGTTATATTTATTTTTTTGATACTGATTTTCTACATTTTTTTAAACTATTTATTTTTAGATATTTTATTTTTTAAATTACATTGTAATTACATTATACATTACAAAATATACTTTCTCAGAATGAATTACTTTAGTTTAAATACTTTGCAAATAGGCAATAGACTTTTAAGTACAGTAGTTACAGTTGTTGCAATGGGCAACACAATTTCAAACACAATGCAACATTGAGCTCAATGTGAATTTCTAGTTAAATGCAATTAGTTACTTTATGGATTACTTTTCTAACCACAGGACTGGATCCTAGATTCAGTCCTGGGACATCTCCTTTAAACAGTTGAGTAAAAGCGTTTTGGTTACAGTAGTGATTTTTAAGGAATATTATTGTATTTTAAAAGTTGACAGAAACTTTTTCACATAGAATCACCAATGTTATCCTATGGGAGGAAATTCACTTAGCAGGTAAGTAGTGTTATCGTTACTTTTTCTTACTCAGTGGTGGATCCTGGATCCAGCACTGGTGCATCTCCTGTAAACAGTTAAAAGAATGCGTTTAAGTCATACAGGCAATTTTTAAGGAATATTTGTAGTTTGTGAAAATCGACACTGAAACTTTTCTGCTGAAAACCAGATAATGGATTCCTATGGAAGGAAATACAAGTTACTGGTAAGTACGGTTAGAATTACTTTTCAGGGTCAGTGCTGGGCTAAAAGATGCAGCACTGGGTTCTCTCCTGATAACAGGTGAGTAAATCGGAATTCGTAGTTCGGCTGATTTTAGAGGAATATTATAAAGTTCCAAAACTCCACACTTAGAAGAATTTCCAAGTGAAACCAGTCAATGTTAGCCTATGGAAGGAAATTCAAGTTACTGGTAAGTACGGTTAGAATTACTTTTCAGGATCTGTACTGGGCTCAAAGATGCAGCACTGAGGTCTCTCCTGATAACAGGTGAGTAAATTGGAATTCGTAGTTCAGCTGATTTTAGAGGAATATTATAAAGTTACAAAACTCCACACTTAGAAGAATTTCCAAGTGAAACCAGTCAATGTTAGCCTATGGAAGGAAATTCAAGTTACTGGTAAGTACGGTTAGAATTACTTTTCAGGATCAGTACTGGGCTCAAAGATGCAGCACTGAGGTCTCTCCTGATAACAGGTGAGTAAATCGGAATTCATAGTTCGGCTGATTTTAGAGGAATATTTGTATGTTTCAAAAATCGACACTTGGAAACTTTTTCAGCAAAAAGCAGGCAATGATATCCTATGGAAGGAAATTCAAGTTACTGGTAAGTACTGTTAAAATTACTTTTCAGGATCAGTACTGGGCTCAAAGATGCAGCACTGAGTTCTCTCCTGATAACAGGTGAGTAAATCGGAATTCGTACTTCGGCTGATTTAAGAGGAATATTCTAAAGTTCCAAAACTCCACACTTAGAAGAATTTCCAAGTGAAACCAGTCAATGTTAGCCTATGGAAGGAAATTCAAGTTACTGGTAAGTACGGTTAAAATTACTTTTCAGGATCAGTACTGGGCTCAAAGATGCAGCACTGAGGTCTCTCCTGATAACAGGTGAGTAAATCGGAATTCGTAGTTCGGCTGATTTTAGAGGAATATTTGCACAATGCTGAAGGAAGGGGGTGGGGCCATAGGTGACATGTCTGCAAACACGCCCTGTGGCGCGTTTTAAGTTGGAGAATTAATTCCTCCTCAATCATGAGGGTCCCTAGGGGCCAACTAGCCCACCAGGAACCTCCAGTATGCGCCAGGGGGCTGCGTTGCAGAGAGGTGTACAGAGGCCACGCCCTTTTTACAACACTCTGCAACGCAGCTCTGTGGCGCTTACTGGAGGTACCTGGTGGGCTAGTTGGCCCCAGGGACCCTCAGGATTGAAGAGGATTTAATTCCCCATCTTAAAACGCGCCACGAGGCCTGTTTGCACATATGTCACCTGAAGCCCCGCCCCCTCCCTTCACCACTGTGCAAACGCGCCCGTGGCGCGTTTTAAGTTGGGGGATTAAGTCCCCTTGAATCCTGAGGGTCCCTGGAGTCCAACTAGCCCACCATGTACCTCCAAAAAGCGCCACAGAGCTGCGTTGCAGAGAGGTGTAAAAAGGGGCGTGGCCTCTGTACACCTCTCTGCAACGCAGCCCCCTGGCGCATACTGGAGGTTCCTGGTGGGCTAGTTGGCCCCAGGGACCCCCAGAATTCAAGGGGAATTCGTTCCCCATCTGCAAACGTGCCAGGGGGCGCGTTTGCAGACTGCTGCAGAGAGGGGGCGGGGCCTCCGGCACAATGCCGGTCTTTTTTTTTTTTTCTTTTTTTTTTGGTATGGGAGGGGGGGCTGCGTGGCCCCCCTTCCCTTGGCCACTTTTGGCCCCGGGGACCCCATCCCCCGGGGCCTGATGATTTTCTTTTTTTTTTTTTTTTAAACAAAACGGGAAGGGGGCCGCGTGGCCCCCCTTCCCTGGGCCTCTATTGGCCCCGGGGACCCCATCCCCCGGGGCATGCCCTCTTTTAAAAAAAATATATATATTTGGAGGGGGGCTGCGTGGCCCACCTCCTCAGGCCATTTAAGGCCCCGGGGACCCCATCCCCCGGGGCCGGCCTTAACCTTTTTTTTTTTTCCACATTTTTTTTTGGGGGGGGAGGGGGGCTGCGTGGCCCCCCTCCCAGGCCTCTAATAGCCCCGGGCACCCCATCCCCCAGGGCCTGGCCACTAGTTGGGGACCGTGGGGGGGTCCCCAATCCCCGCACGGTCCCGCCGGCTCCCCACGTCCTGCGGGAGCCGGCATTGCTTTTCCATAAGGGGAGCTGCTGACATGCAGCTCCCCTTGTGGAAAAGCAATCTGCTTTGCTTCATTGAAGCGAGAGCAGGTTTCCCTGCTCTCGCTTCAATGAAGCAAAGCAGTTTGCAATGACAGGGCGGGAGCCGCAAGGCTCCCGTCCTGCCATTGCAAACAGCAGTGTCCCGGGGGTAGGCACCCCTGGACACTGCAGGAGCCTGCCCTGGGGGGTGGCGGTCCCCAGGGCCACCACAGGCTCCAGGAGGGGGGCCGCGCAGCCCTCCTCCCATCCTGTGCACAGCCCCGGGGAGGTGGTGGTCCCCGGGGCTTCGGGGGTCCGAAACGGACCCCCATATTTATTTTGTTAGTGCCCCGGGGAGGTGGCGGTCCCCGGGGCGTGTGGGGGGGCTGGAGCCCCCCCACACAGGTACTATTAATTTTAAAAAAAGAAGCCCCGGGGGGTGGCGGTCCCCGGGGCTGCGGGAGGGCCGAGAGCCCTCCCGCACCATTTTGTTTTCAAAGCCCCGGGGGGTGGTGGTCCCCGGGGCTTGGGGGGGCCTTAGAGGCCCCCCCACATATTATAAATAAACCCCCGCATGCCCCCGGGACTTGGCCCACCCGGGGGCGAAATACCATTGAAGCGCGGGAGACAGCGCTTTGATTTTTTTTTTTCTCGGCGGGATCCTAAGCGCATCCCGCCGATTATTTTTTTTTTAAATGCTTTTTTCTGCCCAGGGGGTCCTTGTGGGACCCCCTGAGCAGACCTAGGGGGTCAGGGTGTTTCTACCCTGCCCCCTTTGTGCGTTTTGCGCACTTGTTTCTTTTTTTTTTCTCGGCGGGATCCGCGCACTCTAAGCGCATCCCGCTGATTTTTTTTTTTAAAAAAAATGCTTTTTTCTGCCCAGGGGGTCCTTGTGGGACCCCCTGAGCAGACCTAGGGTGGTCAGGGTGTTTCTACCCTGCCCCCTTTTTGCGCTTTGCGCACTTGTTTCTGTCCCTCGGTTCTACCGAGGGACAAAATGGCTGCCAACACTTCCTGATTTGGAGTGTTGACACTTGACAGCCAATTAGCATGCAGTTCGTGATCGGGAGGGTACGCGGACCCTACTCGGCCATAGATATATATGTGACTTTACTTTTGATTTTCTCAGGAACTACTGAACGGATTTACACCATTTAAGCAAAAGGCATGACACTGAACCAAGGGCTACCTCTTTGCCAAATTTGGTGTAATTCCGTTCAGCAGTTCGGGCTGTAGCTGCGACTAAAGGTTCCTATGGAAAAATGAATGGGGAAAACGTGTTTTGGGACCCCCCTTTTTTCTCGGCCCCCGCTTGACGAATCACCCCGAGACTTTCAGGATAGGAGCGGATCGGAGCACCCCAACAAGTTGGAAACTTTCGCGAAGATTCGTCAACCGGCGCCGAAGTTATTTCAAATAGAATGTTGCGGATTTCCTTTGGAAAATAGGTCCTAACTTTAACTATCTACTGGCGACCGCCAGTAGATAATATATATATAAAGAATGTTTATAGTTGCATCTTCTTTTTCATTTATGTAAATAGTTTTGCCATCTATGTCTCCTGTCGAGCCTTTTTTATATTATTCAGATTTATGAACATAATTATGCGATAGAAAACAAGCAAAAAGAGAATAGTTAAACATTGAACAAATATTATTTCCATGACTTGTTCATGCCATAAAAATGAGCAATTTCCATTTACCATAATGGATTCTTTGTTTATGCTAACAAACGCATGTCACTTCTAACTTTAAAAAATGTTTACATGTTTAACAGGTTACTAGTGCAGTCAACCTCATAACAATTATTAGTAAATGTAGTACAATGTAAGATTACATTGAAAATATATCATATTCCTACAGCCCACTTGGGAGTCACAGTTCTACATATATATTATCACTTACATACCATTATCACTGACAAAACAGACACATTATTATCATGTTCCCAATGTGCTATTATTGTATTTGCACCGCTTCCCATGCTTGCATGTGTGCATTTGCTCATTTCACTTATTTAAGCACCTGGGGACCCGGCATTAATCAACAACCCTTACAATTCTGAGAACGTTTAAGCGCCACCAGACATCACTGGCGCCCACGAGGACGAGTGAAGTTAAACATAGGCATACCATCTGTATGTCACATTGCCCTTCAAAAGACAGATAATTATCGCCACAAGTGCCACTCACATGTTCATGCTCCGGTGGCAGTCACTGATAGGGTAATACTAGACCGCTGAATGGAGATGTTATGGATATTCCACGCTACCATTGCAGAAATTAGACATAAGGTTGCTTCTTGTCTTGCGGATACATCATTTCCGTGGACGAGGGAGGAGCACGGGAGGAGAGATAAGGGGCAAGAGAACAGCATAGGACGTGATTGGCAGGAGTAGATACATTGGAAGTTGGTAAAACGACTGCCACAATTGTATGTACACCTTGAGTAGTCTCTCTTCTATTAAAGTAACCAAATGTGGCTACCACAAATATCCCAAATGCACAGTTTTTTTACTCAACATTACTATTATAAATATATAAATAAAGAATACAAAAAAACAGCATTTGCATTACTATTGAGAAATACCATTGGTCAGCATTACAACTGGGGACCTGGCAAAGTCCCCATGTTTTTACTAGAATGGGTATGATTGGCCTGAAAAAGTCTCATGAACCCTCCTTTGACCTTGCTGACGTACTTTTTGGCAAAGTGCTCATTTCTGCTTTGATACTGACAATCCCACAAAGCTGTAAACGCAGACCCATTGCACCATTTAAGAAACATAGATAAGGGGTGCTGTGCAGGTTATGGAATACTGTGGAATTAACTTCGAAAGAAATGGGGCTGCTTTTAAAAGAAAGTTTTCCATTTCAAAAACCTTCTGTGAGAGTACCCCTAAAGCTGGCACCCCAAGTATCAAAGGGCAAGTCGTCAAGAGGAAACCCCTTCCCTTTTGCAAATAAGCTACCATTTCATTTTGAGAGTTGGTAATTTTTCAATGCTTTGCACCTAGAATTCGGTTCACAATCAATTGTTGTATAGAGCACTGAATCACAGTTCTAGAGGGACGCCCACAGTATACCCCTTCCAAATTGGTAATTGGTAACCCATTTTAGAAGTCAGTAAAACTTTAGCGACTCCTGAAGTGGGTTCAGTACATTAAAAATCCCTTTTTGGTGGTCACAAACACTCCGATTTTGTGAATCAGAGGGGCATATTCACAAGGAGGAAACCAATGTGGGATCACACTGCTTCACCCCCCAGCAGGTTCGCCCCTAAGCATTATAGTGAATGCAGTTCGCCAAGCGTGTATACTTGCAAAAGTCTTTCGAGTATTTCACCAAGTTGGTGCAGATTAGTGCTGGCCATCTCTATACACGTGTTTCTGGATTCTTATCCGTCGTCAGTAGAGATTAGGCGTTCAAGTATGTGGGGTTGCTGAGCAGGCTGCCAAAGTGTTCTCGGGTCACAGTACCTCTCAAGGCGCGCAGGTGCCTCTCCACGAGCTCGTCAGCTCAAGCGGCTCGAGGGAGCCTTTTAAACAGGAAACCAATGTGGGATCACACTGCTTCACCCCCCAGCAGGTTCGCCCCTAAGCATTATGGTGAATGCAGTTCGCCAAGCGTGTATACTTGCAAAAGTCTTTCGAGTATTTCACCAAGTTGGTCCAGATTAGTGCTGGCCATCTCTATACACGTGTTTCTGGATTCTTATCCGTCGTCAGTAGAGATTAGGCGTTCAAGTATTTGGGGTTGCTGAGCAGGCTGCCAAAGTGTTCTCGGGTCACAGTACCTCTCAAGGCGCGCAGGTGCCTCTCCACGAGCTCGTCAGCTCAAGCGGCTTGAAGGAGCCTTTTAAACAGGAAACCAATGTGGGATCACACTGCTTCACCCCCCAGCAGGTTCACCCCTAAGCATTATGGTGAATGCAGTTCGCCAAGCGTGTATACTTGCAAATTCTTTCGAGTATTTCACCAAGTTGGTGCAGATTAGTGTTGGCCATCTCTATACGCGTGTTTCTGTATTCTTATCCGTCGTCAGTAGAGATTAGGCGTTCAAGTATTTGGGGTTGCTGAGCAGGCTGCCAAAGTGTTCTCTGGTCACAGTACCTCTCAAGGCGCGCAGGTGCCTTTCCACGAGCTCGTCAGCTCAAGCGGCTCGAGGGAGCCTTTTAAACAGGAAACTAATGTGGGATCACACTGCTTCACCCCCAGCAGGTTCGCCCCTAAGCATTATGGTGAATGCAGTACGCCAAGCGTGTATACTTGCAAAAGTCTTTCGTGTATTTCACCAAGTTGGTGCAGATTAGTGCTGGCCATCTCTATACACGTGTTTCTGGCTTCTTATCCGTCGTCAGTAGAGATTAGGCGTTCAAGTATTTGGGGTTGCTGAGCAGGCTGCCAAAGTGTTCTCTGGTCACAGTACCTCTCAAGGCGCGCAGGTGCCTCTCCACGAGCTCGTCAGCTCAAGCGGCTCGAGGGAGCCTTTTAAGCAGGAAACCAATGTGGGATCATACTGCTTCACCCACCAGTAGGTTCGCCCCTAAGCATTATGGTGAATGCAGTTATCCAATCGTGTATACTTGCAAAAGTCTTTCGAGTATTTCACCAAGTTGGTGCAGATTAGTGCCGTTGTCTATTTAAAGTACTCCTGTGAGTCATAGAGCTGACGAGCTCGTGGATGAAGCACCTGCGCGCCAGTGAGAGGTACCGGACCTGATATAATGTTTGGCAGCCTACTCAGCAAACCCCAAAATACAAGACTGTATTCTCTACTGATGACGGTTAATAAACCAGAAACACGTTTCTAGAGATCAGCACTATCTGCGCCAACCTTGGCAAAACACTCGAAAATATCAGAGCCAGCTACAAGAAACTGCATTTACCAGAATGCTAGGGGCGAACCTTGCCTGAGAGGTCAGCGGTGTGCTCCCACATCCTGTTGTCTATTTAAAGTACTCCTGTGAGTCATTGAGCTGACGAGCTCGTGGATGAAGCACCTGCGCACCAGTGAGAGGTACCGGACCTGATTTAATGTTTGGCAGCCTACTCAGCAAACCCCAAAATACAAGACTGTATTCTCTACTGATGATGGTTAATAAACCAGAAACACGTGTCTAGAGATCAGCACTATCTGCGCCAACCTTGGAAAAACACTCGAACATATCGGAGCGAGCTACAAGAAACTGCATTTACCAGAATGCTAGGGGCGAACCTTGCCTGAGAGGTCAGTGGTGTGCTCCCACATCCTGTTGCATATTCACAAGGAGCCATCGCCGAATTAACGGCACTTTATCGCAGCCAAAGTCGTGATAAATTTACCCCCCCCATTCACAAGCCGGTGTTAACAGCCCACAGCACCAATTTACCCGCGATAGCAGCCGCAAAAAACATCGCCACAGAGGACCCCCGCAATAATCGCTAATGAGATGCAGAGTAGGCGTTCCCGTGACAAAAGTCGAGACAACATCACACCTCAACATTCTCAACGACCTGCCACATCGGCGATAAAAACACAAAACAGGCGATAAGGCGCGTTAGCACCAGGAAATTTACACCTGCTCTGACCTGGTGTAAAGTCGGACGGCAGCCAGCACCACAAAAGGGAGCACAGCCCAGGGCCACATCCGAAGGGCAACAGATGCCATGGAGCCACACATCATGCGGCTCGGACACCCAAGAGGGCCACAACACCCACCAACACCACACCCAGGCCCGCAACACCCCCCCCTGGTACCACCCCCAACCCCGGACTAAGAAACTTCACACCAACACCACGAATCCCAAAACAAACATTTTGCCTGATGTCGCACAAGCATGAAAATAAACATACATGCGTGGCCAGAAAATGGAGAATCAGTCATACAGCAATGCAATCACCAACACAAAACACCATACAAACAAAAGCAGAAACAACCCTTAGGATGAGTCCTAGCTGCTCCTCACTGGACAATCCGTAGCACACAGCCTGGAAGACAAAATCCAAGAGAAGAAGGTGTGCCATGCGCCCAACAAAGGAAAGAGAGGGAGAGAGCGAGGGAGAGAGACGGAGTGAGATAGCACAAGCAGCGCAAGGCCGCTCGGGCACCTGGCTCCCCATGCCAACATGTGTGTGTGCATTGCCATCCGTACACCATGAGCCCAAGGCCAAGTCCCAATCTCAGCGCCAAAGCCACATCACATTCCGAAAACGCAAGTAGTAGTCAGACAAACATCAGAGATGAAAGCACCATTGTCCCAATGCAGAAGGCGGGAGGACACCTGCACCTCTGACCTTGGTCCAGAACGCGCCTGGAACACCCTGATAGAGATGCAAAGGCAGGTGGGGACGACTCCCACACCACGCATTCTGCAATTGAACCATCCAACTCATCCACAGCCCACACACAGAAGCCCCTGCCTGTGGTACCCCCGCATGGGATGCCCTTGACACTCACGGAAACAGCAACCCATTACCCACAACGTTGCACACACATTCTAATCATTTCTCAGAGCTGTGGCATGTCCTCCACACAACTGCCGCAGTGCAGAAGAGTGCCTGTTCACGAGACGCACCAACACAATGGCAGGCCATACCGGGCACATGCACAACCCCCGTCACGTGGAACAGAGCCGTGCACATATGCTGCATTTACTGGGTGCACTGCCACTGGCAGTGCTGCGGATCAGTTACAGGCTCAGTTTCCGCATTGCCCACGTCACCTGCGTCCAGCCCTGGTTCCACTGCCGAACATGCACATTCGAGTGTCCCATGGATGTCTGCCTATCCAACACAACTGTTGATGAATTGGACTATGACTTGTGTCTGCGCCCCCTGTTGGATCACGAACAGGAGTGTAACAGAGACAGCCGTGCCTTGACATACTGCGTATGTATTGGTAGTTGTGCATGGGAGATTGCACAATTTCTCATGTGCAGTGACCACATCGAGGCGCTCCCCTATTGGGCTGTGTTGCGGATCGGTGAGACGGCGTGGGCTAAGCACACCTGCCCGGACCACCTAATGGATTGGCTCACCCTGGTGTTCCTTGAACACGACAACGACGTACTATTGGAACACATTGCACATGAAGCTGCACGGGCATTCATGGACGAGTAACTACGTTCCTGCAGCCACATCCGATTGCCACCCACAGCACATGGCTCAACAACTTGTTGCATCGTGGGGATTGCTCACATATCCCATCACAACAGAGGACACGTCTGCCTTCGGTCGGGCTCTGGATGCATGTGCGTGGAATAACGCGTGTGTACACACACCTGTGCAAGGTGATGCAGGTCCATGGTCGGAGCAACACAGCGTCGTCTGGCAACGTTGCCAATTCGAACACACTGCTGGGGGAGAGCACACACATGGCAATGTAGCACGACATGTGAACCTGTCGGACCCTCACACCTGATCACTGTCGGCAGAGTAGACAATCGGCGCACCCCGGAGGCAGAGCACCATGCAGACCCCACGTGCAGTGAGTCATGCCCCCTCACACGGGGCAATGTGCAGATGCCAAACAACACATGACTCATCAAGCAAGGCAAGGTGGGCTGTGAGCGTTGCCATCCATGATGAATGTTGTCCACTTCAGCCCCAAAATTATCTGAACCTCGACATGTACCCATGCTGCGTGTAAGTGTCTTAAGCATGTCCCTGCCTGTTGTGGCCATTGCCTCGTCCGTACTGACACGCACATGCCAATAAAGCCTATGCCACTCCACTGGTGTCTAACTGTGTGGTGTGTTGTTTAGATTGTCCACTCGTGTGCCACAATGAGCATCGTCCCAACACAGGGAGGAACTGACTGATGCATGTGCAATGGGGGTGTGTCCCTTTGGCAAGCTCCACCTCTGTGAGCCAAACATTGTTTTTGGATAGGTGCTGGACGACATGTGCACTTACATGACTTCAGCTATGTGTGTCTGGTGTCCAACCTCTGACCATGTGGAGCAATGTCATACATCACAACAGAATGTGTCCACACAGATGTGTGTAAGTCGGTATGCGACGTGAAGTTCTGCTGTCACACGTGGTGTGGGACACCACTCCTGGCCTGCCACCATTTTGGTCACTCCTACACACGGCCCTATTCAACACATGGGCGTGTGCCTACGTTGGGGTGTTGTGAGATTGCTGTTGATGTGCAATGGGGACACAGCTAGTACTCACCTTCACAGTCATCCAATTGGCCATGTGTCTCAGGGATAGACATGCGCATAGATGTCAGTTACCAGGGTGTATCTTCCTGTGCAATCATTGTCCCTACATTCAGCCATACTTCCATACGTGAGTGAACATAGTGATGACACATCTGTGTGAATTAGAATGTTTTATTCACATTCAGGTGATTGACAGAGCTGGAGCTATACCTGGTCATCCAAGCCCACATCACATGGAAGCCCAGTGGTGGGCCAACCAGAGTCCTTTGGGGATTGCACAGTGATTGGGAAGAGGGAGAGTGCAGTCCACAGCAGGATTGCTGTGTTATTGGCCAGCGGTGAAGAAATGGCAGTCCGTGTCGGGGTCCGGGTGAATGTCGCAGAGTGTTCCGGAGGTCAGTAGGCGGTATTTCCCAGGGCATGATGCATAGGTCTTGACCAGGCAGGGACAGGCCATATGGCGGTGATGGATGCTACTGCCTCTTCCTCACACAGTAGTTCCCATCCCCTTCTCACTCCCCTGATACGGGTTCTGTGTCCGGTGTGTGTGGTGGGGTGATGGCTGCATCGCTGTGTGCCCCTGACACATCAGACTGCGTAGGTGATGGGGCAGCATCACAGTGTGCCACGGACACATCAGGGGTCAGAGCTGTGTGTGTCGATGTTCCCGCTGCAGTCATCTGGGAACGGCTCAGTGGCAGCAATGGCAAGATGGAGTACTGCAGGGCGTTGCTGTTCCCAGCCACTACTCGCTGGTGTCCAGTCATGGCAGACATACTTCCAGCCTGCATCTGCTCCATGGTCTCCATTGCCCTCCGCATCTGTGCCAACTCTGTGCTGTCATGGCTGGTGCCTGTCTGACCAGACAGTTCTTGTATTAGACTCATGGCACCAGCAAGGTTAGCCAAGGTCTGTGGCGGAGCATGGTGCGTACAGGGGGTGTCCGATAGGGACTGTACGTGGTCCCTGATGGGACTCAGACACCAACGTATGGCATCGAGTTTGGCTGCCACGAGCTCGAAACCCACCCGCAGTAGATGAGCCAACTCCACCTGGCAACCAAACACACGCCGTTGGAATTCCATGTATTGGTCGGGGGGTCCTGGGAGACAGCTGTGGTGGTGTGTGTTTCCTGCTGTGTGGTCTGTGCAGGTGGTGGGGTCACCTCGAGGCAGCTGGCCTGGCCTACTCCTGGGGGTCGGGTGCAGAGGCTGTCCAGCATCCGTTGGAGGGTGTCTTGACATTTGTACAGGTTGTCCTCTTCATCATCAATGGTGGGATGTGTGGTGTGCTCTGCAGGGGGTGTTGTTTGTCCCTCTGCAATGTAAAGGGGAGATGCAGGTTAACAGAGTTTCACATGTATGGTGGTGATTTGCAGATGTTTACATTGAGACTGCATGCCAATGTACATTGTACTGTTTGAGGGGAGCTGGCTATTTGATGGCAGTCAGTGTGTTTATCGACTACATGACGGATTTGTGGTAGTACCCATACATTATCATCACACAGTGTCAGGCAATGCCAGATGTGAGTGGACAGTTACTACGCACGAGAGGAACTTGTTGTGAGCTCTGTCCTGTGGTGCTGGTGTTGCACTTTGTACCACATTGCCGTCATTGCTGATGTTCTGTGATTGCTATGTGTGTGTGTGTGCTGCATTGTGGGGGAGTTGCCCCTGCAGCTCTGATTTCGTGTAGCCTTCTCCCTTTGAGGCGGGGTGCCTTTGAATTGTGTGCTTTTCGGGGCCTGATTTGCTTTTGACTTGGGTCATATGTGCTCGCGGACTGTTTTTGTGGCCTGGTGCATTGTTCGTCTGCTGCGTGTATTGTAAGGCATGGGTTGTGGGTGCACGTGGACACGTCGGAGTGTGACCTGCTCCTTTACGGATGTGATCCGCACTTGGCTACCTCCATGTCGCTTTGTGGGCCATGTCATTTTTTTGGGGCAGCTGCCATGCTATCGGACATGCAGTGTTACTTGCATAGTCAGTGTGGGTCACAGAGCTGCTGCTTTGCTGGATTCAGCACATGTGCACAGGTCGGTTGTGATATTGGTGATAGGGGGGGCCCTATGTGCACATTGTGGATGGGGGCCTACTTGGCATTTCTATATGTGCTGCAGTGTGCCAAGGCAATCAGGGACATGTTCCACGGTCATTGTGGGTGTGCTGTGTGCTACGCGTAATTGTGCATGTGTGCCATTGTGCCCATCTCCCCTCGCCCCCCTATCCCTAGTCGTTACTCATCCTGTTGCTGTTGGGTCAGGTCGTATCGTGCTGTGCCCAGGCCCCCCAATCCTGCCACCATCTCCTCACTGCTGACTGTGGCCATCATTTGCTCCAGCTCATCAATCAATCAATCAATCACAGAATTTGTAGAGCGCACTACTTACCCGCGAGGGTCTCAAGGCGCTGGGGAGAGGGAAGGGGGGGGGATGCTGCTACTGGTCGAACAGCCAGGTCTTGAGTAGCCCCCTGAAGGTCAGCAGGTCTTGGGTCTGTCGTAGGCTTAGTGAGAGGGTGTTCCAGGTCTTGGCGGCGAGGTGTGAGAAGGATCTGCCGCCGGTGGTTGTTCTTCGAATGCGAGGGACGGTGGCGAGGGAGAGGTCGGCGGAGCGGAGCTGGCGGTTGGGGACGTAGAAGAAGAGTCGTCTGTTGAGGTAGGCTGGGCCAGTTTTGTGGAGTGCCTTGTGTGCGTGGATGAGGAGTTTGAAGGTGATCCTCCTGTCGACGGGGAGCCAGTGCAGGTTCCTCAAGTGGGGGTGATGTGGCTGTGGCGTGGTACGTCGAGGATCAGGCGTGCGGAGGCGTTTTGTATGCGTTGCAGTCGCTTGATGAGCTTGGCCGGGGCTCCCGCGTAGAGGGCGTTCCCATAGTCCAGTCTGCTACTGACGAGGGCCTGGGTGACTGTTCTTCTTGTGTCTGTTGGGATCCACCTGTAGATCTTGCGAAGCATGCGGAGGGTGTTGAAGCAGGAGGAGGAGACTGCGTTGACTTGCTTGGCCATGGAGAGCGTTGAGTCGAGGATGACTCCCAGGTTGCGTGCGTGGTCGGTGGGTGTCGGGGCTGCTCCCAGCGTCGTTGGCCACCAGGAGTCGTCCCAAGCTGAGGGGTTGGAGCCGAGGATGAGGACCTCCGTTTTGTCCGTGTTCAGCTTTAGTCGGCTGATCTTCATCCAATCGGCGACGGCCTTCATTCCTTCATGGAGATTGGCTTTGGCGGCGAGGGGGTCCTTGGTGAGGGAGAGGATCAGTTGAGTGTCGTCGGCGTAGGAGATAATGTTGAGGTCGTGTTGTCTGGCGATGCGTGCGAGCGGGGCCATGTAGATGTTGAACAGTGTTGGGCTGAGGGACGATCCCTGGGGTACGCCGCAGATGATCTCGGAGGCTTCGGATCGGAAAGGTGGGAGGCGGACTCTCTGGGTTCTGCCGTCGAGGAAGGAGGTGGTCCATTCAGAGCCTTGTCTCGGATCCCTGCGTCGTGGAGGCGTGCGCGTAGAGTGCGGTGGCAGACAGTGTCGAAGGCGGCGGAGAGGTCCAGCAGGATGAGGGCTGCGGTCTCACCATTGTCCAGCAGGATCCTGATGTCGTCGGTGGCGGCGATGAGGGCAGTCTCAGTGCTGTGGTTGCTGCGGAACCCTGATTGGGATGGGTCCAGGATGCTGTTTTCTTCGAGGTATCGGGTTAGCTGTTTGTTGACGATCTTCTCGATGACCTTGGCTGGGAACGGTAGCAGAGAGATGGGCCGGAAGTTCTTGAGGTCTCTCGGGTCCGCCTTGGGTTTTTTGTCCTCCTGTGTCGCAGGACTCCCACCTCCAGTCGCCGTTGCTGCCTCCCTGTTGGCGGCGAGCTTATGTTTGGTCTGACTTTTCAGATCATGCCAGCGCCTCTTGACCTCCTCCAGTGACCTCCTGGACACTCCGACTGCATTGACGTTGGTGACGATGGCCTGACATATTTCGGTTTGGGTTGGCAGTGCCGCAGTGGGGGTGCCGAAGAGTTGTTGATGGTGTTCGGTCACCCCCGTGATGATGATCTGGTCTTTCTGCGGACTGTACCCGGTCTTCCTCTTCCTCTTCCTCTTGTCCTTGCCCTTCCCCGAACGCGGGGTTCCTGGCTGGTCCTCCGTAGGGCTTGTGGTGTTCGGCTTGTCCTCTACGCTCGGTCCGGGTGCATCCATGTTGCTACGCAGTTTGAATTGTTTTTGGGCTTTTTTTTTTTCTTTCTTTTATGGTGCTTTTTCCCGCCGGACGCGTGGGATTTACAGGCCTGTGGCTGGTGTTCGCTGATTTCTGTACCGCGATTGGCCTCAGCGCATGATTTCTCACGTTCGCGTTTCGCATTTTTTCGGCGTGGCGTTGATTTTCACGTTGTCATTTGACACCTTATCTGGTGACTATCGCATGCTACCGACTTGTTGTGAATTCCACGTTGACACAGGGTTATTTTCCCGTGATAGGCTGCGATATTGAAAGTTGCGTTACGCTACTCTTGCGGTAGTTATCACACGTTCTTGTGAATATACCCCAGAGTGTTTGCAACCACCAAAAACTTTAGTTTATCTGACATGTAGTCTACACGCAGCAGTCACAAGAACGAACTGTGGAAAAACAACACAAGCCAAAAACAGAGTCATTAAAATGAGCAAGAAAATGAACACACCAGAATATGGAGAACAGTGTCAAGGTCAATAACGCAAGCCACATTAGTGCAATAGGCCTAGATGAAATCTTGGCTTAAGACATCATCCAAAATAGGTCAAACACAATAAGGTGTCAGGTGTCACCCAAAGATGATGACTTCCTAAATGGAAAGTCAAGCAAAATCATTTAAATTCTGTCTGTCTCTGACACTGATGTGCCAGGAAAAACAATCTTGATATGAGAAATCTCTATCAAAAGTCCAACCACAGAATGTATCGCAGATGATCTTCTGGCATTCCGAATTGACTTGGAATAGCTCAGATGAAATAAATAAAAAATAATCATTCACAAACTACATAAAGAGAATATTTAACTATGGAAGCCATCCTCACCGAAGTTGAAGCACTAAATCCAGACCCAGGGCAGCACAGAACAGGCACAGAGACACCATGGCCTATGAAATGAGACCCTTAATAACCATAAGAGTGATTATCACAGAACAAAACTGTCACATGCCTCCTGAAGCGGTGCCAAAGAGCAAATAAGCTAGCATACAAAAAACAATAACAAAACATCCAGCCAATGTATCAGGGAGAAATGGAAGAGTGAAGAGAGGCAAAAGACTAGAATAAACAAGAAACACAACACCCTGGAGAAAAGCCCCAGACAGTTTTCATGCTTGTTTGTTCCAAAATGCAGCTAATAAGAAGTATGACTACAGGGCGTGCAAAAATGTTCACAATTTGTTTTCGTGTTACACATAATTTCTGAAAAATTAATGAGTAAGAATATGTGGTGGGATTCACGCAAGCTACACCTCCCTAGATTCACCTGGTTCTCTAGGTTTCAGAAATTGCCTGGGTCACAGCTGATCCAGAGCTAGAACAATGCAGCCATTCACTATGACAAGCGAGGAGAAATTGGGATTTACCCCCGTCTGTAAGCCTCTATGTCAAAATGATGCCAAAAAGAATACAAATTTCCTGTTGCTTGCATTGGGGTTGGGAATGCTCTGGTCAGCAAGGGGACAAAAAGACTGCTGGTGCTTCAGGTCTGTGGGTGTGGCCTGATGTCAGGATGGGCCAGCCCCCAATTTCTTTTTAATATCCCTGGCAACCTGTGGACATTTTGCCCTACACAGGGGAAGATTGGGGAGAAATACTCCAATTTTCTCCCAGGGGCAGAAAAACTATTGGGATTTTTCAGCTAGGGAATATGGCTCAATGAGGGTTGGCCCCATCCCATTCGTTTTTTAAAACATCCATTGAAGAAGTGGGCTTTGTGCCCCAGGAGGAAACCTTTATTAGAAAATTAGCTGCATGCAAATATTTATTGTTAAATTGCATTCATAAACTCTATTTTTATAAAGCTAGTTGTGCATTTTTGGTCAGTGGTCAGTTAAGGAGTAAATGTTTGATCAAGCTGAATCAACTTAAACAGAGAATGAACAACATTGGGGCCTCACCAAAATGGAAGATCTTCACTTAGTGTGATTCCAGTGTTTACAGCGGTATTCATTTACTATTAAAATATAGTATTTATTTAGTATGCATGAAGACTATGTAGTATGCCCACAAGCCGGAATATGCAAATGAGGGAATACTAGTTCTACTCAACTACCCTTCAAATACATGATGAACACTTCAATTGATTGCTAAAAGAAGACTAGTAGTATTCTAGAAGAATAGTATTTGAAGCTTAGTAGTATTCTGTTAGGGTTTATTTGCAGCTCTTGTGCTATTTCAAGAGAAAAATGAAGGCTAGTCTCATTGATTGTGACCACTGTTTGAAGACTAGTGGTATTCTTTGTGAGCAATATCTGAATACAAACGGCAATGATTGTGAAGACTCAAGTAAGACTAGAAGAATTTAAAGTGAATGTTAATTGAACACTATTGTGCTATTTCAAGAGCAAAATTAAGGCTAGTCTCATTTATTGTGACCGCTAATTGAAGATTAGCGGTATCTTTGTGAGCAATATCTGAAGACTAATGGCAATGACTGTCAAGAGTTAAGACTAGCAGAATTCAAATTGAATGTTAATTGAACACTAGTCGCATTAATTCTGATTAATTTATAGCAATTTTATTCATTTGGTTGCTTGCACAAGGCTTCTTTTAATGATGGCTTTTGGACTAAATTTTATGTGTTACATATCTTGGGAGTCAATGATTCTAATACGCTTGTTACAAACTCATTATTCATGCATTTAGTAAGCATTTTATAATTGTGGTATGTGAGAAGACCGGAGCAAGAGATCGTAGGAGAAGCACAAAGCAAAGGAGCCGACCCAGACATACACAGGATTGTGCCAGGAGACCCCTCCTCCTGCAAGTAGAGAGCCAGTTGAATTGTCGAGAACCTGACTGAATTCCCACTTGGTCCATGACAAGACAGGATCACCACCGTTTGTTTTCAGGTTACCCAAAATGAGCAATTGTGCAAAATTCAATCAGTTGTCAGATAAAAAAGTAATTGTTCTAATTCCTCCTGTGTTGATTTTCCACCAGACTCCATTAATGTTAGAACTTATAAAAACAATTCACTAAACATGTTTGTACAAGGCGTTTATGGCATTGACTTGTACATTTTTTTTTAAGGGAATGCAGTTGGACACAAAAGCGTGCGATATGACATTTCAATGATATTTGCCTATGGAAGAGCTATTGGCTTTGCCAATGTGTTTTAGCCATGTTGTGCACTAGCTAAGGCTGGGCGTAGTTCGCGTAGTAGCAACGCGAAGCTACGCGAAGTGCACTTCGCACTACGCGAGCTACGCATAGCTACGCGAACTACGTAGTGCACTGTGCAAAATGCTGTTCGCACTGATTGCACAGTGCCGGATGCTTGTCCGCACTGTGCAATCATTGCAAACGGCTTCTTGCACAGTGCAAGCAGTCGTTTTCTGCCGCTCGAGTAGATTTCTACTCGAGCGGCAGTTTTCTCAACGCGGACTGGTAGTTTCTCATCGCGAGCGGTCGCGAGCATACGCGACCACTCGCAATGAGAAACCTGACCTCCCCGCGTTGAGAATCTCGCCGGGAGTTTTATTTTCCACGCTCGCGATCGGCAACTTGATGTTGCTGATCGCGAACGAGGAAAAAGTCTCGCCGGGATGTCATTTTGCTTGCTCGCGGTCGCCAACTTGACGTTGAGGACCACGAGCAAACAAAAAATGACCGCTACGCTACCCGTGTTTGCACTGTGCTACGTGCAATTCGCGTAGTGCAAAGTAGCGCAAACTTCGCAAACTACGCGAGCGTAGCGTAGTACTTCGCCCAGGCCTAGCACTAGCTAGTGGTGTGGAGTGTTGCAGTGTGGAATTGCAAAAAGTGGAATAGAGTGTTGTAGAATGGAGTGGCAGATAGTGTCATGCATTGGAGTGACAGAGTGGAGTCGCGTAGAGTGGCGTACAGTGGAGTGGCATAGAGCAGAGTTACTAATCTGTTGCTGCATAGTGGAAGTCCTTTTGTGAAGGTTGATGGGTCACCTTTCTGTAGCCTATTGCTGTATTTGAGTTTTAAAGTAGTACTAATGGAGTAAAACCTTCGCTAAGCCAGTGTCAACAACAATAAAAATGCCTAAATAATAAATGCAAAAATATGTCACAAAATGTGCTGCATTCGTCTACAAAATTTGCCTTTTCTTACCACATAATTTAGTCAACTATGCCCCATGATTTGGTCTTCTTCAGCTGCATAATTCCAGTGGCCCCTACATAGATTGACAATTTCTTGAGATAATGGAATTACAGTTGCCTGTTGATTCTCAAATATTTACCAGCAGCAGCGAATAAGAAGAAAAATGTTTAGTGGTGAAGTGTTACTAGGATGTGTTGTGAGTGGGTGATGGTGTAGTGAGCAAGAAGCACAGTGGCTTTGAGTAGAGTCTGGCAAAACCGAGAGGGATATTGAGTGGTTTTGTTAATGACTGCAGATTAGTGTAAATGTTAGTGAAGCATGTAATATATGCAAAGGAGCTAGTTCTCTGTGCGGGGAAGACTGACAAGGTATAGTGATTGAGAGGCATGTGATGCTGGAGGAAGGAGTGCCATGCAGGTTGCATCAGGTTTATGAGATGAAACTATATTACAGGAACATCTCACGTGGAGTCATAGGCTTCATTTAACACATCATAGTATTTTGAGAGTTACAGTCTTGGATTCATTTTAGCGAACAAATTGTACTAACAAAGTGAACTATTTGTAAAAGCAAAGCCAAGAAACAAATGTGTGTCAAGGTGACATGATGTTTTATAATGAACAGTTGGACAGTGAGTGGCTGCGGCTCACTGCTGGTGTGAGTAAAATAATATGACTGAGGCTGTGGTTGCTGGTGGGTTGTGTGGATGACTGGTGTTGTGAACAACTGAGAATGGATAAATCATAAAGCTGAAGGAGAGTTGTTTGATTAAAAGGAGGCAAACATTTGAGGTAGTATGCAAGTGATAGAAGAAACAAACACGTGCTAAAAAGAGTTATTGAAAGGAGTTGGTGTACTGACTTAGTAGTAAAGCACCAAAGGTGAATCGCTACTGATCATGCGTGTAGTGAAAGTGGGTTTGTGAATGGTCAAGGGATACAAATGCCTGAGTATGGTGGTAAGCGGTGAAGTTAGTGGTTGAGATGAGAGGTAGTTGTCTGGATAAGTTATCATGTGTTTGTGTGATAGTGTGACTGGTTGTTGCCGATAGTAGGTAGTGTTGCATCTTCCCTGAAGGCTAGAGAGTGAAGCGAGTAACTGGTGCAGTAGGTGGTGCTGTGAGTGTGTCATTGTGGTGTTCTGAAGGGATGACTGGTATTGCATACGGCAACGTGTTTTGTGAGGTGTCAGTGAATGAGTGATGGAGGCAAGTGATATTCCATCTTGTGTGTTTAGTGTCTCAACTGGTGTAATGGTATGGTGGGAGTCGATGGTGTAAATAATTTGTTCTGTGAGTGAGGTATCAGTTTTTGCTGATGTTGCTGTGTAGTACTGAAAGCGGCTGAGTGGTGCTCTCTTAGGGTGTTATAGTGAGTGAGTGAGATGAGCAATGAATGTTGTGATATAGTATGAGTAATAAGTGAGTGGAATGTGCCACTAGCATGACTAAGTGTGAAGGTTGGGGGATGAATGATGTGAACAGGCTGTTGTGTGAATGAGTTATAATGAATGGGTATTTTAGAAGACTGATGGTAAGTGAATTTTGTAAGCAATTAGCTTTGCAAATGGCAGATGTGAGTGCGGGGATAAGTGATCCAGCCTGAAGTGGAGTTATGGTACAAGTGTCTCTGCGCAAATAGATGACTTGGTAATTAGGTTCTGGATTGTATTGTATGGTGAATAGTAAGCAATGGTACAGGGATTGTAACGAGTAGATTGTAAGTCTATGTAGGAGGTATGACTATTTAAATGGTGAGAGTGAGCAGTGTCGCGACTGTACAAATGTTGATCTAGTGGTGTGTGCAAGAGAAGCCTAGTAACTTCAGGGAATGGTGAGTGAGGGGTGATGTAAGTGGGTATGGTAAATGCTTCTGGTGTTACAAAAATATGTGGCTAACTGGTGTGGGGGAAAGGGTGGTGTTGACTGGATGTTGAAATGTAGTCAGAGCATCTTAAGAGTTACTGAGTGATACCAGTACTAATCAGTGTTAAGAAGCTTAGTGGTATTATGAGTGGCCCGGGCTATATGTCAAAGGCTTAGCAAAGTGAGAAGGGAAGATGTGAGTGGTGTTAAGAGGCATAGGAGTTGTTTTAGGAATAAGGGGCAATAATCTCACTCCGCATCATTATGGACACTTTCTCAATCCTGACCTTCTAACCTACACATTTTTGATACATGGTGTAATAATCTAATTAGTTCAGTGGAAGCAACTCAGGACTGCAAGTCATAATATCGTAGAGGACTGGAAACCGAATGCAAAATGCCATGGAATAAAGTGACATCACTGGTTTCGCCCTGATTGGCAAGGATTAATTTAAGCATTTCATCCATCACTTTTTTGTGTACTTCACTGTGTCGCCCAATGTGAGACAGGTATGTCCAGGCGTTCTGCTATACCTGGACGAAGAACCCTAACTTGGACGAAACCTGTCCTGGGTTGCTTGTGTTCCGGTTAAGGGGGGGTCCTGGCTTGGTAGTTCAGGCTCAACTGTTCCCACTAGACTAGTACAGGGTCAAGACTGATTTGCATATCGCTGGGCCTAACTGAGGTGCAATGGTGTGCAAAATGAAGAGGGATTGGTGTGCGGCCCAGAGTAATTACGAGTGGCTGAGATTAATTCAAGCATTCCATCCATCACTTTTTGCATCCTTGATTGTTACATGAGACTGACAGCTGTCTTAGGGTCTGCATAAGCAAATGGAGGACGAGTTACTCCATCAGAAACATGAAGATATAACATCCATCTTAGGACCAGGTAAGATACTCAGAGAATCTGGCTGCTGGCACTGGTGAGTGAGCCCAGGTAATAGATACTTTGCAGTGGAGCTTCTTTATGTGTAATGGAAAGAAGCATACAGAAGGTATCGAAGAAAGCAACAACCATGCACGTCTAAAGGCTACAGAAAAAGCTATGGTGACACTGTGGAGTTCTCATTCACAGTCAAGGCCCAGCCGAGTGACACTTACCCTGAAAAGACACAGGACATGTCTTCTAGCCACCGTATTACCTGTGCTCTCCAACATCCAGCAGCCCGTGGTCTCGTCGGACAACATATTTGAATTTTGTAATGGAAGCCTTTTCTTCTTTTGAAACACTGCTTTAACTTTGTATTGAAAAGTGTGGGAGGTGGAAAGAATTTTATTTTAATATATTTTTTCCAGAAAACAAAACATACAGAATTAATCGAAAAACAAGAAGAAAGCAGTTAGTTTCTCTCTGGATGAGGGAACTGGCCCTACTGTTGCTCCTCTTGATAAGGCAGATTTCTAATCCAAAAGCGTCTAAATATCTAGGTTTTCAATAGTTTTGGATTCGAAGATACTTAAAAACAGATGGAGCTATGGGCTAATAGATTTTCCAGAGTCTCCGACTCAATATTTGGAATATTTTGCCTTTTGGATGATTGTTGTTGGATTGAGAAGAAGCCCCTTATAGGAAAGTATTTTAATTGCAGCCAGAAGCAACTTTTTTTCTAAAAATAATCATAAGGACCACAAAAAATTGTCGTGACTTTACTGATTCTACAGGCCATCCTGTCACATAACCCTTTCATCCCTCTGTCAAGTAAATTCCTGGCCAATTGCTACTTCCTTTTGCCCATTCCATAATCAGTTACTGCTCTCTGTTGCCAGTAATTCTGCTCAGTTGAGATCACTCGCTCCACTCTTAGAGCAATCTCTCGCCTCTTGGTAGCCAATCTCTTTTACCTAATGTCATGGCACCAACCCCTCACCATCCTGTGATCCTATCTTGGCACCAAAAGACACTTGCCTTTTAAAAACTTCCTTGTCCCCTCCTGTTTTTTTTATGTTTTTATTGAAGTTTAGCAATAAACATGAATACAGCAGTACATAAGAAATCCGTGGGTAGGGAGTTACAAATAATACGGAAAGTTTCCTGAGTGCAGCAGAGCCTACTCACGGCCGAAGGTGCAAAAGCAGACCTGTCGTACATCAATGTGTGTCAAAATGAACATGTAATGACAGCAATTTGCAAGTACCAGCGGAGTAAGTCTGCAACACAGGGAGCGGTAAGAGGCTGGGTAGAGAAAGCCAGTGTGAAGTAGTGTGTCTAGCATGTAGCAGTGTGAATGAAACAAGGATAGCTGCTATGAGAAATTGAACAGGAAGGTCCGCAGATCGGTTTCGCACCGTTCGTGGGAGAGGAGGGAGAGAAGGATAAGAGTCCGGGGGTCCTGTGAGCTGGGACATACTGTGTAGGATTCCCTGTTAAGACCACCGTGAGCCTGCTCTTAGGTCCTTTGGGTTCACGGGGGAGAACATCAGGGGAGATAAGAAGTAAAAATTGTGTTAAAAGTGTGTCCCATTCTTGTGATATTGAGCGCTTGCGCAAGTGGCAGTGCCTCCTCATATTGCAGGGCTTCACCTTCCACTTTTCCCCACGTGCACACCAAGCATTGCCATGCTGCCGCCTGCAGGCGGCTGGAGCCTGCCTCTAAATTGTAAGTGTTCATTTAGCGAGTAAGAAGGCTACATCCACGAAGCGGATTACCTCCCGCAGCGCCTCATGGGCTCCCCCGCCAGTAGTCCAAGACGGCTAGGCAGGACCCTAACATATGACGGAGATCTGCACCCCCTTGTATCATCATTGGTCCATCCTGATTCCCTCCTGTTAGCAATCCCTTCTTGTACCCTCTCTCCTGTGTGATCCAACTCACACCTTCAGCTGCATCCAATCCCCTCCTCCCACCTGTCCCTACTCTCAACCATCCCATGAAGCATCTCATTCTTTCCGGTCACCTGTACACTACACCTCTCCTCTGGCATGTCCCCTTTCATCCCTGTCAACCAGCTGTAACACCATTTGCACCTATTTCCTGCCTCCACCTGTTACCTGTTCCCACCTGTGACCCATCGCCTCGTTCCCCTTGTGCTTATGCCTTGAATTCACAGACCTATCCTTTCTCATGGACATCTTTTCCCACCAAGCAATGCCAACTCCAGTGTTCTCATCTATAATTTACCTCTGCTGTTGCCCATCCTAGCTACATTCTATTTACATTTCTCCCAACATCAAGCAATAATGCAGGAGGAGGGCTTGAGGGAAAAGGCAAGCAACAACACAGGGGGAGTGGGAGAGACAGGGCAAGCAACAACGCGAGAGATGGCTCAAGCAATGGAATGGAAGGAACAGGGCAAGAAATGACAGGACAAGCAATGACCCGGAAGGGGGCAGGAGTAAGCAAGAACACAGGAGGGGGCAAGGAACGCAGAGTGGTAAGGGGGTGGCCTGGACACACATGCACTCTTATGTTCTGCAACTAAAAGAACAAGTATTTACAATGCAATAGGTCTCGCAATTGCGAGTTTTGGAGCTATTGGTATCGTAAATGGTATTGTAAATGGCAATGGCTTTTTGAAAATTAATAAGTATTGTAATTAATAACAGAAATTTTCCATTAGTATTATAACCACTACTACTATTATACTATCACCATAGGGTAGTAATAGTAATAATGGAAGTGGTGGTTATGGTACTGGTGGTGTTAGTGGTGGTGGCCTTAACACGCAGCTCTTGTAGGAAAATGCAAGCTTACCTCAGAAACAAGTACATAAGAAGCATCTCCCTCCAGTGCTGGCTGCTCCGCATCCAATGAAATCCATATATTTACTCCCCTGATTCTGATGTTTCATCTTATCTACCCTACCAAACGTGCCTGGCTTCCCAGATCTTGAAATATATTAATAAGAAATAAACTGTACGCCCTATTTAAAAAAGAGACGGATATTCCCGGTTTAAAGAAACACCCTTCCCTTCCATCGTTTAAAACAGGCTTGTCTGGATTGCAGCGAGAATAAAAGGGGCGCACCTTTTATTGTTTCCATTCCTGGATATTTCAGTGAAGGGGCAGGGTTGGACAAACCGTGCACATTATGTGTCAGGACAATGCAGGTGTGAGAGTATGGATGCGGTGGGCTGGGCGGAGGGGGGCTGTAATCCCTTCTTGCGTCCCTGCTACCGAACCACGCCCCAGAAGATGCCCACATCCTGATTGAGTTACTGAGGTCAAACCATCAGGCCCTCCCTTCTGCCCGACCCCTTTCCCCTTCATGAAGGTGAGGGCCTATTGTTTTACTCCGCCCCGCCAATAAAGGAGCCATTAATTGGACTTTATCAGCCCCCGGGGAACAATCATTGTCTCTGGGGGAGGCAGGTGGGCGCTCGCAGACACAACAGCCCCGGGGGTTAAACTGCTTCTTTACAACCATCCCGGATCCTTTCGAGGCAACAAACCCGTCGAGATTGGATTGAGGGGACGTTAACGAGCCCCAGGCACCCCAGTGCCTACCAATGGTTGAAGATGTCGCACTTACCTTCTCAAATCTTATTATATCTGCACTGCCGCTTATGGGGTTGTAGTTTCCACCCTCTTACTCTTCGGATAAAAGCAGTGAGATGGATAACTTTTTTTAAATTTCCCTGCAAACCAAACCCGCTTCCGTCCGACAACCTCAGGCGTCCAATGAAATCAAACCGGCCGCAGAGGCTCATGGGCGTGTGGTCAGAAAAGTCTGTGATTATCCTCGGCACGGCAGCCATGTTGCTGGAGGCTCGGGTAGCTACGTACAAGTAGTAGGGAGACATCCATCTACTAACCTGATGCTCGGTTGTTCGAGCAGACGATCGTAAATCCCAGCTAACTTTTCTAGCCACGGAAAAATGCATATAAAAAGTATTGCCCTGTAGTTGAACAATATCGGCATTATTAAAAGAGCAGGGCGCCCTCTCCTAGTGTACAGATGACTCGCCCGAGAGGAGGTAGGTTGAAGAATTAGTACCTACTCCTACAGTGGGAACTAATGAGGATGCTCATACTCGGGTTGCAAATACGAGTGAGTTCGGTGATTCGCTCACCTTACGTATTTCAATTGCACTGTAATACACTCCCATCACTACATTCTCGAAGTTTTAGTTATCACCCAGCCTGAAGTAGCACAGAGGGTTTATGCCTGCTGCAAAGAACGTGCACATGCAGATCACTAAAGTGCTTATGTGGGTAGCTCAGTGGGTTATTGCTTTTGTCTCAGAGATAATTTTGTTACTTAATGTTAATAAATTGCAATCCTAAATTACAATCTTAATATAACACAATTACTTATGAACTGCAATGAATGGCCTGTATTCAAACTGCGTGGTATAGGTTTGAACGTTATGTTTCCCCTCAGACTTTCATTATCTTAATGTTGCTAAAAGGTTTAGTTGGGGTAGCAAAACATTGTTTTTAGTAAAACCAACCACTGTGGTATGTTTTAAATTCTAAATTTGTGCTTCTAGGATTCACTCTTAAAATACTGCCCACTAGTAGGGATGACGTGATTCTACAAATTGTAATCCTCACTTGTCTTATGTAGCATTTCCTATAGACTGATTTACACATGTATTATTCATTGTTTTTCTGTAATGTGTGTGTGATGTAAAGTGCTCTGACACCCTACACTAGTATGAGGAGTGCTTCCATTTCAGGTGCTTTGCAGCTTTTTCAAGATCTTAGAGTTTCTCTTTGCACTTATGGCTGTAACTTCTGGTATTTATTCTGTTTCCATGTACTTCATTGCTTGATTTTACTCACGAGATAGCGTCACTCTTAAGTGTCACACAGTCATATAGTGACTCAGCTGTGTTTTTACAGGGGTAATTGCATTCACTAACATCAAGCACACACTGTTGGCTATGCCAATGCTTGTCTATTTTCTGGTGGCACTGCACTATGACCACTGCTTGTTTTATGCTGATCCCATTTTATGGGATTTTTGGGACATAATTGTTGGGTCAAAAGTTATGGAGGAATTTAATGTCAACTGAGTGCCATTTAGCTGAAACCTGACAAACTCTCCTAAAATTGTCTTGATATTTAAGAAAAAGGCTTTGGGACAGCTGATTGAATGACAACCAGTCTTTGAGTGCTGTGCTTGGTGATAGACATTTAATTTAAGAAATGTCACCAACATAAGGCCCTCTAACTTCACTGCAAGATCATTTGCATTCATGACAGCGTCCTAGACTCAGTTGGACTCCCTGCATATCACAATTTGTTCTCAGTGCACCTAGGGGAGCCTCCATGACACATAGCTCTAATTAAATATGCAGTATACTTACTTATAGATGCTTTCCCTCAGCCCTCTACATCCATACGCCCGCCTTTCTGGCCCAGCTTTGATGACATTTCTGAACTAAAAGGCTGTCAGAGGTCATGCGTATCCCTGTATTTCCAGGTATTTATGTAACGCAAACTCGACAGAAAGGTATCGGAGTGCTTTAAATAAGCAGAAGGACATTTATGCCAACCCTCCCGATTTCGAGCCTAATCTCTCGCCTCCCTATTGATTGTAAACATCTGACCTTGAGAATCCGCTGCTGACAAACAATTAGTTGTCAGCCTGGTATCCTAAGCCTTAGCCCTGACTCTGTATAGGTTTAAATGTGGGGCGTGCAGTGGCTCATGGGCAGGGACAGAGGAAAGGTATTCAATGCAGCCAAGGTGCGGCCTGTGCCTCCATTTGATGGGACTTTAGTGACAGGCAGTGAGTGGTCTGATGCATCGAAGTGTGCTGCGAGTAACCTGCTGCTCCAGCCTACAAACTGCCTGCAGCACTCTGATTCACCATGACAATCAAACATGCGTGTCCCTCTAAGCCACAGAGCTCTCTCTCCTCTTGCCAGAGTAAGGGAAAACAAAGTATTGATCCGATGGGGTAAGGCGGTGCCAGCCCACAGCAGTAGGGGGTCCCTCTGTAGCTTAAGTGGGTCTTTCTGAGGCTGATCTGCACTGGGAGTCAAACCAAAAAGAAGCAGTGCTATGTCTGCCTTATTACAGAGAAATGTGCACTTCAGAGCTCCGAGATTTTCAGATCCCATAAAACAGGATCTTGGTACTTTCCTGGATTTTATACGCCGGACTACGAGTACCAGAATGCACAGTAAAAATCTGGACAGCACAATATACCAAGACTGTCCCTAAAGGCGAGAAAATCAAGGCAACACCCCGCGCTCTCCGGCACCTGCACAGGAAAAAAATAATTCTAGGTGTGTGCACATATTTCCTAAAGGAAGTTTGCAAACAAACTGGCATTGACTGTGCAATACCGTGAAAAAGTCTAGAATGTTCACTTAAGGAATAGCACAGTGATGCCAGATGCTCATCACCCTTTCATTCCATTTGAAGCTGCAAAACACCGCACTTCAGAAGAGAAAACATTGTGTGATGATAAATGTACTCATCAATGAGGCTGTGGGAAAAAGAAATAAGAGCAGAGATAAGCCAGAGAAAGAAGGCAGAGCGAAAGTTAGGGTAGAGAGACTGCCCAATATATTGACTTGTCATAAATGTACAATGTTAATATTCAATACTCAATTCCAGTAAGGCAGCATACTACACTCTACTTACTGGTGTGTGAAGACCCCATTAGTATGAAGCAACATTTATTTGTATGTAAATGAAAACTTGTGATTTAGCTAAATAGTGTTCATTGTTCACTAATAAACAAATAATTCTTAAATTATTAATAAGGCTTATTTTTTGTGACTAAAATGAAACCAAAACAGAGAAAGGCTCTTCAAGTAATAAGCAAGCCCTCCTCAAACCATCAGGGCCAGTTTAATTTAGTGAGTGCCTGTGAAGTAATCAGATAGTCATCTTCAAAGCATCCTCAAATCATCAGGAACCATCTCATCTTGAGAAGTCATCAACTGCTCATCCTCTGATCATCAGGAACAATCACATCTTGTGGTGTCATCAGATACTTATTTTCAAGTCATCCTCAAATCATCTGGCTCACTTTTCTAAGCTATGCTGACGACTTCAAGAGCTTGATGATGTCTGATGATGTGAAAATGACGTCTAGAGTAGTTGGATGATCATTCGATGACTCTGGGATGGCTTCTAAAGTAATCCTGTTTGACGTGGGAAATAAAACAATCAATGGCTGCATTTAAGTAACGTGCTCCCACCTTTCACACAAAGCGCCGCTCTAACTTCCTGCCTCTCCCTCCTTTCCATCCTCCCCAAAAAAATACAGAACTGAATGGAAGAATGCTTTCTCCGTCCCCTCTCTAGTGAGCAGGGCACCGTATCCACAACCTGCTTGGCACAACAGCTTTATCCCCCTTGATCTCGGTCACACTGGCACTGTGCTTCCACTTCCACTCCGATACAATGCAAGTAGATAAAAGAAACAGAAAAGGGACTGCACCAGGTGCACAGTGCAAGAATTAACTTGGCGGCCATCAAACATTTGCAAAGACAACCTGTCCCCAACTTATACTTACAATCTCTCTGCAGATGTGCACACCATCTTTAGAAGCCTTTATGTTTTTTTGTTTGAGCCAACTATTGTAGAAGTAGGTGAGACACAGAACGCATTTTAATTTGTGTTGAAAGTAAAACATTTAAGTGGAGTTTTATATAGCGCAAACCTGGCCGAAAGACAACAGAGCGCGCTTTATGTGAGAACAAGATATTTTTACACTTGAGAGCCAGATGTTGCAATTTTTTTTTTAGGAACAGGGAGGGTAAGTGAACTAATCAGGGGATGTTGAATAGAGTTCGGGATTCGAAACACGAAGTTGTTTCAACACTTCACTTATTCTTTTACTATAACTGTCTCAATATTATTGTGGAACTGTGTCCTTTACTATAACAGCCACATATATTAGGGTTTTTTAAGAGTACCTAAAATGATTAGAGAAAAATAAACACAAACAGTTTGTAAACTTTATTACTAGTTAGATGGTACATCTTTTTCAGAATAGCACTACATTTAAGGCTCTAATAATTTAAATTGATCCTAATACTAATGAAAATATATACACACACATGCATGTTTGTTTGTTAGTATTGTAATAGAATATTATTAACCTAGCCATACCATTCAGTTAAGCTTTCAAAGTTTGGACAAAAATGCTTTGCACATACATCTTTTTAACCCCTTCCCTGCTCATGACGAGCTGAGCTCGTCATGCTGCACGGGCGGGCTGTGCGCATGACGAGCTGAGCTCGTCACGACCACGCCCGCGATTGGAATGTCCAGCACCTGGCTGGAATTCCGCTCGCAGCGAAGGCGTTAATATGTTAGTAGTAAGCACATAATAGCTCATATTCCTACAAATCTCTGCATACAAAATCATTCAATTCAGCATGCAACACTTGAATAGAAGAATGTGATGAGTAGTCTGGTAATATTCATTACAGTCCTGTAGTATTCATATTCATTGATTTTTCTGCATTGTAAATGAAGACTATTTGATTAGCAAATAAGTATTTGAGAAGTATTCTGTTAGTGTTCAAGAAGTATCACTCACATTCCAGTAGTCTTCATACACTAGGCTTCACAAAAGGAATACTACTGAATACTAAAATTGACATAAAATAGTCTTCAAATGCTATAAAAAGACAGGTTAACCACTGAATATAGTATTCAACTTCGGTAAGGGTATGTACAAGCCACTATTGCCACCACAACGTCACTTTTTACGATGTTGTGCTGGCGATAGGGGCATTGCCTTAATTACAAGGCAGCATTAAGCCACTTAACATGGCTTAACGCTGCCTTGTAAATAAGGCCCTGTTTCACGCTATGCTAAGCGTGAAAGGGGTGGGCAGTGGGTGTTGCTGCGGGTGTTCCACCGCAACACCCATTGATTTTGACACTGCCCCCTATTTACAAGGGCAGTGTGAATAGGAGGCTGCAGCAAAATTAAGACTAGGGAAAACCTGGTGTTAAGTTGGCAAAACGAGGAAAAATGCATTATTTCTCCTCGTTTTTGCTTTTTCCATGCGTGCTGCCTTGTGCAGCACACATGGAAAAAGCAAAAAGCCTTGGATTGTTTATATACAGGAAGGTCCCCCTTCATGTACATAAACAATCTTTAAAAACCATTTTGTGACTTCCATGTGTGCTGCATTAAGCAGCACACATAGAAGTGACAAAATGGCATTTAACCCCTTCCATGCTCATGACGAGCTGGACTCGTCATGGCACACAGTGCTCGTGTGCTCATGACGAGTCCAGCTCGTCATGGAACCCAGTCAAGAAAATCCCTCTGGTGCGGGCACCAGAGGGATTCCCTTTCATCCCTAAAGCCTCGGGAGCTGGGGAAGAGCTTCCCCAGCTCCCGAGGCTCCCCTGGTTTCCCTGAAATGACGATCGGCGCGCACGTCGCGCTGATCTCATTTCAGTGAAACTGAAACTGAAATGAGCCAAGAGGCTCATTACAGTTTCAGTTTCTACGTGCTCAGGGGGCTATCTCAGCCCCCTGAGCACGTAGAAACTCAGGAGAGGTATCGTTGGAAAGGGAGAATCTCCCTTTCCAATGGTACCCTCACTAGTGGATCCCTGCTTGGGGATCGCCCTAGGAGGGCGATCCCCAAGCAGGGATCCACTCACTAGGCACCAGGGAGGGGGAGCGGCCCCTTGGGCAAGGGCCTTTGCTCCCCCATACAATTTTTTGGCATAATTAGTCTTTCTGCCCCCCTGGGGGTAGATGGGGGCAGTAGCCCCCAATCTGCCCCCCGGGGGTAGAAAGCCCACTAGACACCAGGGATTTCTATTTAAATTATATTTAGGGGTGGGGGCTGCCCAAAACGGGCATGCCGATGCCCCCATCCCCCCCGGCCACAAAATTAGTCTTTATGCCCCCTGGGGGCAGATGGGGCAGTAGCCCCCAATCTGCCCCCCGGGGGCAGAAAGCCCACTAGATACCAGGGATTTTTTTGAAAATTATAGTTAGGGGTGGGGGCTGCCCAATATGGGCATGCCAATGCCCCCACCCCACCCCGCCGCAAAGGTACAGTCTTTCTGCCCCTCCTGGGGGGCAGATGGGGGCAGTAGCCCCCAATCTGCCCCCCCGGGGGGGCAGAAAGCCCACTAGATACCAGGGATTTGTTTTAAATTATAATTTGGGGTGGGGGCTGCCCAATATGGGCATGCCAATGCCCCCACCCCACCCCGCCGCAAAGGTACAGTCTTTCTGCCCCCCCCGGGGGGGGCAGAAAGCCCACTAGACACCAGGTTTTTTTTCCCCTCGATACATTTAGGGGTGGGGGTTGCCCAAGATGGGCATGCCAATGCCCCCACCCCTCCCCCACGAAATTCCAGTCTTTCTGCCCCCCCGGGGGGGCAGATGGTGGCAGCGGCCACCAATCTGCACCCACCCGGGGGTTCAGAAATACCCTAGATGCCAGGGATTATTTTTTTTATAGGCCCGGGGTGGGGGCTGCCCAGAATGGGCATGCAAATGCCCCCACCCTACCCCCCAAAGAAAAAAAAAACTTTCTGCCCCCCAGGAGGCAGATGGGGGCAATAGCCCTGATCTGCCCCCCGGGGAGGGGGCAGAAAGCCCACTAAGCGCCAGGGATTTTTTTTTTTATATAGGTTGGGGTGGGGGCTGCCCAGAATTTGCATGTCAATGCCCCCAACCCAAAAAAATGCTACAGTCTTTCTGCCCCCCTGGGAGGCAGATGGGGCAATAGCACCTTATCTGCCCCCCGGGGGGCAGAAAGCCCACTAGCCACCAGGGATTTTTTTTTTACAAAGTTCGAGGTGGGGGCTGCCAAGAATGGACATGCCAATGCCCCCACCCACCCCAAAAAAGATGTCACTGTCTTTCTGCCCCTCCCAGGAGGCAGATGGGGGCAGTAGCCCCTGATCTGCCCCCGGGGGGCAGAAAGCCCACTATGTGCCAGCGATTATGCTGGCTTTTTTATACGGAGGGGTGGGGGCTGACCAGCATAGGCATCCCAATGCCCCGACCCCCCAAAAGAATTGCCACAGTCTTTCTGCCCCCTCGGGGGCATATCGGGGCAATAGCCCCTGATTTCCCCCTCCCCAGGGCGGCAGAAAGCCCACTAGGCACTGACTTTTTTCGGAATGTGCCTACCTGTTGAATTTGGTTCCTAGCTCTGCCGGCACCCAGGGAAACCTAGCAAACCTATACATTTTTTAAAACTAGACACCCAGGGGAATCCAGGATGGGCTGACTTGACTGGCTCTCACCAGGTTCTGTTACCCAGAATCCCTTGCAAACCTAAAAATTTGTCCCAAAAAACACATTTTCCTCACATTTTTGTGGTGGAAAGTTCTGGAATCTGCGTGGATCCACAAAATTCCACCCACCCCGCGTTCCCCAAAGTCTTTCGAGAAAAATGGTACCTCACTTGTGTGGGTAGGACTAGTGGCCGCGACAGGAAACGGCCCAAAACGCAACATGGACACACCACATTTTCACAGTGAAAACGGACCCTTTTTTTGCAAAGTGCCTAGCTGTAGATTTTGAACCCTAACACTGCCAGCACCTAGGGAAACCTAGCAAACCTATACATTTTTGAAAACTAGACACCCAGGGGAATTCAGGATGGGGTGACTTGACTGGCTCTCACCAGGATCTGTTACCCAGAATCCCTTGCAAACCTAAAAATATGTCCCAAAAACACATTTTCCTCACATTTCTGTGGTGGAAAGTTCTGGAATCTGCGTGGATCCACAAATTTCCTACCACCCTGCGTTCCCCAGGGCTCCCGATAAAAATGGTACCTCACTTGTGTGGGTAGGCATAGTGGCTGAAACAGGAAATGGCCCAAATCGTATTGTGGAGACTTCAAAACTACCTATAACAAAACTACCTGGTTTTGGGGGCACCTGGTTTTTGGCCCCGGGCTCGCCGCCATCTAGGGAAACCTACCAATCCCACACATTTCTGAAAACTAGACACCCTGGGGAGTCCAATGAGGTATGGCTTGCGTGGATCCCCCAACGTTTCCCTACCCAGAATCCCTGCAACCCTCAAATTTAGCTGAAAAAACCATATTTTCCACATATTTTTGCGTGGAATCACCGTGCTGGCACAAATGTCCTACCACCCAGCGTTGCCCTTGTTCCCCGAGTAAAATGATACCTCACTTGTGTGGGTGTCCGAAGCAGAACTGGCTAAAAACGTATTTTTAAAAAAATATAGCGCTTAGAATTCTCGGTGCTATACCCTAAATCCCTATGTTTTGGGCTCTTCCCAGTCACAGGCCTTTGGCCCACCCACACAAGTGAGGTATCATTTTACTCGGGAGAACAAGGGGAACGCTGGGTGGTAGGACATTTGTGCCGGCACAGTGATCCCACGCAAAAATGTATGGAAAAAGTGATTTTTTCAGCTAAATTTGAGGTTTGCAGGGGATTCTGGGTAGGAAAACATTGTGGGACCCACGCAAGCCATACCTCGCTGGACTCCCCGGGTGTCTAGCTTTCAGAAATGTTTGAGTTTGGTAGTTTCCCAAGATGGCCGCCGAGCCCAGGGCCAAAAACTCCTGGGACCCCCTTGCAAAACCAGGTTGTTTTGTGATAAGTAATTTTGATGTCGCCTCAATAGGTTTTGGGCCCTTTTCTGTCGCGGGTACTTGACCCACCCACGCAAGTGAGGTATCATTTTTATCGGGAGACCTGGGGGAATGCTGGGTGGGAGGAAATTTGTGGATCCACGTAGATTCCAGAACTTTCCCACATAGAAATTTGAGAGAAAAGTGATTTTTTTCAGCTAAATTTGAGGTTTGCAGGGCATTCTGGGTAGGAAAACGTTGGGGGATCCACGCAAGCCATACCTCGTTGGACTCCCCGGGTGTCTAGTTTTCAGAAATGTGTGGGTTTGGTAGGTTTCCCAAGATGGCCGCCGAGCCCGGGGCCAAAAACCCAGGTGACTCCCCTTGCAAAACCAGCTTGTTTTGTGATAGATCATTTTGATGTCTCCTCAATACGTTTTGGGCCCTTGCCTGTTGCGGGTACTTGAACCACCCACACCAGTGAGGTTTTGGCCCTGGGCTCGGCGGCCATCTTAGGAAACCTACCAAACCCACACATTTCTGAAAACTAGACACTCTGGGGAGTCCAGCGAGGTATGGCTTGCGTGGGTCCCCCAATGTTTTCTACCCAGAATCCCTGCAAACCTGATATTTTGCTGAAAAAATCACTTTTTCGCACATTTTTGTGTGGTAAGTTGTGGAATCATGGGGCTGACACAAATTTCCTACCACCCAGCAATCTCCAGGTCTCCCGATAAAAATGGTGCCTCACTCGGGTGGGAGGCCCAAGTACCCGCGACAGGCAAGGGCCCACAACGTATTGAGGCGACCTCAAAATGGCCTATCACAAAACGACCTGGTTTTGCAAGGGGGACCCATGACGCTTTGGCCCGGGCTCGGCGGCCACCTACGGAAACCTACCAAACCTACACATTTCTGAAAAGTAGACACCCGGGGCATTCCAGGAGGTATGACTTGCGTGGATCCACCAACGTTTTCTTACCCAGAATCCCCTGCAAACCTGATATTTGCTGAAAAAATCACTTTTTCGCACATTTTGTGTGGTAAAGTTGTGGAATCATGGGGCTGACACAAATTTCCTACCACCCAGCAATCCCAGGTCTCCCGATAAAAATGGTGCCTCACTCGGGTGGGAGGCTCAAGTACTCGTGACAGGCAAGGGCTCACAACGTATTGAGGCGACCTCAAAATGGCCTATCACAAAACGACCTGGTTTTGCAAGGGGGTCCCATGACGTTTTGGCCCGGGGCTCGGCGGCCACCTATGGAAACCTACCAAACCTACACATTTCTGAAAAGTAGACACCCGGGGCATTCCAGGGAGGTATGACTTGCGTGGATCCACCAACGTTTTCTTACCCAGAATCCCCTGCAAACCTGATATTTTGCTGAAAAAATCACTTTTTCGCACATTTTTGTGTGGTAAAGTTGTGGAATCATGGGATTGACACAAATTTCCTACCACCCAGCGTTCCCCAGGTCTCCCAATAAAAATGGTGCCTCACTCGGGTGGGAGGCCCAAGTACCCGCGACAGGCAAGGGCCCACAACGTATTGAGGCGACCTCAAAATGGCCTATCACAAAACTACCTGTTTTTGCAAGGGGGTCCCATGACGTTTTGGCCCGGGCTCGGCGTCCACCTAGGGAAACCTACCAAACCTACACATTTCTGAAAAGTAGACACCCGGGGATTCCAGGGAGGTATGGCTTGCGTGGATCCCCCAACGGTTTCTTACCCAGAATCCCCTGCAAACCTGAAATTTGGCTGAAAAATCACTTTTTTCACATATTTTTGTGTGGTAAAGTTGTGGCATCACGGGGCTGACACAAATTCCCTACCACCCAGCGTTCCCCCAGGTCTCCCGATAAAAATGGTGCCTCACTCGGGTGGGAGGCCCAAGTACCCGCGACAGGCAAGGGCCCAAAACATTTTGTGATAGGCAATTTTGATGTCGCCTCAATACGTTGTGGGCCCTTGCCTGTCGCGTGTACTTGGGCCTCCCACACAAGTGAGGCACCATTTTTATCGGGAGACCTGGAGGAACGCTGGGTGGTAGGAAATTTGTGTGAGGCCAGTGATGCCACACTTTCCCACACAAAAATGTGTGAAAAAAGTGATTTTTTTCAGCTAAAATTGAGGTTTGCAGGGATTCTGGGTAGGAAACGTTGGGGGATCCACGCAAGCCATACCTCCCTGGAAGCCCCGGGTGTCTACTTTTCAGAAATGTGTGGGTTTGGTAGGTTTCCTAGATGGCTACCGAGCACGGGGCCAAAAACCCAGGTGACCCCCGTGCAAAACCAGGTCGTTTTGTGAAAGGCCATTTTGAGGTCGCCTCACTACGTTGTGGGCCCTTGCCTGTCGCAGGTACTTGGGCCTCCCACACGAGTGAGGCACCATTTTTATCGGGAGACCTGGGGGAACGCTGGGTGGTAGGAAATTTGTGTCAGCCCCATGATTCCACAACTTTACCACACAACAATGTGCGAAAAAGTGATTTTTTGAGCAAAATATCAGGTTTGCAGGGGATTCTGGGTAATAAAACTTTGGTGGATCCACGCAAGCCATACCTCCCTGGAATCCCCGGGTGTCTACTTTTCAGAAATGTGTAGGTTTGGTAGGTTTCCCTAGGTGGCCGCCGAGCCCCGGGCCAAAACGTCATGGGACCCCCTTGCAAAACCAGGTAGTTTTGTGATAGGCCATTTTGAGGTCGCTCAATACGTTGTGGGCCCTTGCCTGTCGCGGGTACTTGGGCCTCCCACCCGAGTGAGGCACCATTTTTATCGGGAGACCTGGGGGAACGCTGGGTGGTAGGAAATTTGTGTGAGGCCAGTGATGCCACACTTTCCCACACAAAAATGTGTGAAAAAGTGATTTTTTCAGCTAAAATTGAGGTTTGCAGGGGATTCTGGGTAAGGAAACGTTGGGGGATCCACGCAAGCCATACCTCCCTGGAAGCCCCCGGGTGTCTACTTTTCAGAAATGTGTGGGTTTGGTAGGTTTCCCTAGATGGCTACCGAGCACGGGGCCAAAACCCAGGTGACCCCCTTGCAAAACCAGGTCGTTTTGTGAAAGGCCATTTTGAGGTCGCCTCACTACGTTGTGGGCCCTTGCCTGTCGCGGGTACTTGGGCCTCCCACACGAGTGAGGCACCATTTTTATCGGGAGACCTGGGGGAACGCTGGGTGGTAGGAAATTTGTGTCAGCCCCATGATTCCACAACTTTACCACACAACAATGTGCGAAAAAGTGATTTTTTGAGCAAAATATCAGGTTTGCAGGGGATTCTGGGTAAGAAAACTTTGGTGGATCCACGCAAGCCATACCTCCCTGGAATCCCCCGGGTGTCTACTTTTCAGAAATGTGTAGGTTTGGTAGGTTTCCCTAGGTGGCCGCCGAGCCCCGGGCCAAAACGTCATGGGACCCCCTTGCAAAACCAGGTAGTTTTGTGATAGGCCATTTTGAGGTCGCCTCAATACGTTGTGGGCCCTTGCCTGTCGCGGGTACTTGGGCCTCCCACCCGAGTGAGGCACCATTTTTATCGGGAGACCTGGGGGAACGCTGGGTGGTAGGAAATTTGTGTGAGGCCAGTGATGCCACACTTTCCCACACACAAATGTGTGAAAAAAGTGATTTTTTCAGCTAAAATTGAGGTTTGCAGGGGATTCTGGGTAAGGAAACGTTGGGGGATCCACGCAAGCCATACCTCCCTGGAAGCCCCCGGGTGTCTACTTTTCAGAAATGTGTGTGTTTGGTAGGTTTCCTAGGTGCCGGCAGAGCTAGGGTTCACAAACTACAGCTAGGCACTTTGCCAAAAAAGGGTCATTTTTCACTGCGAAATTGAGGTGAGACCACGTTGCGTTTTGCGCCGTTTCCTGTCGCGGGCACTAGGCCGACCCACACAAGTGAGGTACCATTTTTCTCAGAAGACTTTGGGGAACGCGGGGTGGGTGGAAATTTGTGAATCCACGCAGATTCCAGAACTTTCCACCACAGAAATGTGGGGAAAATGTGGTTTTTTTGACAATTTTTTAGGTTTGCAAGGGATTCTGGGTAACAGAACCTGGTGGGAGGCAGTCCAGTCACCCCATCCTGGATTCCCCTGGGTGTCTAGTTTTCAAAAATGTATAGGTTTGCTAGGGTTCCCTAGGTGCCGGCAGAGCTAGGGTTCAAAAACTACAGCTAGGCACTTTGCCAAAAAAGGGTCATTTTTCACTGCGAAATTGAGGTGTGACCACGTTGCGTTTTGCGCCGTTTCCTGTCGCAGGCACTAGGCCGACCCACACAAGTGAGGTACCATTTTTCTCGTAAGACTTTGGGGAACGCGGGGTGGGTGGAAATTTGTGGATCCACGCAGATTCCAAAACTTTCCACCACAGAAATGTGGGGAAAATGTGGTTTTTTTGACAATTCTTTAGGTTTGCAAGGGATTCTGGGTAACAGAACCTGGTGGGAGGAAGTCAAGTCACCCCATCCTGGATTCCCCTGGGTGTCTAGTTTTCAAAAATGTATAGGTTTGCTAGGTTTCCCTAGGTGCCGGCAGAGCTAGGGTTCAAAAACTACAGCTAGGCACTTTGCCAAAAAAGGGTCATTTTTCACTGCGAAATTGAGGTGTGACCACGTTGCGTTTTGCGCCGTTTCCTGTCGCAGGCACTAGGCCGACCCACACAAGTGAGGTACCATTTTTCTCGGAAGACTTTGGGGAACGCGGGGTGGGTGGAAATTTGTGGATCCACTAAGATTCCAGAACTTTCCACCACAGAAATGTGGGGAAAATGTGGTTTTTTTGATAATTTTTTAGGTTTGCAAGGGATTCTGGGTAACAGAACCTGGTGGGAGGCAGTCCAGTCACCCCATCCTGGATTCCCCTGGGTGTCTAGTTTTCAAAAATGTATAGGTTTGCTAGGTTTCCCTAGGTGCCGGCAGAGCTAGGGTTCAAAAACTACAGCTAGGCACTTTGCCAAAAAAGGGTCATTTTTCACTGCGAAATTGAGGTGTGACCACGTTGCGTTTTGCACAGTTTCCTGTCGCAGGCACTAGGACGACCCACACAAGTGAGGTACCATTTTTCTCGTAAGACTTTGGGGAACGCGGGGTGGGTGGAAATTTGTGGATCCATGCAGATTCCAGAACTTTCCACCACAGAAATGTGGGGAAAATGTGTTTTTTTTGACAATTTTTTATGTTTGCAAGGGATTCTGGGTAACAGAACCTGGTGGGAGGCAGTCAAGTCACCCCATCCTGGATTCCCCTGGGTGTCTAGTTTTCAAAAATGTATAGGTTTGCTAGGTTTCCCTAGGTGCCGGCAGAGCTAGGGTTCAAAAACTACACCTAGGCACTTTGCAAAAAAAGGGTAATTTTTCATTGTGAAAATGTGGTGCGTCCACGTTGCATTTTGAGCCATTTCCTGTTGTGGGCACAAGGGCTACCCACACAAGTGAGGTACCATTTTTATCGGGAGACTTAGGGTAACACAGAATTGTAGAGCAACTGTTATTACCTATTGACTTTCGATGCATTTCTGCCTTCCAAATGAAAGACAATGTGTAAAAAATAAGTCATTTTGAAAAATGACCTATAATTCTCATGCTAGTATGGGTACTCCCAATTTCGGAAATGTGCAAATATCTACTGTTTCTAAAATCTACATTTTGTTCCCATTTCAGAAATACATAGGTGTCTTTCATAACAATTTTTCCATGTATACATTTTCCCAAAATAATTGCTATATACCCGGTACATAATAAAAAACCATTGCAAGATGCTGCTCAATTATTGGCTCTGGGTTCGTCGGGTTCTTGGTGAACCTACAAGTCCTATATATCCCCACAACCAGAAAGGTCCAGCGGATATAACGGTATATTGCCTTCAAATAGCTGTCATAATTAGAAGAAGTTACAGGTGAAAACGTTGACACAAATGGCTGTTTTTTTCAACTAATTTTCAATTTTTCCTTTATTTAACTGTTAGTTTCTATAAGGAAAACTTTAAGGATCTACACAAATGACCCCTTGCTGAATTCAGAATTTTGTCTACTTTTCAGAAATGTATGGCTTTCCAGGATCCATTATTGGTTTCATACCCATTTCTACCATTAACTGGAAGGAGGTTGAAAGCACAAAAAATAGCAAAAATAGGCTATGTCCCAGAAAAATGCCAAAACTGTGTCAAAAAGTTGGTTTTCTGACAAAAGTCTGCTTGTCCCTGAAAGCTGGGAAAATGGTGATTTCATCCCCACAACCCCTTTTTTGATGCCATTTGCAGGGAAAAATCAAGACGCTTTCATCTGTAGCCCTTTTTCGCATTTTTCCCCAAAAAACAAAATTTAGCTGTATTTTGACTAATTTCTGGGTCCCCTCCAGGGGAATCCACAAACCCTGGGTACCTTTACAATCCCCATGATGTTAGAAAAAAGGACGCAAATTTGGCATGGATACCTTATGTGGTCAAAAAGTTACAGGGGCCTAAGCGCGCACTACCCCAAATAGCCAAAAAAAGGCTTAGCACAGGAGGGGAAAAGGCCTAGCAGCGAAGGGGTTAAAGATTGCTTATGTACATGAAGAAGGACCTTCCTGTACATAAACAATCTTTCCCTGCATGCAGACACCCTTGCACTATGGTGCAAGGGTGCCTGCTTTGGCGCTACATTGCTAAGTGTAACGCCAGCGCAGAGGGAAACGCAAGGCTACACCATATCATTGTAAATATGGTGCAGCCTTGCATTTCTGAAGTGGCATAGTGAGGGGTTAAGCCATAATGGCTAACGCCTCACTCCGCCACTTCCTTGAACATATGCCCCATAGTATTTAAAGCTGCTGTAAATTCGCTAAAATATTTAACTATCGTGAGCACTGTAGACATGTACTTATATATGCTTTGTTAATTACAATAAGAGATGTACAGTGAATGGTTGTTAGTCATAATCTTTTCCCCAGTAGGTTGTATGCTTTTAATCTGGCGAATCAAAGCAAAGTCTCTAAATTAAGACCGTAAAACCACATGGAAATGTTACATAATCGCCATTTTGCATTCAACCATAAACGTCCACTGACAAGGATCATGTATTCACTTTCCAGTTACGTGCAATTTTATGTTTGGCATGCCTAATCATGGCATAGTGGCTATGTATTTATACATGTAGAAGAACTCACTGGACACCGATTAATATTAATCTTTTGCAAGAAGTTGAGCATTGTGGTTTTGCATCATGTGCACTCCAATAGTGAGGCCTAGTTTAATTTTCCTGAGAAGGAAGCACATAATGTCTGTGTTAACCTGAACAAGCAATATGTATTTTTTCCACTTTTATAAAGCGCAAACTCGACCCGAAGGTATTGAAGAGTGTTATACGAGCACCAGTTACATTACACAAGAATATATTCATATTTTTAGGCACGGAGAGATTGTATGATTTGCCCAGAATCACAGGGTATTGAGCTCACGCCGAGACTCGAATCTGTTTACCCACTTCCAAAGTTGGCAGCTCTGGCCGTTACAGCCTCACCCTTATTAAATACTTATAATTCCATTTTCATACAGAATTTAATGTATGAGACTTTGAGATTCATTATGACCAAATGGGGCAAGCCATAGGGTTTTCCAAAACGATTATACAAGGAAAGCACTTGAAACATATAATGATATTAATGCATGGCCCCTCCGTTTAAATCTCTGGAAAACACATTCACTTTAATAAGGACAGACAGGGTAATGGTGTAAAACAGTAATCTGTGCGCTTATAGCACATTTTACATCTGTTTTTTTTTCTTCCTAGAAGTTTGCCACCTTACCTTAACCTGTGATACTAGGTTATATTTGTAGTGACCAGCTGGTCACTGCTCTAGTGTTTCTGGTGTATGTAGTTACTAGCCACTCCCTGAGGGCTGGCTACCGACATCACCCCACACCCATCCATCACAGGTGTCACAGAACATGTGACCCTGTCAATAAAAGGGGCTGTGCGCATGTGCCCTGGGCCAGTTCCAGATACCCAAACACTGTGTCCATGTCCTTCCTTTATGTGTATGAGGGCCTAGTGCTCGACCATTTACATTGGCGACGAGTAGGTGGACCCACGTGTGTAGCCACTTTGATTGTGGATAAGGAGGAGAGCATAGCCCGTGTCGATGACAACTCCTATCAGCAGAGGTGACGAAGTGGCAGACCAGGAGATATTCGCTGTGACCCGCTGGGCAAGAGGTGAGCCCAAGGATTTGAGCAATGAACCTGGGGAAGTACCTTTGCACCCGCAGGGCATGAGATGAGCTTAGTGGGTAAAGCGGTGTGAAGGTGAAGGGAAGGCAGAAGTGCCGAAGACGTGACCCTGCCTTCCATGGGATGGGCGGGGCCTGGTGAGGAGTCTGGCAGGCAAGAGATGTCCGATGGTTTGAGCCTGCTGCCAGCGGCTAGATGTGGCATCCCAGTGAGATGCATGGACGAACCTGAGTAGAACAGACACGCCTGCAGCGGTAGTGAAGCTGCCGTAGAACAAGAAAATGGTAGCTCAGTTATCGCACCACAGGTGGGTGCCCTGCATGCGGTGAGTGAATCGGCCCATGACCAGGCCCAAAGATAGTGTTACCCCCTTTGCAACATGGTAGAGAAATCCTACCAGGAAAAGCGTGGCCCGCGGTGCTGAGGAGACCGCCTTGGCCGCATTTAGGATAGGAGCAGGCACTGGATGCCTGGTGTCTGTTTCTGCAGCCCTTATTGTCCACAGAACCAAAATTACCCTGGAGCAGCCAATAAGGAAGGCCTTGCTGGCGGGGCAGTGTTGTTCCCCACACCTGCATTGAGGTAGTGCTGGTGTCTGCGGTGGTGGGGAGAAAGCGTGGATGAGTCTGGCACTCTGCCAGTGGTGGAGGTGCGGCCGACGAGGGAGAGGCCTGTTTGTACCCTTGCTGCGATGTTTAGCAGCGGAGGGCCTAGCTCTCGGTAGGGATGGGGAAGGCCCGACAAGGAGAGGCTGAGCCGGTGGAAGGCGAAAGCTCCACCTAGAAGTCGCGTAGGGCACTGCGAATGGCTGAAAAAATAAATAAATAATAAACAGAACATTCACCCTGTCGCTTGTGGCAGCAAACTCCGCAAATAAATAGGAATTATAGTCAGAGCGGCATAAGCTGAAAAGGACCATAGTATTTGTTGGATGAGCCCAAGGAATAGAATGGGCAGTATGAGGCCTCGCATTGGGCCAGGAGAGTGAAAGTATGGCCTGCAATTCTGCCGAATGAGCTACACTAAGTTAGGAAAAGGTGTGAGACTGGGCATCCCCAAGAAGAGCTCTATGAGCCCCAAGCGAGCCCCACGATGTCCCTGCCAGGGCCTTTGAGGAGGGCTGCAGTGGCTCCTATTAGCCAAAGGTGGTCACTGCAGCAGTAATAATAGACCTGGAACAGAGGAATTGGCCTGCAGCGCGAAGAGGGGTGCTCTGGCCCTGAACTGCAGCATGCAGAGAGTAAGTAAAAACGGGCTGTGTTCCCCAGGAGATGAAGATGCTAAAAAGAGCCCATACAAGGAAAACTGCCAAGAGAATGGAGACGAGAGATCTGGTCAGTGGACAAGGAGAAGGTTCAGTTCTAGGGGTAGGACATGGCAGGGAGACCCACGTGAAGTGCATGTCATATGGAGAGGCCTGAGAAAAATAAAGAAGAGTAAGGCACAATGGCACCAGACCACATAGTGAAGAAGATGAAAGTGGAGAAGTGGCACAATGCCACAAGTCTAAATCAAGAGGAAGAAGTAAAGAGGAAGAGAATGGTGTAGAGTAGACACCTGGCACACCGCAAACTGTGAGTGTTGTTGAAATCAAGTGCATCCCCAATAACATCTAAGGGGCTTTGGACACCCAGAGTGGAGCACTGTAGCTATGAAACACCCAGAGGTCAGTAAGGCATCTTTGGCACAATGAGAGGCTGGCCAACCAGAAATCTTCAGCTAGACCCAGTGAACCTGAAGCTTGCGAAAGAAAACAAGCTGGACCATTTGTAACATCCACCTTTGGGGTTGCATCTGAGACTTGGTAGTGGTCCTGTTCGGATGTCCTGAGTGACCTCTGTCGTGGGGCCTAAAAGAGGATCTGAGCAACCCACACCAGCCCATGCAATCCAGGTACAAGGGCCTCAGGGATTTCTGGTGAGAGAGGAAGTCCGACACGAGAGATGGGTCTGCAGCATCTCCCCAGCAGGTAACAGGAACACGAAGGTCTCAGCTGGAGTCTGGCCACCCTAAGGACTGCCCTGTCAATGGCGGTGCACCAGAGTCAGGATGGCAGGAGTACCCTGACCTGGAAACAACTACTTGTGAGGCAGAGCGAGTGACTTGAAGGAGGGACTCGTAGCGATTCCTCTATGGGCCGATAGTATGGCATTGGAGTGACACAGCGTAGTCCACACAGTCCCGTGGAAGCCTGGTGAAGAGGACCTCAGGGGTCTCTAGTGAGAGGGGAATCCGGGTATGAGAATTCTGGTGAGAGAAGGATGTCAGAAATTGCTCCACCGTTGGGCAGCTGGAAGTGCTGAGGCAGCTGAGGAAGACTCATCAATAGTAACCAGGGTGGCATCAGTCTTTGTAGGCTTCCTGTACATGGAGCCAGGGAGTCTTTGGAAATGTATCTGCCACATACTTCACAATTCCTCCACATGCACCCTCACAGCAAGCATTGTATATAGACTTCCACGCATTGAGTCCAGGTGGGAGAGGACCCACAATGCCCAGCTGAACTGTGATAATTCGAACTGGTGAGCGAGAAATCTAGAGTTCATCTTCACTGCCATTCGTGCCCAGAGCAGTCTGGTTAAAATGGCGAAGGCGTGCCATGATGCCTTTTGATCCCAGCTGCACTTGTCCACGTATCCTGTCCTGACAGTAACTGGAAGGAACTCAGTGGAGTTGTTGTTTGTTATTTTGTCCTCTCCCACAGGTTGGACTTGCCCTATTTTTATAAAGGTTGGGAGGGATGTAGTGACTTGCTGGTCACTGATCTAGTGGTTCTGGTGTATGTATTTACTAGCCACACCCTGAGGGCTGGCTTTCAACCTCACCTCACACCCATCCATCACAGGTGACACAAGACATGTGACCCTGTCAATAAAAGGGGCCGGGCGTACATGCCCTGGGCCAGTTCCAGATACCCTAACACTGTGTCCGTGTCCTTCCTTTATGTGTATGGGAAACAGGGCCCCTACCCTTTACATTATTGGCACCCTTTAATGCTTTGGACGACTCACCTTCCTGGAGAGTGAGATCACGCTGACTCCCATATTCTGTGTAAACACTCAGTCGGCTGGAGGTGGTTGGGCTGTTTTGGGGAAGCTAGGCTGATAGAAAGAAGCACAAGTCTGACAACACTGATGACAGAAGGCACCATGATGAGTCTTCCAGGGCAGAATGGGCATGCTGAATTGGAGAAGTGTTACAAAAGGGGATGATGGACGGAACGTTTGAGCCAATCAAACACTCACCCCCAGTCAACTGATCTGGGTTTAATCCATCATCATTCTTTAGCTCACTCCACCACCCCAGTTCAGACATGGCCATATGCAAATCAGTCTGACCCTGTGCCTCATGGGAACAGTACAGCCCGAACTGCCAAGCCATGTCTTCCCTGGACCGGAAACAAGCATCCTAGGACCGGTTTCTGGCATTCCAGCCGTCATCAGCCAGGCTTGCTTGAATCCAGTGGCAAAGTGAGCAAGGGACCCACGTCTGGGCATACCCCCGCCAACTTAGGGCGAACAAAGCGATACAAAAGGGGATGATGGACGGAACGTTTGAGCCAATCAAACACTCACCCCCAGTCAACTGATCTGGGTTTAATCCATCATCATTCTTTAGCTCACTCCACCACCCCAGTTCAGACATGGCCATATGCAAATCAGTCTGACCCTGTGCCTCATGGGAACAGTACAGCCCGAACTGCCAAGCCATGTCTTCCCTGGACCGGAAACAAGCATCCTAGGACCGGTTTCTGGCATTCCAGCCGTCATCAGCCAGGCTTGCTTGAATCCAGTGGCAAAGTGAGCAAGGGACCCACGTCTGGGCATACCCCGCCAACTTAGGGCGAACAAAGCGATACAAAAGGGGATGATGGACGGAACGTTTGAGCCAATCAAACACTCACCCCCAGTCAACTGATCTGGGTTTAATCCATCATCATTCTTTAGCTCACTCCACCACCCCAGTTCAGACATGGCCATATGCAAATCAGTCTGACCCTGTGCCTCATGGGAACAGTACAGCCCGAACTGCCAAGCCATGTCTTCCCTGGACCGGAAACAAGCATCCTAGGACCGGTTTCTGGCATTCCAGCCGTCATCAGCCAGGCTTGCTTGAATCCAGTGGCAAAGTGAGCAAGGGACCCACGTCTGGGCATACCCCCGCCAACTTAGGGCGAACAAAGCGATACAAAAGGGGATGATGGACGGAACGTTTGAGCCAATCAAACACTCACCCCCAGTCAACTGATCTGGGTTTAATCCATCATCATTCTTTAGCTCACTCCACCACCACAGTTCAGACATGGCCATATGCAAATCAGTCTGACCCTGTGCCTCATGGGAACAGTACAGCCCGAACTGCCAAGCCATGTCTTCCCTGGACCGGAAACAAGCATCCTAGGACCGGTTTCTGGCATTCCAGCCGTCATCAGCCAGGCTTGCTTGAATCCAGTGGCAAAGTGAGCAAGGGACCCACGTCTGGGCATACCCCCGCCAACTTAGGGCGAACAAAGCGATACAAAAGGGGATGATGGACGGAACGTTTGAGCCAATCAAACACTCACCCCCAGTCAACTGATCTGGGTTTAATCCATCATCATTCTTTAGCTCACTCCACCACCCCAGTTCAGACATGGCCATATGCAAATCAGTCTGAACCTGTGCCTCATGGGAACAGTACAGCCCGAACTGCCAAGCCATGTCTTCCCTGGACCGGAAACAAGCATCCTAGGACCGGTTTCTGGCATTCCAGCTGTCATCAGCCAGGCTTGCTTGAATCCAGTGGCAAAGTGAGCAAGGGACCCACGTCTGGGCTTACCCCCGCCAACTTAGGGCGAACAAAGCGATACAAAAGGGGATGATGGACGGAACGTTTGAGCCAATCAAACACTCACCCCCAGTCAACTGATCTAGGTTTAATCCATCATCATTCTTTAGCTCACTCCACCACCCCAGTTCAGACATGGCCATATGCAAATCAGTCTGACCCTGTGCCTCATGGGAACAGTACAGCCCGAACTGCCAAGTCATGTCTTCCCTGGACCGGAAACAAGCATCCTAGGACCGGTTTCTGGCATTCCAGCCGTCATCAGCCAGGCTTGCTTGAATCCAGTGGCAAAGTGAGCAAGGGACCCACGTCTGGGCATACCCCCGCCAACTTAGGGCGAACAAGCGATACAAAAGGGGATGATGGACGGAACGTTTGAGCCAATCAAACACTCACCCCCAGTCAACTGATCTGGGTTTAATCCATCATCATTCTTTAGCTCACTCCACCACCCCAGTTCAGACATGGCCATATGCAAATCAGTCTGACCCTGTGCCTCATGGGAACAGTACAGCCCGAACTGCCAAGCCATGTCTTCCCTGGACCGGAAACAAGCATCCTAGGACCGGTTTCTGGCATTCCAGCCGTCATCAGCCAGGCTTGCTTGAATCCAGTGGCAAAGTGAGCAAGGGACCCACGTCTGGGCATACCCCCGCCAACTTAAGGCGAACAAAGCGATACAGATCAGTTGACTGGGGGTGAGTGTTTGATTGGCTCAAACGTTCCGTCCATCATCCCCTTTTGTATCGCTTTGTTCGCCATAAGTTGGCGGGGGTATGCCCAGACGTGGGTCCCTTGCTCACTTTGCCACTGGATTCAAGCAAGCCTGGCTGATGACGGCTGGAATGCCAGAAACCGGTCCTAGGATGCTTGTTTCCGGTCCAGGGAAGACATGGCTTGGCAGTTCGGGCTGGACTGTTCCCATGAGGCACAGGGTCAGACTGATTTGCATATGGCCATGTCTGAACTGGGGTGGTGGAGTGAGCTAAAGAATGATGATGGATTAAACCCAGATCAGTTGACTGGGGGTGAGTGTTTGATTGGCTCAAACGTTCCGTCCATCATCCCCTTTTGTATCGCTTTGTTCGCCCTAAGTTGGCGGGGTATGCCCAGACGTGGGTCCCTTGCTCACTTTGCCACTGGATTCAAGCAAGCAAGCCTGGCTGATGACGGCTGGAATGCCAGAAACCGGTCCTAGGATGCTTGTTTCCGGTCCAGGGAAGACATGGCTTGGCAGTTCGGGCTGGACTGGTCCCATGAGGCACAGGGTCAGACTGATTTGCATATGGCCATGTCTGAACTGGGGTGGTGGAGTGAGCTAAAGAATGATGATGGATTAAACCCAGATCAGTTGACTGGGGGTGAGTGTTTGATTGGCTCAAACGTTCCGTCCATCATCCCCCTTTTGTATCGCTTTGTTCGCCCTAAGTTGGCGGGGGTATGCCCAGACGTGGGTCCCTTGTTCACTTTGCCACTGGATTCAAACAAGCCTGGCTGATGACGGCTGGAATGCCAGAAACCGGTCCTAGGATGCTTGTTTCCGGTCCAGGGAAGACATGGCTTGGCAGTTCGGGCTGGACTGTTCCCATGAGGCACAGGGTCACACTGATTTGCATATGGCCATGTCTGAACTGGGGTGGTGGAGTGAGCTAAAGAATGATGATGGATTAAACCCAGATCAGTTGACTGGGGGTGAGTGTTTGATTGGCTCAAACGTTCCGTCCATCATCCCTTTTGTATCGCTTTGTTCGCCCTAAGTTGGCGGGGGTATGCCCAGACGTGGGTCCCTTGCTCACTTTGCCACTGGATTCAAGCAAGCTTGGCTGATGACGGCTGGAATGCCAGAAACCGGTCCTAGGATGCTTGTTTCCGGTCCAGGGAAGACATGGCTTGGCAGTTCGGGCTGGACTGTTCCCATGAGGCACAGGGTCAGACTGATTTGCATATGGCCATGTCTGAACTGGGGTGGTGGAGTGAGCTAAAGAATGATGATGGATTAAACCCAGATCAGTTGACTGGGGGTGAGTGTTTGATTGGCTCAAACGTTCCGTCCATCATCCCCTTTTGTATCGCTTTGTTCGCCCTAAGTTGGCGGGGGTATGCCCAGACGTGGGTCCCTTGCTCACTTTGCCACTGGATTCAAGCAAGCCTGGAATGCCAGAAACCGGTCCTAGGATGCTTGTTTCCGGTCCAGGGAAGACATGGCTTGGCAGTTCGGGCTGGACTGTTCCCATGAGGCACAGGGTCAGACTGATTTGCATATGGCCATGTCTGAACTGGGGTGGTGGAGTGAGCTAAAGAATGATGATGGATTAAACCCAGATCAGTTGACTGGGGGTGAGTGTTTGATTGGCTCAAACGTTCCGTCCATCATCCCCTTTTGTATCGCTTTGTTCGCCTTAAGTTGGCGGGGGTATGCCCAGACGTGGGTCCCTTGCTCACTTTGCCACTGGATTCAAGCAAGCCTGGCTGATGACGGCTGGAATGCCAGAAACCGGTCCTAGGATGCTTGTTTCCGGTCCAGGGAAGACATGGCTTGGCAGTTCGGGCTGGACTGTTCCCATGAGGCACAGGGTCAGACTGATTTGCATATGGCCATGTCTGAACTGGGGTGGTGGAGTGAGCTAAAGAATGATGATGGATTAAACCCAGATCAGTTGACTGGGGGTGAGTGTTTGATTGGCTCAAACGTTCCGTCCATCATCCCCTTTTGTATCGAATTGGAGAAGTGTGGCAGCCTCTGCACTATAGTCCACCAAGGCAGGGAATTTGATGGCAGAAGTTCAGGGAACTGTACAGACTGCCCATAACACATCTTTAATTCCTGTATTTAGCAGTCCTGGGATAGAATTACAAGGAGAACTAGAGACAGAAGTGCTAATGGCAATGTATAACTCTTCTGCTGCCTCTGAACCCTGGAATCTTTGAGAGCAGGGACAACTGCAGCTCTCACTGATTTGGATCCCAACAGTTTAAATGCAACTAAAGATTGGAAAGGTAGGAGTGACTGGTCATCTGGGAATTTACTTTTAAAGGAAAGGCGACCATTCTAAGGAAACAGGCAGAGCTAAAGCATGCAATGTGTAAGGTAAAATTCTGCAATGAAAAAGGCCTGGAAAAAATACACAGTAGTAAGCTTGGGGGTCAAGCAAATGTGACAAATCAAGGGGTAAGAAGGAACACACAACCTATTTGTATTGGGGAATAAAGATGGTTGACATGCTTAAGAGGGTCTAGAAATCTATCTCTGTTGCAAACAATGGGAAAAAGAAAGACTTGTCTGATTCTTGATGAAAAAAATTTATGAAAAAACTCTTCTGGAAGAAGGAGAGGATTTAGAAGAATCATAATTAAGAGTATGCTGTCGGCATGGTTAGTTTTAAGAGTTGATAGCCTCCTAAATATATATCCCTCATCCCATAACAAGGATAACACTAATCTGATATCCTCTGTTGGGGTTTCATCTGAGAATAGAGATCACAGGTTGACCATGGACTTTAAGGTAGAAATCAAGATTATATTAGGACGAGTAATGATGCACATTCCTCACCTCTGACATCTGGTATTGAGCTCTTGGGCCTTGGGTCTTTGCAACCCTTGGATATTGAGGCGGTTGGAAAATGCTAAATGTTTCTCAATCAATATTGATGGGAAGAAGACCAAAAGTTCCAAGCTCTGTGATACTCCTTTCATCATCACTCATGATTCCAGTTGGAAATAAGTTTGATATTTTAGCGTAAACAGATAATATAAAAAACATAAAAGGCAATGGCAGAGTATTTTTATATAACATTTTTACCTAATACTCAGAAGCCAAACGCTTTGCAGCGTAACTCCGGGACTTAGACCCTGCTAGATAATATCGATGACAGATACTTTCAGCAAATGATCAAATTATTGTGTAAAGCAATGATGAGTAAGTGTGAGATCACCAAGAGACATCAGAAAGAGATGCAGGATGTCTTGTACTAATTTAGAAAGGAAAATATATACTATTTATCAGAGAAATAAAACACAAGAGGATCTTGTAAAAATCTGTCCAGTGTTCTGTTAAACAAAATGCTGAAGGAATATTTAAATTTTAGGTGTCTGATATCGGGATGTTCGATAATATGTAAGTTCTGGAGATCCATGCTAAACAGAACAACATCAATGTTGAAGCAGCAGAAGGAACAGCTATTACATTGTAATTGAACTATTAAAAGAAAGGTCATTGTACGATGATTAGGAAGTAGTAAATAACTATAAATTATATTGTCTTCGGGGCAACAGATGACAGACTTCGGGAGTTAGTAAAAATGGTAGAACAAGTGAGAATGGAAGCTGCTGCCACACAGCTGAAATTTCTTGGAGCTCTAAAGATCATGTTGAAGAATCAAATACACAATTTCAGGTCTTTGTGAGGTGGACAATGAACTAATAAAGCAAGGGAGGTGAATAACTTGCCAGAGAGGTTAGAATGTTGCAGGCACCAGTACCTCAATGTGCCACTGAAGATTAGGGAGGTTTCCTCAAAAGGGAGAGGGTTGGGTTGGTGGAAGAGGGGTGTGTCACTTTGGGTGGGTGAAGCACGATGGGATAAAATACATTCAAGTGTTTATGGTTTTCACAAGAGACCAGAATACACTGCCTTGGTATGATGTGTTTATGCCATAACATACTACAAAAGTTATAGACATGTAGAAACAGGGCCCTGGGGTTTTCCTTTTCAGAAAGGAATGTAAATAGTTTACTAGGCAAAGCAAAAAGGGCCAGAATTTTGGAATATCTCTAATTAATAAGTTCCAGATTCTCATTTAACAATAGACACATTTAATGAGATGTGAATGTAAAAACTTACAAAGATCTACAATATAGCAGGATGTTTCATGTTCCAAATAAATAGTAGGTACAACTAGTAGCTGTATAGTACCCATATCTGTGCGTGACTGCAGAAGCAAGAAAGAACACGGTGGAACCAGTGTGTGCTGAATACTTCCCAACACTGGAATTACAGACCATATTGCACGTGTAAGTGAACATGCTATATAAAGTTGTTCAATCACCTACACTTAGAAAGAAACACTTCATTACACTTCACAACGAATACTGGACACTGAAGAAGCTTTCCACATGGTTCAACTATCAATTGTCTAAGAGGCTGATCTCCCGAGGAAAATCGTGCCTGTTTTTATCTTGCCAATTTTAGATTATTTCTGGTGCACTGTGAGTCTCAAACATCATCTGTCATGAAATCAAAGTAAACTTATTTATTACGCATAGCAAGAAGAGAGGTATGTAAGAATTGTAAAGTCATAAATGACAGGAACCGTCTGATTGGCTTAGATTGTTGAAATATGCTTATTAGATTGAATTTAGAAGTCACACTGAATTGATTCACAAATTGCACCCAGATTGGATCATGGAACTTGTTAGCCAGGCCTGCGATGTTCCACGATAAAATATCTGCAGTGATTTTTGAACAGGGAGAGGTTGAGATTGGTATTGCTGGGTTAACCTGCAATAAAGCCCCAGGACCAGATGGCATACCCCCGGATCTTTTTAAGTCTGATCCAGTATTCTGGGCAGCGGTCCTTGTGGCTGTGTTTAACGCAGCGGCCATGAACGGTTGCCCTGAGTCCTGGGCTACCTCAACTATAGTTCCTGTCTTCAAGAAGGGTGATCGTAATAGCACTTATTGCTATAGGCCGATCTCACTTCTTGATTCAGTGGTCAAGGTAGTGGGCCGCGTACTTTTAGAGAGACTGACTATCTGGGAGGAGGAGCACAAGATAATTTCTGATGTCCAGTTTGGATTCCGCCCTGGTCGGTCAACCGTGGCCCAATGCCTTAACCTAACCATGTTATTAAGCAAATATACGGTTGCACGTTCTGGTACTGTCTAACTTGCCTTCATGGACTTGTCGTTCTCATTTGATTGCTTGAATAGGGCCAAACTGTGGCAGTCCATGAGGCGTATGGGGGTAGATAGTAATATTGTCAACTTCCTTGAGGACCTTCATAGGGCAACCAAGGCCAATGTGAGATTCTCCCAGGACCTCCGTGTTTCACAGGACTTTGATATAAAGAGGGGTGTACGGCAAGGCTGCATTCTGGCCCCATTTTTGTTTAATCTCTATATCAATGACCTAGATAGTGCCTTAATAGCTAAGGGGGTAGATTATCCGTATGCAGGGCGACGTGGCCTCCCTGTTCTATTATATGCAGATGACGCAGTTCTTTTATCAAGGACTGCTAGAGGTTTGCAATCTCTGTTAGACATCTTTTCAAACTTTATGTCGGAACGAGATTTATCAATTAATAACTCGAAATCCTACATAATGCAGGTGGGGACTCGTCCTAAAAGAAGTTTTCAATTTAGAGTACGTCCCGCCAAAGTCCCCCGCACTGACGTCTTTTCTTACCTAGGGGTGTTATTGGACGATCGAATAAAATGGGGGCCATTAATCCATAGGAAAAAAGGGGACCTGGCCCGGGTGAACGCGGCCATTTTCAATTTCTCTTCTAAGCTAGGTAAGAGACCAATTGCAGCAATGTTGAAAATCTATCAAGCAAAAAGTGTAGCTATAGCTACTTATGGAAGCGAAATCTGGGGGCATAACATGGTAAATTTATTACAGGTAGCAGAGAACACTTTCCTGAAGCGCCTGTTGTGTGTCCCGCGTGGCCTGTCTAACTTGGTGGTCCACGAGGAACTGGGGGTGCCCTATTTAAGTGACATTCTGGCAGTGCGCCCCCTTGTGTTTTGGTTAAAGTGCTGGATGAATAAAGAACTATCTCTGAGCCACCTGATCTTAAAAGAATGTATGTCTCTTGATAACGCATCTCGAATCCCGTGGCTTAAATATATTAAAAATAGCTTTGAAGAGTTAGGCCGCGCTGATCTTTACTCCAACCCCGAAACGATTGTAAAAAAGGACGTGGAGACAATTAGGGAATCCTTCAGTAGTTTAAGGAAGCTGGAAAGGGATGAGCGGGAATTGCGTAAACCAAGTGTTCACATATTTTTAATGCTTAAAACAACTCCTTCTGCTGAGCCTTATCTCCTGGGGTCTTTATCTACTTATGAGCGTTTTTTATTGACCAGGTTTCGCCTGGATCTTTTTCACCTCCTGCTTGCAAGTCCAAGAGGGTGCAGTAGAGGTCAACTGTTAGCACCCTGTGGCTGCGACGGACAGTCTCCACAGGATCTGCTACATTTTATGTTTTTCTGTAAATTTTATGCGGTACCCCGAACGTAATTTTTAGTTCCAATTTTAAAAAGGATGAATTTTAATCAGGCTCTCCCAGCTCTCCTGTACCTCCAATTATTGAAGGTGGACTGTATATTCTTCACTGTTGGTTATTTAAAATCCACTGTGAGAACTAGGGCTTGTCTGGATAATTAGTTATTTGTTTGAGTATCCATCAAGGAGATAAATGTCTATGAGGATTAGATTACCCATGTAGGGCAGAATTATTCCAAGGGGGAGACTGCTTGATTTTGCATTGTGCACTTTATTGCCAGAGATTAGTTTGGGAGGTTTTGCAATGGTATTTGTTCATATTTTATTGGGATTGTTATTTTATGGAATCATGTTATTTTTATTGTAATTTGGATTTTTGCAACTTTTGTGGTTTTATCTATGTGAAACCGAATAAAGTTTATATATTTGATTTGATTTGAATTTAGAAGTCACACAAGGGAGGAACCCAAGTCATTGTATACTTTCGATCAGTGGTTGAGTATGGAGATTAATTGATCTGTTCTCTGATTACCCCTGACTCCCATGAGCTGTTGGGTAGAAAAATGCTGATGTGCCCTTCATAAATCTGCAAATTGTGTTACAGATGGAGGGCCATATTATCAAGAACGGGCGATAACATTATCGCAGCTTTAGCGGCAGGAAACTGCTGCTAAAGCGGCGATAAGGGGCTTGATAATATGCCCTATAGAATTCCAATAGAAGCCCAGGTTCTGGTGTGAAGGACATCAAACCTGGGCTTCTATTGGAATTCTATAGGGCATATTATCAAGCCCCTTATCGCCGCTTTAGCGGCAGTTTCCTGCCGCTCCTTGATAATATGGCCCGAAATGTCTCCCTGTTTCAATGAAGGGCTATACTTGTAAGCTCCATTGAGACTTGTCCTTTTGAGGCTGATATGAAGACAAAGGAAAACAAGCATTGACAAAACTAATAGGTCAGATCTTTGTAAGGTGGTGCAATGCTTATTTTACTTTGTTTATTTTTTCATTGTAAACATATACCATAAAAAAGGAACTAATTTATGTAGCTGTTGAACTACAATTTTTTTAAACAAGTAGTTCAGTTGTTGCAAACATTCCTTTTCGTATTCCTATTCTTAATCTAATTTTTATTCTTATTCTTATGCTTATTGTTATTTTTATTATTATTCTCATTCTCATTCCCATTCTTATTCTCATTCTCATTCTCGTTCTCATTCCTGTTCTCATTCTCATTCCCATTCTTCTTCTTCTTCTCAATCTTCTTCTTCTTATTATTATTATTATTAGTAGTAGTAGAAATTGTAATTGTATTTATATAGCACTTACTTCTCCTGACGAGGCGTTGAAGCGATTTTCGGTGAATAGCATACTACTCCGGAACCCAAAAGTGGATTAGTGGGGGATAAGTAATGGGAAATATTAATTGTTATTGGTAGTGGTAGACATGGAAGACTATAAGTTGAATGAAAGATATAGAGGATGGATAAAGGAGGGAAGAGTTTAGAAAGGATTATTTGGGAGTTCTAGCAGTGAAAGAGGATTAGAATGAGTCAGAGAGCGTGATAGTTGGATGAATGGGATTAAGGTTGGGTAGAGAAGGGGAGAATTTGGAAAGAGGTGTTTGGGAGTTCATATCAGTAAAAGAGGTTTGTGATTAGTCAATGAGTGGAGGTAGGGGATATTTTGAAAGCGGAATAGGATGAGTCATAGAGTAGTGATTTGACAAGGTCTGGGGAGATTACTTAACTTTTTCTTCTCTGTAGTGAGAGGAAAATATATAAATATGTAAATATATGACCACACATAAGAAGTAAATGTACATAGAAATTTTAACAAGATACACATATATTGTGCATTCCGTGCTGCATGTTACCAGACGAACCGCAGCCCAAGTCTGTACCTGCCTTAGGGCATCTCGCCCAGGTTAGAGGTGTTCCAGTGGGGTACTAGGGCCAGTTTTCAGGTGTGGGTAGCCATTCTAGCCCCAGGCAGAGTCTGTGGGCTATGAGCCATTCAAGCCTGCCGGCCTTAGGAATCAGTTCTTCTTCCTCTTGGCGCCCAGCAGGAGAGTTCCAATGTGGACAGGGGTATTTGCCTCTTTTCTCAAAACTCCTTTCTTTGGCCTGTGGCAGGAGGCTGAGGCGGGAGCTGTACACTCTGTGGCATTGGTGCTGGTAACGCAGGAGATTCTGGTGAACTGACGAGCGGTCATTTGGGGAACTTGGTCTCATGAGCTTGTGTCGCACTGACATCATAGAGTGCAGCAGAGGCTAAGGTTGTAGGCCCCTTTTGGTGGTGTGGAGGCAACTGGCATTTGATCAGTGTGGCTTGTGGCCCTGGAGGAGAGCCCACTCTTGCACATAATTCCAGCTGTTGACAACCACTCACTACTTGGTTGCCTTTTGGAAGCCTGGACTTGGACTCCCTCCGCTACCTGCCAAGAGGTGAAGTGGAAGTTTCGTGTGAATACGAGGATTCTGAAGAAATTGCACCCTGGGACAGCAATTCCTCATCCACTAAACAAAACCCAAATGTAAGAAAATCACTTTGCAGTGCTAGAAGCTCCCACCATCAACGCTTTAAATCCCACCCAGCTATTACTGGGTTTCTTTGGAAAATGCCCAAAATTGCCTCAGAAGTGGCAACAGACAATTCTAGGCATGGTTCTGCCACTTTACCACTTTTAGCTTCATCCTCTTCTCTGGCCCACAAACATTTTAAGAGGAATATTGTTGTCGCTGGGGCGTTGATGGTTGGAGGTCTTCAGGGGGGTCCAGTCCATCTCCTTCCTTCTGCTCTTTCAGGTTCTGCTGTGGGATCCTCCGCTGCTGTGCAGTCATTGTCCCGCAATCTCTCCAATAGGAGTTTGAATGATTGTTGTTGTCCAAGCTCGTCTCTGGAGAGAGGCGACCATGGGGTGTTGGGTGCTGTCTCAGTTCCTGATGAACCTCCGGGAAGTGAAACCAGTGTGGGCGCAGGGACAGCGGCCTACAAAGAGGTGGTGATTGGGGAAGATTTCACTCTCTGGACATTAACCCGCATACGGCGGGTAAGGGGAGTTCTCCCAATTGGGGTCCCTTGCTAAAAACGACAGACAAATGGAGAGTACTTAATTTAATTCCCCTCCTCTAGCTCTCTGTGTCCTTCTTTGCCTCTATTATATTGCAGTTATACTCACTTGGAGGATTCAATCCCTGAGCTAGATCATGACGTTTTCTTTCCGTGCACACAATTGAATACTGTAAATGGAGGGGAGGGTACTCCATCTGATATTCTATTTTGCAATAAAAAGATTCTATTTTCCATTTTGTCTTTATTGGAAAAATCTGTGCTAAGTTCCAACCACGTTCTGGAAATGATGTCTGCAATTTTGGTTTCAGTGCGGAATGCAAGTTTGACCACTCCAAATCAAAATCAGCAGTGAATCCCTCTAAAGAGTACTTTGCGAAACAAAAAATCCAAAATATTTGTGCCTTTCGATGGGCTTAGAGCTGCTTCTGTTCAAGCTGGTTCATCACTATGTGAAATGACTGTCCCTAAAATAAGCTTGCATTCTTGAAAATGAAGAGCTATGTTTAAATATGTTGTTTGGGGATCCAGACCAGGGCTCCTCCCTGGGTAAAGCTAAGCTAGAGATCTTCCCAGTGTTCAAAAAGTGGATATAAAAGGCACAAAAAAAACTGGGTAAGGAAATGGATCAGTTCTGTAGTCGGGCAGAGAGGGGGGAATGGGGTGCTGGCAATTGCCAGTACTTCGACTGCTGCGTCTCACACTGTGCCTGTGGCAAGTGGGGCGTCATGCAGGGCTTGAAAGGTGGGTAAGGAGGAGTATCTTACAAGGATCCAGAAGGGAATAATCAAGAAAAAGAAAAAGAAAAGAATCAGAAGATTCCCTAAACGGAAAGTGAAAAGATTGTTTTTCCCCGGGGTAGTGATATGCAGAAGTCAAGGGTGGTAAGTTTGCTGAAATTCCCCACTGAAGGTTGTGTTCTGAGTGCTCCCACTACACAGAACTCCCAGAATGAGGATCTTAGTGGGGTGGATGCAAGATCTGGTGTAGTGCTCCAAATCGACCGCCCCCCTCTTGTCAGGGATCTTCAATTCCTGTTTCCAATACTCTGTCTGTGCCCCTGGGAGTGGGAGGAGGAACGGGAATTGGGGTCCCTTTGCCCTCATTGGAGTTAGGGCTCAGGGAAGTTAGCAATCTGGATGGCTGGATTTGAGTGAAAAGCCCCACTTAGGAGGGTGAAATAAGGGTTATAAGGAGTCCAATTTTCTGAGTGTGAGAAATGTAGATCTCAGCTGTACTGAAGCATTTGTCTCGCACCCTCACTCCTGACGTAACCATGGGGCACACAGTTTTTGCCAGAGGGATAGGGAACCTCTATGTCCTCCCTCAATAGGCCATCTGCAATGAACTGGTGGGGTACAGAACGTTTTGTCTTCTGTTTTGGATTTTTTCTGGATTTTTGACAATGAAACTCCTCCGGTTAACAGAAGTTCCATTCTTAATGTCTTTTCGGAGATTTATGCTTTAAAGCTGGTTGAAAGCTGTGACATAGCAACATAATGATTTACTCGCTTGCTCAATCCCCTACTCCATAGTCACCTTTGGCTCCCTGTTATTGCAAATTTGGTTGTTCAGAATTGTGAGTACTTCCTTAAACGATGAATTGATGTTGTCTCTATTGTCGAGCACTGGAAACCCTCGATCCAATAATCTTTGATCCAACAACTGAATGGTCTGAGAGCATTCAATTTAATGATGAGTAATACAGTGGGGCCTGACTCTGATTATATCCATGGGAACCCCAAAGATATTGTCATTTTACTAGGACAAGGGGGTCAAATAATTAACATGGAGGGGGAGCCTGTAATCTATCCCCTGTCTACTTATTGAAGGACGATCCTGACCAGTGGAGTAGGATAGCGGGCACTTTGAATAATACTCGCCCTGTATCTAGGAGCAAGGAACCCTTGAGGTAGCCATGCTGGGTTACTCCTGACGTGCCTACAGGAAACTTGGTTGTGTAGAGAGTTCGATTACAGTGGTTATTTTGCATTTTCTTGTAATGCAAGATATTCTGCCGGGAACACACTAGAGGGGAGTGGCAATTCTGCTCAAAAACACAGTTAATTGGAATCATATGGTTCATATGCATCCCTCAAATCTGTGTTTATATCTGAAGATGGCCTGTCTGGGATCAAACGGTTGTCCATTGTTCTTTTTATTCGCAAACATGTTCATTCCAGGGAAACCTTTTGATCATTTGGTTTTGTTCTTTCTTCTCCTGGGCTATAGTCATGGGAGATCTAAATACCAAAGTGTCCAATTCTGCCTCTGCAATCTTTGTCAATGTCGACAAAGAAGAAATATGGTCCATTCCTGAGATTCTGTTACCTGATATTATCAAAATGGACAAACGTGGGTTCTTTCTCCTTGCGACTCTTAGAAGATTTGATATGATCATATTAAATAGGAGGACCCCTGTAGGTAAAGCCGTTTCATATACCTTTCATGCCCCTTCTACTCAGAGTTTACTCAATTATGTAGTAGTCTCTTTTCAAATGTTTTGGGTTGTGTGAGAAATGCACGGTTTTTCCTGCTGAAGTGAGTGACCATAGTATAGTTGGTACATCTGTGGCCTTTACCCTTCAGGAGTTGATCTCTGGAAACTCCTGTCTGGGTATGATTGGTTTCAATAGGTTGAATGGTTGTTCCTTTTGGACAACCAAGAATATGGTTGCCGCTAGCCTTAAAATTAAGGACGTTTGTGATGATCTGGGGAGGCTTGCCTGTAGTGATCCAATTCCTCTTTTGGAATCCCATATGGAAGAGTTTTGTTAATTAAGCTCCAGGCAAGTCGGTCCTTGGTTGTCGGAAAAGTGCAAATCTTCACTGAAAGCAATAAATCAGGAAATAAACCTACAAATACAAAAACAACATTTGCTGCTTTCTTTGGGTTGTCAGCTTGAAATTTACAGTCTTAAATGGTTAAGAAATCATTGTAAACTCTTTGAAAGTAGAAGGGAATGGGACTCAAAATGGATCAATCTAAGAGAGGCTGCAATGGTTAAAGACAGCAGGAAGTATTGGCGTTTGATGGTGAATACTGTGACTCTAAGGTGAAGGCGTAGGCATTTCCGATCCCTGAAAATGTTTTGGTGGATTATTTTTCCCAATTGTATGCAAGTAGTACCAAGTTAGCCTTCCCCGTGACTCTTTGTGCATATGAGCTAGCATACTTGGTGTTTAATGCCCCCTCTTTGGATGAGATAGTGGCATTTATAAAGAATTCCAGAACTTCTGGTGCTTTGGGGCATGATGAGGTCCCCATGGCAGTTATTATAAAGGAGGAGGTAGCCTGGGGATATTTCCTTGCCCACTGTTTAATTATTGTTATCGTTCAGGGAAAATCCTCCAGTCATGGAAGGGGAGTGTCATCATCCTGTTGCATAAGAAGGACCCCAAATCCTCCTCGGCAAGTTGTAGACAGATCGCTTTGCTGGATGCTTCTGGCAAATTATTTGCAGCGAGATTACTTAGTAATTTAGAGCAGTGGGCTCAAGATCAGAACATCATTCACCCGGAACAAGCTGGTTTTAGAAGTTAAACAGTACTCCGGACAATATCTCAGTCCTGCAAACGGTAGTGGTAAAATAGGCCTTCTCTCATGGTATGCCAGTATATATGGCGTTCATTGATTTCTCCACAGAGTTTGATAGAGACGATCACCAAACGCTGTGGAGAAAGCTTTTCTTTCTGGGTGTTCCCCACCATCCCTTGGGTCTTATTATGGAATTACGCATGGATACTTGGTGTCACATTCTGATGGGAGAGACACAGGGTCTATACCACAAGGTAAAAACCCATAGCAGTCTTAAGAAAGGTTGTCTACTGGCCCCCCTTTTGGTTTCTTTATAGTGTTTCGACCTTCCAGGCACCGTAAACCAAGTGAGAGGTGACCCCACCAGAATTGGCACAATGTCCATTGGCCCCCTACTGTATGCCAATGATGTTGCTATTTTGAACTTAACACCCATCAGTTTGCAACGTCGTCTAGAAGCTCTATCTAAGTATGTTGAAACCCATTTTCTGAACATCAATGTTTCTAAAAGCAAAGTTTTGATCTTTCGTAAGAATGGATTAAGACTAAGGAGGAGCTTTCTATTGTATTTGGGTACTGATAAACTGGAAATAGTGGATTTGTAACTTTATCTTGGGAAGGTCTTCTACAAGATTGGGCGGGATGTTGATCACATGAAACTGTGTATGAGTAGAGCCCTCTCTCAGGCTAATGCTCTGTATAGAATTTATAAAATTTGTGGGAGGTGTCATTTTGGACATTTCTTGTCTGTTTACAGGGCCAAAATCCCCTCCTCCTTGTGCTATGCTTGTGAAGTATTTGATCTACTAAGAATTCGTCAAATGTGTAAATTGAATACCATTGCTGCCCCCATGTTATGCGCCTGGAGGTTGGTTTACTATCCTCATTTGCCTTCTCCCTGGCCGCTGTACTGAGGTGGGGAAACTCTGTCTTAGGTGGACAGGAGGGAACATTAGGGCAGATTTGAGGGTCGAAATGTTCTCCCTGTTGAAAGAACGGAGTGCGTTTTTAGGTCCTTTGAGCGGGCAAATATAATTTTTGGGGTTAAATTGAATATTGATTCTTTTATGCCCAAGTCTGCCTTGAAGAGCCTCATAAAGGGTTCCATGACTAAACTGAGCCTGCCCAGAGACATTGCACTAAGCCAGTCAAATCCACAAAATCAAGTGGTGTGCAAGAGCTATCTGGGGAACAAACCTCAGCCCTATTTAGTATGGAATTTGCCTCATGGGATCAGAAGGTTTATCTTATTGATGAGATTGAATTGGCTCCCTTTACGGGTGATTACTGTTTTTGGGATAATATCCCAAAAACGGATAGAAGATGCAAGTTGTGCCAGCTATCTATCCAGGATCTTAACCATGTACTATTTATGTGCCATGTGTTTCAGATTGCTCATCGTCATTTTTTAAGACCTATGTTTATTAAATTTAACATATATTCCACCTTGAAGGCCTGCAAATTTGTTCTGCCCCCAAATGAAATGATTTGTTGTAAAATTTACCAATTTGTTACATCTTTTTTGAATATTTATGAGGGTTTCTGTTGCTACCCTTAGTCATGTGATACTGGTAATTCCAATTCTGTGCTTTTTAGCAGCTATTTTTTAAGGTTGTATTCATAAGATTGCCCCAAGCATTACTTGCACTTTGTTTATTGCGCCACGCACGATGCACTGTATAATGGTCCAACTATGCAGTTTTGAAGTGAGCACAAAATGCCTTCCACGTGTCATAAACTGAAATATGGTGTTTTATGGAGTTATGAATGCTGTTATTTTTTATACGATAGTCACTGTGTTCTCATTGGAAGGATGCAACAGATTGGAGGCTTTATATCTTTTTAATTGTGGATTTTAATATGTAGAATGTATTACTGTTTTAGATAATGTGATGCTCCCTAGGAGTTCTGTATCATAATAAAGGGAAATGGACAATTGAATTGATCTACTTATATATGGATATAATGATAAAGTTATAAATATATCTATGTGTATATAATATTTCTTATTAATTTTTTAATGTATTTATTTATGTATCTATTTATTTACTTTAATGCCTCTAGTAAGTATATATATATATATATATATATATATGACGAATGTTCGCAAAATTTTCAAAACTAATGGCCCGCCCCGGTCAGCTCCTGTCTTGAAAGTTTCGGGGTGATTCGTCAAGCGGGGCCGAGAAAAAGGGGGTCCCAAAACACGTTTTCTCCATGTTAATTTCCATAGGAATTTTGAAACAGGTTACAGCTCGAACTGCTGAACGGAATTACACCAAATTTGGCAAAAGGTAGCCCTTGGTTCAGAAAGAGACCTTTTTTTTAAATGGTGTAAATCTGTTCAGTAGTTCCTGAGAAATTAAAAAAGAAAAATATCGATATCTGAGCACCGAGGAGGAGTCGCGAACCCTCCCGGGCACGAGCTTCACTCTGATTGGCTGCTAACACTCCAAACCAGGAAGTGTTGGCAGCCATCTTGTGACTCGGTTAAAGGGGAGAAAAAGTGAAAAATGAAGAAAAGGGGGCAGGGTAGAAACACAATGACCCCTAGGGCTGCTCAGGGGAACCACAAGGCCCAAAAATGCATTTTTTAAAAGCAGCCGAATTCACGCTGGGTGCGCGAATCCGGCCGAAAAAAATTAACAAACACAAAGTGCGGAGTCCCATGCTTCGTTTCTTAAAGCCCCCGGGTGGGCCAGGTCCCGGGGGCAATGCCAAATTAATTTGCGGGGGCCCACAGGGGCCACTGCAGCCCCGATGGGCCGCCACCTCCCCAGGGCTTTGTTTTATAAATGTGTGGGGGGGCTCCTGCCCCCCCACACTGCCCCGGGGACCACCACCTCCCGGGGCACTGTTCAATTATATGCGGGGGCCTCACGGGCCCCCCCAAGCCCTGGGGACCGCCACCTCCCCGGGGATTAATTAAAAAAATTAAAGTGTGGGGGGGCTCCTGCCCCCTCCCACACTGCCCCGGGGACCACCACCTCCCCGGTGCACTAATTATGTGAATGCAAGGCTCCGTTGCGGACCCCCGGCCCCGGGGACCATCACCTCCCCTGGGCTTTGAAAATGATGGGAGGGGGGCCCCGCGGACCCCCTCCAGGAGCCCTTGATGACCCTGGGGACCACCACCCCCAGGGCTGGCTCCTGCAATGTCCGGGGGTGCCTACCACCGGGACATTGCTGTTTGCTATGACAGGGCGGGAGCACGGCTCCCACACTGTCATAGCATACTCTGCTTTGCTTCGTTGAAGCGAGAGCAGGAAAACCTGCTCTCGCTTCAACGAAGCAAAGCAGGATTGCTTTTAAGCAAGGCTTGAAAGGTGGGTAAGGAGGAGTATCTTACAAGGAGCCAGAAGGGAATAATCAAGAAAAAGAAAAAGAAAAGAATCAGAAGATTCCCTAAACGGAAAGTGAAAAGATTGTTTTTCCCCGGGGTAGTGATATGCAGAAGTCAAGGGTGGTAAGTTTGCTGAAATTCCCCACTGAAGGTTGTGTTCTGAGTGCTCCCACTACACAGAACTCCCAGAATGAGGATATTAGTGGGGTGGATGCAAGATCTGGTGTAGTGCTCCAAATCGACCGCCCCCCTCTTGTCAGGGATCTTCAATTCCTGTTTCCAATACTCTGTCTGTGCCCCTGGGAGTGGGAGGAGGAACGGGAATTGGGGTCCCTTTGCCCTCATTGGAGTTAGGGCTCAGGGAAGTTAGCAATCTGGATGGCTGGATTTGAGTGAAAAGCCCCACTTAGGAGGGTAAAATAAGGGTTATAAGGAGTCCAATTTTCTGAGTGTGAGAAATGTAGATCTCAGCTGTACTGAAGCATTTGTCTCGCACCCTCACTCCTGACTTAACCATGGGGCACACAGTTTTTGCCAGAGGGATAGGGAACCTCTATGTCCTCCCTCAATAGGCCCTCTGCAATGAACTGGTGGGGTACAGAACGTTTTGTCTTCTGTTTTGGATTTTTTCTGGATTTTTGACAATGAAACTCCTCCGGTTAACAGAAGTTCCATTCTTAATGTCTTTTCGGAGATTTATGCTTTAAAGCTGGTTGAAAGCTGTGACATAGCAACATAATGATTTACTCGCTTGCTCAATCCCCTACTCCATAGTCACCTTTGGCTCCCTGTTATTGCAAATTTGGTTGTTCAGAATTGTGAGTACTTCCTTAAACGATGAATTGATGTTGTCTCTATTGTTGAGCACTGGAAACCCTCGATCCAATAATCTTTGATCCAACAACTGAATGGTCTGAGAGCATTCAATTTAATGATGAGTAATACAGTGGGGCCTGACTCTGATTATATCCATGGGAACCCCAAAGATATTGTCATTTTACTAGGACAAGGGGGTCAAATAATTAACATGGAGGGGGAGCCTGTAATCTATCCCCTGTCTACTTATTGAAGGCCGATCCTGACCAGTGGAGTAGGATAGCGGGCACTTTGAATAATACTCGCCCTGTATCTAGGAGCAAGGAACCCTTGAGGTAGCCATGCTGGGTTACTCCTGACGTGCCTACAGGAAACTTGGTTGTGTACAGAGTTCGATTACAGTGGTTATTTTGCATTTTCTTGTAATGCAAGATATTCTGCCGGGAACACACTAGAGGGGAGTGGCAATTCTGCTCAAAAACACAGTTAATTGGAATCATATGGTTCATATGCATCCCTCAAATCTGTGTTTATATCTGAAGATGGCCTGTCTGGGATCAAACGGTTGTCCATTGTTCTTTTTATTCGCAAACATGTTCATTCCAGGGAAACCTTTTGATCATTTGGTTTTGTTCTTTCTTCTCCTTCATTTATGATATTGCCACCAGGGAAGAATTCCCCTGGGCTATAGTCATGGGAGATCTAAATACCAAAGTGTCCAATTCTGCCTCTGCAATCTTTGTCAATGTCGACAAAGAAGAAATATGGTCCATTCCTGAGATTCTGTTACCTGATATTATCAAAATGGACAAACGTGGGTTCTTTCTCCTTGCGACTCTTAGAAGATTTGATATGATCATATTAAATAGGAGGACCCCTGTAGGTAAAGCCGTTTCATATACCTTTCATGCCCCTTCTACTCAGAGTTTACTCAATTATGTAGTAGTCTCTTTTCAAATGTTTTGGGTTGTGTGAGAAATGCACGGTTTTTCCTGCTGAAGTGAGTGACCATAGTATAGTTGGTACATCTGTGGCCTTTACCCTTCAGGAGTTGATCTCTGGAAACTCCTGTCTGGGTATGATTGGTTTCAATAGGTTGAATGGTTGTTCCTTTTGGACAACCAAGAATATGGTTGCCGCTAGCCTTAAAATTAAGGACGTTTGTGATGATCTGGGGAGGCTTGCCTGTAGTGATCCAATTCCTCTTTTGGAATCCCATATGGAAGAGTTTTGTTAATTAAGCTCCAGGCAAGTCGGTCCTTGGTTGTCGGAAAAGTGCAAATCTTCACTGAAAGCAATAAATCAGGAAATAAACCTACAAATACAAAAACAACATTTGCTGCTTTCTTTGGGTTGTCAGCTTGAAATTTACAGTCTTAAATGGTTAAGAAATCATTGTAAACTCTTTGAAAGTAGAAGGGAATGGGACTCAAAATGGATCAATCTAAGAGAGGCTGCAATGGTTAAAGACAGCAGGAAGTATTGGCGTTTGATGGTGAATACTGTGACTCTAAGGTGAAGGCGTAGGCATTTCCGATCCCTGAAAATGTTTTGGTGGATTATATTTCCCAATTGTATGCGAGTAGTACCAAGTTAGCCTTCCCCGTGACTCTTTGTGCATATGAGCTAGCATACTTGGTGTTTAATGCCCCCTCTTTGGATGAGATAGTGGCATTTATAAAGAATTCCAGAACTTCTGGTGCTTTGGGGCATGATGAGGTCCCCATGGCAGTTATTATAAAGGAGGATGTAGCCTGGGGATATTTCCTTGCCCAATGTTTAATTATTGTTATCGTTCAGGGAAAATCCTCCAGTCATGGAAGGGGAGTGTCATCATCCTGTTGCATAAGAAGGACCCCAAATCCTCCTCGGCAAGTTGTAGACAGATCGCTTTGCTGGATGCTTCTGGCAAATTATTTGCAGCGAGATTACTTAGTAATTTAGAGCAGTGGGCTCAAGATCAGAACATCATTCACCCGGAACAAGCTGGTTTTAGAAGTTAAACAGTACTCCGGATAATATCTCAGTCCTGCAAACGGTAGTGGAAAAATAGGCCTTCTCTCATGGTATGCCAGTATATATGGCGTTCATTGATTTCTCCACAGAGTTTGATAGAGACGATCACCAAACGCTGTGGAGAAAGCTTTTCTTTCTGGGTGTTCCCCACCATCCCTTGGGTCTTATTATGGAATTACGCATGGATACTTGGTGTCACATTCTGATGGGAGAGACACAGGGTCTATACCACAAGGTAAAAACCCATAGCAGTCTTAAGAAAGGTTGTCTACTGGCCCCCCTTTTGGTTTCTTTATAGTGTTTCGACCTTCCAGGCACCGTAAACCAAGTGAGAGGTGACCCCCCCAGAATTGGTACAATGTCCATTGGCCCCCTACTGTATGCCAATGATGTTGCTATTTTGAACTTAACACCCATCAGTTTGCAACGTCATCTAGAAGCTCTATCTAAGTATGTTGAAACCCATTTTCTGAACATCAATGTTTCTAAAAGCAAAGTTTTGATCTTTCGTAAGAATGGATTAAGACTAAGGAGGAGCTTTCTATTGTATTTGGGTACTGATAAACTTGAAATAGTGGATTTGTAACTTTATCTTGGGAAGGTCTTCTACAAGATTGGGCGGGATGTTGATCACATGAAACTGTGTATGAGTAGAGCCCTCTCTCAGGCTAATGCTCTGTATAGAATTTATAAAATTTGTGGGAGGTGTCATTTTGGACATTTCTTGTCTGTTTACAGGGCCAAAATCCCCTCCTCCTTGTGCTATGCTTGTGAAGTATTTGATCTACTAAGAATTCGTCAAATGTGTAAATTGAATACCATTGCTGCCCCCATGTTATGCGCCTGGAGGTTGGTTTACTATCCTCATTTGCCTTCTCCCTGGCCGCTGTACTGAGGTGGGGAAACTCTGTCTTAGGTGGACAGGAGGGAACATTAGGGCAGATTTGAGGGTCGAAATGTTCTCCCTGTTGAAAGAACGGAGTGCGTTTTTAGGTCCTTTGAGCGGGCAAATATAATTTTTGGGGTTAAATTGAATATTGATTCTTTTATGCCCAAGTCTGCCTTGAAGAGCCTCATAAAGGGTTCCATGACTAAACTGAGCCTGCCCAGAGACATTGCACTAAGCCAGTCAAATCCACAAAATCAAGTGGTGTGCAAGAGCTATCTGGGGAACAAACCTCAGCCCTATTTAGTATGGAATTTGCCTCATGGGATCAGAAGGTTTATCTTATTGATGAGATTGAATTGGCTCCCTTTACGGGTGATTACTGTTTTTTGGGATAATATCCCAAAAACGGATAGAAGATGCAAGTTGTGCCAGCTATCTATCCAGGATCTTAACCATGTACTATTTATGTGCCATGTGTTTCAGATTGCTCATCGTCATTTTTTAAGACCTATGTTTATTAAATTTAACATATATTCCACCTTGAAGGCCTGCAAATTTGTTCTGCCCCCCAAATGAAATGATTTGTTGTAAAATTTACCAATTTGTTACATCTTTTTTGAATATTTATGAGGGTTTCTGTTGCTACCCTTAGTCATGTGATACTGGTAATTCCAATTCTGTGCTTTTTAGCAGCTATTTTTTAAGGTTGTATTCATAAGATTGCCCCAAGCATTACTTGCACTTTGTTTATTGCGCCACGCACGATGCACTGTATAATGGTCCAACTATGCAGTTTTGAAGTGAGCACAAAATGCCTTCCACGTGTCATAAACTGAAATATGGTGTTTTATGGAGTTATGAATGCTGTTATTTTTTATACGATAGTCACTGTGTTCTCATTGGAAGGATGCAACAGATTGGAGGCTTTATATCTTTTTAATTGTGGATTTTAATATGTAGAATGTATTACTGTTTTAGATAATGTGATGCTCCCTAGGAGTTCTGTATCATAATAAAGGGAAATGGACAATTGAATTGATCTACTTATATATGGATATAATGATAAAGTTATAAATATATCTATGTGTATATAATATTTCTTATTAATTTTTTAATGTATTTATTTATGTATCTATTTATTTACTTTAATGCCTCTAGTAAGTATATATATATATATATGACGAATGTTCGCAAAATTTTCAAAACTAATGGCCCGCCCCGGTCAGCTCCTGTCTTGAAAGTTTCGGGGTGATTCGTCAAGCGGGGCCGAGAAAAAGGGGGTCCCAAAACACGTTTTCTCCATGTTAATTTCCATAGGAATTTTGAAACAGGTTACAGCCCGAACTGCTGAACGGAATTACACCAAATTTGGCAAAAAGGTAGCCCTTGGTTCAGAAAGAGACCTTTTTTTTAAATGGTGTAAATCTGTTCAGTAGTTCCTGAGAAATTAAAAAAAGAAAAATATCGTTATCTGAGCACCAAGGAGGAGTCGCGAACCCTCCCGGGCACAAGCTTCACTCTGATTGGCTGCTAACACTCCAAACCAGGAAGTGTTGGCAGCCATCTTGTGACTCGGTTAAAGGGGGAGAAAAAGTGAAAAATGAAGAAAAGGGGGCAGGGTAGAAACACAATGACCCCTAGGGCTGCTCAGGGGGAACCACAAGGCCCAAAAATGCATTTTTTTTAAAAAAGCAGCCGAATTCACGCTGGGTGCGCGAATCCGGCCGAAAAAAATTAACAAACACAAAGTGCGGAGTCCCATGCTTCGTTTCTTAAAGCCCCCGGGTGGGCCAGGTCCCGGAGGCAATGCCAAATTAATTTGCGGGGGCCCACAGGGGCCACTGCAGCCCCGATGGGCCGCCACCTCCCCAGGGCTTTGTTTTATAAATGTGTGGGGGGGCTCTTGCCCCCCCACACTGCCCCGGGGACCACCACCTCCCGGGGCACTGTTCAATTATATGCGGGGGCCTCACGGGCCCCCCCAAGCCCTGGGGACCGCCACCTCCCCGGGGATTAATTAAAAAAATTAAAGTGTGGGGGGGCTCCTGCCCCCTCCCACACTGCCCCGGGGACCACCACCTCCCCGGTGCACTAATTATGTGAATGCGGGGCTCCGTTGCGGACCCCCGGCCCCGGGGACCATCACCTCCCCTGGGCTTTGAAAATGATGGGAGGGGGGCCCCGCGGCCCCCCTCCAGGAGCCCTTGATGACCCTGGGGACCACCACCCCCAGGGCTGGCTCCTGCAATGTCTGGGGGTGCCCACCACCGGGACATTGCTGTTTGCTATGACAGGGCGGGAGCACGGCTCCCACCCTGTGATAGCATACTCTGCTTTGCTTCGTTGAAGCGAGAGCAGGAAAACCTGCTCTCGCTTCAACGAAGCAAAGCAGGATTGCTTTTAAGCAAGGGGAACTGCATGTCAGCAGCTCCCCTTGCTCAAAAGCAATGCCGGCTCCCGCAGGAGGCGGGGAGCCGGCGGGACTGTGGGGGCATTGGGGCCCCCCCACGGTCCCCAATGCAAAGGGCCGGTCCTGGGGGATGGGGACCCCGGGGCCAGAAGTGGCCCGGGAGGGGGGCCACTCGGCCCCCCTCCCATTTAAATAAAAAAAAAAAAATGAAAAGGCCGGCCCCGGGGGATGGGGTCCCCGGGGCCTGTAATAGCCTAGGGAAGCGGGGCCACGCGGCCCCCTTCTATTGCCTCTTTCTGCACCTCTCTTGCTTCTTTCTGCACATCACGTGCCTCTTTCAGCACTTCTGTTGCTTTTTTCTACAGATCTATTGCCGCTTTCTGCACCTCACTTGCCTCTTGCAGCACCTCTGTTGCTTTTTACTGCAGATCTCTTGCCTCTTTCTGCACCCCTCTTTTCTCTTACTGCACCTCTCTTGCCTCTATCTGCACCCCTGTTACCTCTTTCTGCACCTTTCCTGCCTGTTTCTGCACCTCTCTTGCCTCTTTCTGTACTTCTGTTGCCTCTTTCTGCACTTCTCTTGCTCTTTCTGCACCCTTCACACCTCTTTCAGCACCACTGTTACTTCTTTCTGCACTTCTCTTCCTTCTTTCTGCACCCTTGCTGCCTCTTTCTGTACCACTCTTGCCTCTTTGTGCACCTCTCTTCCCTCTTTGTGCAACTTTGTTGCCTCTTTCTACACCTCTGTTGGTTCTTTCTGCACTGCTCTTGCTTCTTTCTGTACCTTACTTGCCTCTTTCTGTACTTCTCCTGCTTCTTTCTACACCTCTGTTGATTCTTTCAGCAATTCTCTTGCCTCTTTCTGCAGTTCTCTTCCTTCTTTCTGCACCCCTCCTGCCTCTTTCTGTACCTCTCTTGCCTCTTTGTGCACCTCTCCTACCTGTTTCTGCACCCCTCTTGCCTCTTTTTGCACCTCTGTTGGTTCTTTCTGCACTGCTCTTGCTTCTCTCTGCACCTCACTTGCCTCTTTTTGCACTTCTCTTGGTTATTTCTAAACCTCTGTTGCTTCTTTCAGCAATTCTCTTGCCTCTTTCTGCACTTCTCTTGCTTGTTTCTGTACCACTCTTGCCTCTTTCGGCACCGCTGTTGCTTCTTTCTGCACCCCTCCTGCCTCTTTCTGTACCCCTCTTCCATCTGTGCAACTCTCTTGCCTCTTTCTACACCTCTCTTCCCTCTTTCTGCACCACTCTTGCCTCTTTCTGCACTGTTCGCACCTCTTTCAGCACCTCTGTTTCTTCTTTCTGCACTTCTCTTCCTTCTTTCTTCACCCCTTCTGCCTCTTTCTGTACCTCTCTTGCCTCTTTGTGCACCTCTCCTACCTTTTTCTGCACCCCTCTTGCCTCTTTTTGCACCTCTGTTGGTTCTTTCTGCGCTGCTCTAGCTTATTTCTGCAGCTCACTTGCCTCCTTCTGTACTTCTCTTGCTTCTTTCTACAGCTCTGTTGCTTCTTTCAGCAATTCTCTTGCCTCTTTCTGCAGTTTTCTTCCTTCTTTCTGTACCCCTCCTGCCTCTTTCTATACCTCTCTTGCCTCTTTCTGCACCTCTCTTGCCTTTTTCTGCACTTCACTTGCTTCTTTCTGCACCTCTCTTGCCTCTTTCGGCACCTCTGTTGCTTCTTTCTGCACTTCTCTTTCCTCTTTCTGCACCTCTGATTTAGAGGTAGTTTTAATCCCCTGCCCTATTATGTACTAGGTGTAGGAGAGTAGGATCTGCTTCACATGGGTACCCCCACTTTTTGCTGATGCTTCACTGTTTTTCGACATTAGTCTGGCTGGGGCCCTGCTAATCAGAACCCCAGCCTAGCTGCTTCCTCTCTAAAATGGTTTCCATGTGTCTTAGGCACATCACTGATTGGAATCTGGAGTGCCCTTATAAGTCCCTAGTATATGGTATACTATGTACCAAGGGCATAGGTACCTCAGAGGCCTACCAGGGGCTGCAGCATGTATTATGCCACCCCTGGAAGGCCATCCAAACTGACACCACAGGTCTGCTACTGCAGCCTGGGTAAGGTGGTGCATGCACCCCTTACTGTGATATAGGTTACCTATATCACTAAATACATACACACATATACACCTATAAGTCACTCCTAAGGCAGGCCTTATCAATCCTAAAGGCAGAGTGCATGGTTCCTATGTGAGAGGGTGCCCCTGCATGAGCAGGGCCCCTCTGCAGCGTTCGGAGACCCTTCTCTGATGCTGTTTGTAGTGCAGCCTGACCATATACTCTTAAGCGCATTATAACCTCACGTTAAATGCTAACTTTGGAATGGCTGCACCTAAACATGTCGTGTTTGGTGTCAAACATCTTGGAATACTACCCCCCCGCCAATTCTGGTGGCGGGGGTAGCATTCCACCCTTCTAGAGGGAAAGACATGTTAACTCTGGCTAGCCCAGTAACTTCTTTCCAAAGCCCTGGCATCACAAAATGGATGCTGCTGCCACAGACACGAGTCTGGCCTCCTGCTGCTGGACGAAACTCCGGCAGGGGAGGCCTGGACAATAGGTTTCCTGTCCCAGGGAGGTGTGACCACCTCCCCAGACAGGATAATGTGTATTGGGGCTGGGCGGGAGCACTTTCGGGTGCTTTGAAGTCCTGCACTGGGGGCACACTTGGTGTCCCTGTGCATACCCCAGTTCAAACCGGATCAGGGGCTTGCAGCCCCTGCTTTGGCGCAAACTGGACAAAGGGAAAGGGGTGTAGCCACCCCTCTGCCCTGACCCACCCATAGGTGGGGCCACAGAGTAGTCCAACCCCTATACTTAGTATAAGTATAGGAACCCAGTCCTTAGGACTTTAGATTATCCCTGGACGAAACTCTGAAACTGAATCCTGGACCGTCGACGCTCTACTCACGATTAGAGGACAGAAGAATCTCTCTTGGGGTCAAGGAGTGACTCCCCTGCTTGGCAGGCACCAAAGAAGCATCTGTCCGGTTCGCATTTCTGAAGCTCCCGTCGGACGCCGAAGTCATCGCATCACCAGAGGTGGATTCTCAGACTTCCCCCAGGCTACCCTGAGTCCCCAGCAAAGCTGAGGCCCGTAGCTATCGTGGGTGACTTGAGACCGTGACCCCTAGACACCGAGCACATTTGCAAGTGCATCCTCTTCTTGGTCTCCCACGAAGACGTGCTTTAGGCTCCAAATAGCCCTAGCCTCCAGCACCAACTGCACCGAAGATCACTGGCCTCTACTCCACGAGTATCCTGTGAGCCAGATCCACGTACGACATCTTGAGGCTCCTTTGCGGTCACTAGCCCATTGGCTAGTAGCCCTTAACGAAGGCCAATCTTTTTTTTACTTGGCATCCTGGTTGCTCCAGGTCTGCCCTCACTTACCTTCGCTGGGTGAGTTCCCCAGACCTTGCTGGTCTGCACCATCGACGATCTTCCTCTGCATCGAGACTTGCCGTTGCCAAGGCTTGTTGGGTCCAATCCGGTCGCCGACACCTCAGCACTCGACAGACATGATGTACCAGCCAAAATCCTGCTCCTGGTCGCCGACAACGCCTCCTGGCCCTCGTGGCTGAAGATTCAAGATGACCATCAATGCACCTGAAGCACTCGACATCGGTGGGCATCTGTCCATCGCCTTCCTGGTCACTGGCTAGTGACCCAGACTCTGTCCCCTCTGCTTTCAGGTTCTTCAGAACTCCGATCCACTCTTGGATCCACCCGGACACTTTCCACTTGGTCGCCAGCAGCACTTTGCAGCAGATCGCCATTCAAATCGACGACGAAACCCGACCCCGAAAGGCACCTATGCACCCGGCTTCCCTGGGTGAGGTAACATGAGTACTCCGGTGCTCCCGTGGGTAGAGACTCTTCAAAGTCCTAGATCTCAAAGGGTTTGCTCCAAGTCCTCCTTTAAGTGTCCCTTTTCTTTATTTTCCCGATCACGACTTTCTCCATAGAAGTCAACGGCGTATCGCGGTTGTGTATTTACACTGCACGCGTCCCCGAGGGTCCCCTGTGTCACTACCTTGGGTGGTTCCTTGTGGTCCAAGCACTTCTAGAGGCTCTAGGCCTAGTGTCTAGTTCAGTCGTGGTTCTTATACCACTTTATTGGTATATGGTTTGGTACGCCCCTAGGGCCCAAACGTGTATTTGTGCTGTTACTGTGTTTAAATAACTTCTAACTTATGTACTTCGAACTCTAGCCTCATAAAGAGACTAGAGGGGTGTGTTTAGCAATAAATACATATATTTTGAATATATACCTGGTGTGGTGCTCTTTCATTTGATCACTCAAGAGATTATAGACTGGTAAAACAAGCTGCTTTACATTCCTTCAAGACTTAGCCTGAAGGCTGCTCTCCATAGCTACCACTAGGATAGCTTTCAATAAGGTTGTCTTTAACCTATCTCCAATAAGGGGTTGTTTGGACTGGTGCAAGGTGCCCACTATAATTAGTGGACAGCATATACCAGGCCAACTTCTCACATTGGTGTGCAGCGTGTGGGATTCCAGCTTGCTATTGTTTTACCAGATAATCTCAATTGAATTGATCAACTGAAAACCACTAAAGGTACCTAAGGTACATATAATTTAAGCTTAGAATACAGTAAGTTCTACTGAACTTAGAGTTGTGTGTTAAGGGATAGCACACCCTTTCTACAACTCAAGATAGTTTAGTAGGCCACACTAGAGTAGGTAGTGCATACACCACACCACACTAGTAATGTCTTTAAGGGTAGGATCTAAAGAATCCTTGCAGGAAGCCACTGAGCTTCCACCCTCCAAGTATGATACACTCCCATTCTTGGAATTGAGAGCTTTATGCAACTTGAGAAAAATAAGGACAGGCCAAAGCCCCACCACCCAACACCTTAAGGAGTTGTTGGTGGCTTATGACCTTAGTAAGCCCTTGGGGACTGAAGGGGTAGGAGCTGAGGGTGGGGCAGAAGATGAGGATGGGACCAGGGGTAGAAATACCCCCAGCCCCCCCTCTGAAACTGGCCAGGAGGGTGACAATGGCCCTGACCTGGATAACCCAATCCCTCCTGAGGAAGATGAAGAGGATGATCAGAATGATGCCCTCTTTGTCCCCCCAGGGAGGATTATGAGTGTGCCCAGGAAGTCTAGATCTCCTTCTCAGGAGTCTAACCACTCTGGCACCTCAGTAGGGAGCTCTGTCTCATCTCATAGCAGGGAATCCTCTCATGAGAGAAGAAAGAGGCTGATTCAATATGAGGAAGCTCAGCTTGAACTCAGAAGGAAGCAAGTAGCCTTAGACAGGGAGTCCCTAGATCTCTTTAGAGAGAAAAGAAAGTTGGGACTAGAGTCCCATGGTGGCAGCCATGTCCCTAGAGATAGGGAAAGGTCCTATGACCATAGGAACCTGAGCAAGATTGTCCCTCCCTATCAGAATGGGGATGACATCCACAAGTGGATAGCTGCTCTAGAGAGGGCCTGTAAGGTACAGAAGGTCCCTCAGGAGCAGTGGGCAGCAATCTTGTGGCTCTCCTTTGCAGACAAAGGTAGAGATAAGCTCCTCACTGTTAGAGAGGAGGATGCTGATAATTACAAGGTCTTGAAGAGTGCTCTTATTGATGGGTTTGGCCTAACCACTGAACAGTACAGGTTGAAGTTCAGAGATACCCAAAAAGCACAGACTCAAGACTGGGTAGACTATGTGGATTGTTCTGCCAAGGCTCTGGAAGGCTGGTTGATGGGCAGTAAGGTGTGTGACTTCTCAGGATTGTACAATCTGATAATGAGGGAGCAGATTCTTAATAACTGTCAAAATCAGCTGTTGCATCAATACCTGGTAGACTCTGATCTGACCTCTCCCCAAGAATTGGGAAAGAAGGCAGACAAATGGGTCAGAACCAGGGTGAAGCAGAAGGTACAGAACCAAGGTGGGGAAACCAAGAAGCAAGATGCTAAGAACTCTGAAAAGGGTGGGGAGAAGGGTAAAGATCAAAAGTCTTCATCAGGCCCCCAAAAATCTTCTTCTGGTGGGGATTCACAGTCTACCAAAGGGAAAGGCCAAAGAAAACCATGGTGCAAGGTCTGTAAGCAAAAGACCCACTGGACCAGTGATTGCACCAAGTCCAAAGACTCAAGTCCAGCACCCACCAATGCCCCTAAGGCACCTGTTCCCCCTAGTACAGTTGGTGGGAGTGCTCCAGCCAAGGGTTTAGTAGGGTTCACCCTGGGTACTGAGTTGGGCTCTGACCTAGTCAGAGAACTGACTCAGGCTGTGTTAGTCTGTGATGGGGGCATGGATGTGACCTCCACTGTGAGTCCCAGTAATCTGGGCAAGTACAGACAACAGCCTTTAATCAATGGACGTGAGGCTTTGGCATTTAGGGACACAGGGGCAAGTGTCACAATGGTGACACAAGACCTTGTGAATCCTGGGCAAGTTATACTTGGTGAGATGTACCAAGTGACCAATGCTAGCAATGTCAGAACAGACCATACTCTGGCAGTTGTTAACTTCTCCTGGGGAGGGGTAACTGGCCTTAAGAAGGTTGTGGTGAGTGCAAACCTACCAGTCGAATGCTTGCTTGGCAATGACTTAGAGACTTCTGCTTGGGCAGAAGTGGAGCTCAGGACCCATGCAGAAATGCTGGGGATCCCTGCAGATGTGTTTGCTGTGACCAGGTCACAAGCCAAAATGTCTAGCACTGAACAGGCCTTGGATTCTGGAAGAATGGACCAAGTGCCTTCCAAGAGGAGGAGTAGTAGGGTTAAGGCAGTGCCTTCCCCCTTGGCTCAGGAGGAGGATCAGTCCCTTGAGGGGGATGATCTCAGCCCTGAAGAAGGAACTGTCCCAGAGGAACTTGAACCTGACCAGGTTGAGTTCTTGGGGACAGGGGGACCTTCTAGGGCAGATCTGAGCCAGGAGCAGCAGAGCTGCCCCTCCCTTGAACCCCTCAGACAGCAAGCTGCTGCTGAGGCTGCTGGGAAAGCTAGTGGTCCCCATACAGTGTATTGGGATGATGGACTCCTGTACTCAGAGAGTAGAGACCCCAAGCCTGGTGCTACCAGGAGGTTGGTTATACCTCTGAAGTTCAGGGGCTTCCTATTGACCCTAGCCCATGATATTCCCTTGGCAGGTCACCTGGGCCAGAACAAGACTTGGAACAGAATTGTCCCTCACTTTCACTGGCCCCACATGTCTGAAGACAGCAAGGAGTTTTGTCGCTCCTGTGTAACCTGCCAAGCCAGTGGCAAGGCAGGTGGCACTACAAAGGCCCCTCTGATACCACTACCTGTGGTGGGGGTGCCCTTTGAAAGGGTAGGGATTGACATTGTTGGTCCCATGGATCCCCAAACAGCCTCTGGGCACAGGTTTATCCTGGTGGTAGTGGATCATGCCACCAGGTACCCAGAAGCTATTCCCCTCAGGACCACTACAGCACCTGTGGTGGCAAGGGCCCTCCTGGGAATCTTCTCAAGAGTGGGCTTTCCTAAGGAGGTAGTATCAGACAGGGGTGCTAACTTCATGTCTGGGTACTTAAAAGCAATGTGGAAGGAGTGTGGAGTGACTTATAAGTTCACCACACCCTATCACCCACAATGCAATGGTTTAGTTGAGAGATTCAACAAAACCTTGAAGGGCATGATTAAAGGGCTCCCAGAAAAGCTTAGGCGAAGATGGGACATACTCTTGCCCTGCCTTTTATTCGCATATAGGGAGGTGCCTCAGAAGGGGGTTGGTTACAGCCCTTTTGAACTTCTGTTTGGCCACCCTGTGAGGGGTCCACTGTGCTTGGTGAAGGAAGGATGGGAGTTACCTCTCAGGCCCCCAAAGCAAGATATAGTGGACTATGTACTTGGTCTCCGCTCCAGGATGGCTGAGTATATGAAAAAGGCAACCAAAAACCTTGAGGCTAGCCAGGAACTTCAAAAGGCCTGGCATGACCAAAAGGCTGTTCTGACTGTTTACCAGCCAGGACAGAAGGTGTGGGTGTTGGAGCCAGTGGCCCCAGCAGCTCTCCAAGACAAATGGAGTGGACCCCACACTATTGTTGAGCAGAAGGGTGAGGTTACCTACTTAGTAGACCTAGGAACACCCAGGAGTCCCCACAGGGTTCTCCATGTCAACAGGTTAAAACCATATGTGGACAGGGCAGACATGGGCTTGCTCATGGCTACTGATGAAGGGCAGGAGGAAGAGAGTGACCCACTCCCTGACCTGCTCTCACAGAACCCTGACGATGGGTCAGTAGATGGTGTAGCCTTGGCAGGCAGCCTCACTACCCAGCAACAAACTGATTGTAGGCAAGTTCTCAATCAGTTTAGACATATGTTTTCACTGACACCCAGTCAGACCACCTGGTGCACTCATGAAGTGGACACTGGGGACAGTCTGCCTATTAAAAATAAGATTTATAGGCAACCTGACCATGTCAGGGACTGTATCAGGACTGAAGTCCAGAAAATGTTGGAATTGGGAGTTATTGAACCCTCAGATAGCCCTTGGGCTAGTCCAGTGGTCCTTGTGCCAAAACCTCACACCAGTGGTGGAAAAAGAGAGATGAGGTTTTGTGTGGACTACAGGGGTCTCAATGCAGTCACTAGGACTGATGCCCATCCAATACCAAGGGCAGATGAGCTCATAGATACTTTGGCCTCAGCCAAATATTTCAGCACATTTGACTTGACAGCTGGCTACTGGCAGATCAGACTAGCTGATACTGCAAAGCCCAAAACAGCATTCTCAACCCCTAGTGGGCATTATCAATTTGTGGTGATGCCCTTTGGTCTGAAGAATGCACCTGCCACTTTCCAGAGGTTGGTGAATACAGTTCTCACAGGTCTGGAAGCCTATAGTGCAGCATATCTAGATGATATTGCTGTCTTTAGCTCCACCTGGGAGGATCACCTCGTCCACCTCAGGAATGTTTTACAGGCCCTGCAAAAGGCAGGCCTGACTATCAAGGCCACTAAGTGCCAGATAGGGCAGAGTCAGGTTGTGTACCTGGGCCACCTTGTGGGTGGAGGCCAGGTTCAACCTTTGCAGAGCAAGATCCAGACTATCATGGACTGGACTGCTCCCACTACCCAGACTCAGGTGAGAGCCTTCTTAGGCCTGACTGGGTACTATAGGAGATTTGTCAAGGGGTATGGATCAATAGTGACACCCCTGAATGACTTAACTTCTAAGAAAATGCCCCAAAAGGTTCAGTGGACAGTTAGCTGTCAAAAGGCATTTGATGACCTGAAGCAGGCCATGTGCACTGCTCCCATTCTACAGAGTCCTGATTACTCCAAGAAGTTCATTGTTCAAACTGATGCATCTGAATTGGGGGTAGGGGCTGTACTGTCACAATTGAATGAAGAAGGTCAGGATCAGCCAGTAGCTTTCATTAGCAGAAGGCTGACCCCTAGAGAGAAACGTTGGTCAGCCATAGAGAGGGAGGCCTTTGCTGTGGTCTGGGCTCTGAAGAAGTTGAGGCCATACTTGTTTGGTACACACTTCCTGGTTCAGACAGACCATAAGCCCCTCTTATGGCTAAAACAAATGAAGGGTGAAAACCCCAAACTGCTTGGGTGTTCCATTTCCCTACAGGGGATGGACTTTACAGTGGAACATAGACCTGGGAGTAACCATGCCAATGCAGATGGACTCTCTAGGTACTTCCACTTAGAACATGTAGACTTAACTGGGCAAGATTAGTTTAATGTCCCTACGTTTGGGGGGGGGGGGGTTGTGTAGGAGAGTAGGATCTGCTTCACATGGGTACCCCCACTTTTTGCTGATGCTTCACTGTTTTTCGACATTAGTCTGGCTGGGGCCCTGCTAATCAGAACCCCAGTCTAGCTGCTTCCTCTCTAAAATGGTTTCCATGTGCCTTAGGCACATCACTGATTGGAATCTGGAGTGCCCTTATAAGCCCCTAGTATATGGTATACTATGTACCAAGGGCATAGGTACCTCAGAGGCCTACCAGGGGCTGCAGCATGTATTATGCCACCCCTGGAAGGCCATCCAAACTGACACCACAGGTCTGCTACTGCAGCCTGGGTAAGGTGGTGCATGCACCCCTTACTGTGATATAGGTTACCTATATCACTAAGTACATACACACATATAAACCTATAAGTCACTCCTAAGGCAGGCCTTATCAATCCTAAAGGCAGAGTGCATGGTTCATATGTGAGAGGGTGCCCCTACATGAGAAGGGCCCCTCTGCAGCGTTCGGAGACCCTTCTCTGATGCTGTTTGTAGTGCAGCCTGACCATATACTCTTAAGCGCATTATAACCTTGCGTTAAATGCTAACTTTGGAATGGCTGCACCTAAACATGTCGTGTTTGGTATCAAACATCTTGGAATACTACCCCCCCGCCAATTCTGGCGGCGGGGGTAGCATTCCACCCTTCTAGAGGGAAAGACATGTTAACTCTGGCTAGCCCGGTAACTTCTTTCCAAAGCCCTGGCATCACAAAATGGATGCTGCTGCCACAGACACGAGTCTGGCCTCCTGCTGCTGGCCGAAACTCCGGCAGGGGAGGCCTGGACAATAGGTTTCCTGTCCCAGGGAGGTGTGACCACCTCCCCAGACAGGATAATGTGTATTGGGGCTGGGCGGGAGCACTTTCGGGTGCTTTGAAGTCCTGCACTGGGGGCACACTTGGTGTCCCTGTGCATACCTCAGTTCAAACCGGATCAGGGGCTTGCAGCCCCTGCTTTGCCACGAACTGGACAAAGGGAAAGGGGTGTAGCCACCCCTCTGCCCTGACCCACCCATAGGTGGGGCCACAGAGTAGTCCAACCACTATACTTAGTATAAGTATAGGAACCCAGTCCTTAGGACTTTAGATTATCCCTGGACGAAACTCTGAAACTGAATCCTGGACCTTCGACGCTCTACTCACGATTAGAGGACAGAAGAATCTCCCTTGGGGTCAAGGAGTGACTCCCCTGCTTGGCAGGCACCAAAGAAGCATCTGTCCGGTTTGCATTTCTGAAGCTCCCGTCGGACGCCGAAGTCATCGCATCACCAGAGGTGGTTTCTCAGTCTTCCCCGAGGCTACCCTGAGTCCTCAGCAAAGCTGAGGCCCGTAGCTATCGTGGGTGACTTGAGACCGTGACCCCTGGACACGGATCACATTTGCAAGTGCATCCTCTTCTGGGTCTTCCACGAAGTCGTGCTTTGAGCTCTGAGTAGCCCTAGCCTCCAGCACCAACTGCACCGAAGATCACTGGCCTCCACTCCACGAGTGTCCTGTGAGCCAGATCCACGTGCGACGTCTCGAGGCTCCTTTGCGGTCGCTATCCTGTTGGCTAGTAGCCCTTAACGAAGGCCAATCTTTTTCTTTCTTGGCATCCTGGTTGCTCCAGGCCTTCCCTCACTTACCCTTACTGGGTGAGTTCCCCAGACCTTGCTGGTCTGCACCATCGACGATCTTCCTCTGCATCGAGACTTACCGTTGCCAAGGCTTGTTGGGTTTAATCCGGTCGCCGACACCTCAGCACTCGACAGACATCATGTACCAGCCCGAATCCTGCTCCTGGTCGCCAACAACGCCTCCTGGACCTCGTGGCTGAAGAGTCAAGACGAACGACAATGCACCTGAAGCACTCGACATCGGTGGGCATCTGTCCATCGCCTTCCTGGTCACTGGCTAGTGACCCAGACTCTGTCCCCTCTGCTTTCAGGTTCTTCAGAACTCTGATCCACTCTTGGATCCACCCGGACACTTTCCACTTGGTCGCCAGCAGCACTTTGCAGCAGATCGCCATTCAAATCGACGACGAAACCCGACCCCGAAAGGCACCTATGCACCCGGCTTCCCTGGGTGAGGTAACACGAGTACTCCGGTGCTCCCGTGGGTAGAGACTCTTCAAAGTCCTAGATCTCAAAGGGTTTGCTCCAAGTCCTCCTTTAAGTGTCCCTTTTCTTTATTTTCCCGATCACAACTTTCTCCATAGAAGTCAACGGCGTATCGCGGTTGTGTATTTACACTGCACGCGTCCCCCGTGGGTCCCCTGTGTCACTACCTTGGGTGGTTCCTTGTGGTCCAAGCACTTCTAGAGGCTCTAGGCCTAGTGTCTAGTTCAGTCGTGGTTCTTATACCACTTTATTGGTATATGGTTTGGTACGCCCCTAGGGCCCAAACGTGTATTTGTGCTGTTACTGTGTTTAAATAACTTCTAACTTATGTACTTCGAACTCTAGCCTCATAAAGAGACTAGAGGGGTGTGTTTAGCAATAAATACATATATTTTGAATATATACCTGGTGTGGTGCTCTTTCATTTGATCACTCAAGAGATTATAGACTGGTAAAACAAGCTGCTTTACATTCCTTCAAGACTTAGCCTGAAGGCTGCTCTCCATAGCTACCACTAGGATAGCTTTCAATAAGGTTGTCTTTAACCTATCTCCAATAAGGGGTTGTTTGGACTGGTGCCCACTATAATTAGTGGACAGCATATACCAGGCCAACTTCTCACATTGGTGTGCAGCGTGTGGGATTCCAGCTTGCTATTGTTTTACCAGATAATCTCAATTGAATTGATCAACTGAAAACCACTAAAGGTACCTAAGGTACATATAATTTAAGCTTAGAATACAGTAAGTTCTACTGAACTTAGAGTTGTGTGTTAAGGGATAGCACACCCTTTCTACAACTCAAGATAGTTTAGTAGGCCACACTAGAGTAGGTAGTGCATACACCACACCACACTAGTAATGTCTTTAAGGGTAGGATCTAAAGAATCCTTGCAGGAAGCCACTGAGCTTCCACCCTCCAAGTATGATACACTCCCATTCTTGGAATTGAGAGCTTTATGCAACTTGAGAAAAATAAGGACAGGCCAAAGCCCCACCACCCAACACCTTAAGGAGTTGTTGGTGGCTTATGACCTTAGTAAGCCCTTGGGGACTGAAGGGGTAGGAGCTGAGGGTGGGGCAGAAGATGAGGATGGGACCAGGGGTAGAAATACTCCCAGCCCCCCCTCTGAAACTGGCCAGGAGGGTGACAATGGCCCTGACCTGGATAACCCAATCCCTCCTGAGGAAGATGAAGAGGATGATCAGAATGATGCCCTCTTTGTCCCCCCAGGGAGGATTATGAGTGTGCCCAGGAAGTCTAGATCTCCTTCTCAGGAGTCTAACCACTCTGGCACCTCAGTAGGGAGATCTGTCTCATCTCATAGGAGGGAATCCTCTCATGAGAGAAGAAAGAGGCCGATTCAATATGAGGAAGCTCAGCTTGAACTCAGAAGGAAGCAAGTAGCCTTAGACAGGGAGTCCCTAGATCTCTTTAGAGAGAAAAGAAAGTTGGGACTAGAGTCCCATGGTGGCAGCCATGTCCCTAGAGATAGGGAAAGGTCCTATGACCATAGGAACCTGAGCAAGATTGTCCCTCCCTATCAGAATGGGGATGACAATCACAAGTGGATAGCTGCTCTAGAGAGGGCCTGTAAGGTACAGAAGGTCCCTCAGGAGCAGTGGGCAGCAATCTTGTGGCTCTCCTTTGTAGATAAAGGTAGAGATAAGCTCCTCACTGTTAGAGAGGAGGATGCTGATAATTACAAGGTCTTGAAGAGTGCTCTTATTGATGGGTTTGGCCTAACCACTGAACAGTACAGGTTGAAGTTCAGAGATACCCAAAAAGCACAGACTCAAGACTGGGTAGACTATGTGGATTGTTCTGCCAAGGCTCTGGAAGGCTGGTTGATGGGCAGTAAGGTGTGTGACTTCTCAGGATTGTACAATCTGATAATGAGGGAGCAGATTCTTAATAACTGTCAAAATCAGCTGTTGCATCAATACCTGGTAGACTCTGATCTGACCTCTCCCCAAGAATTGGGAAAGAAGGCAGACAAATGGGTCAGAAACAGGGTGAAGCAGAAGGTACAGAACCAAGGTGGGGAAACCAAGAAGCAAGATGCTAAGAACTCTGAAAAGGGTGGGGAGAAGGGTAAAGATCAAAAGTCTTCATCAGGCCCCCAAAAATCTTCTTCTGGTGGGGATTCACAGTCTACCAAAGGGAAAGGCCAAAGAAAACCATGGTGCAAGGTCTGTAAGCAAAAGACCCACTGGACCAGTGATTGCACCAAGTCCAAAGACTCAAGTCCAGCACCCACCAATGCCCATACGGCACCTGTTCCCCCTAGTACAGTTGGTGGGAGTGCTCCAGCCAAGGGTTTAGTAGGGTTCACCCTGGGTACTGAGTTGGGCTCTGACCTAGTCAGAGAACTGACTCAGGCTGTGTTAGTCTGTGATGGGGGCATGGATGTGACCTCCACTGTGAGTCCCAGTAATCTGGGCAAGTACAGACAACAGCCTTTAATCAATGGACGTGAGGCTTTGGCATTTAGGGACACAGGGGCAAGTGTCACAATGGTGACACAAGACCTTGTGAATCCTGGGCAAAGTTATACTTGGTGAGATGTACCAAGTGACCAATGCTAGCAATGTCAGAACAGACCATACTCTGGCAGTTGTTAACTTCTCCTGGGGAGGGGTAACTGGCCTTAAGAAGGTTGTGGTGAGTGCAAACCTACCAGTCGAATGCTTGCTTGGCAATGACTTAGAGACTTCTGCTTGGGCAGAAGTGGAGCTCAGGACCCATGCAGAAATGCTGGGGATCCCTGCAGATGTGTTTGCTGTGACCAGGTCACAAGCCAAAATGTCTAGCACTGAACAGGCCTTGGATTCTGGAAGAATGGACCAAGTGCCTTCCAAGAGGAGGAGTAGTAGGGTTAAGGCAGTGCCTTCCCCTTGGCTCAGGAGGAGGATCAGTCCCTTGAGGGGGATGATCTCAGCCCTGAAGAAGGAGCTGTCCCAGAGGAACTTGAACCTGACCAGGTTGAGTTCTTGGGGACAGGGGGACCTTCTAGGGCAGATCTGAGCCAGGAGCAGCAGAGCTGCCCCTCCCTTGAACCCCTCAGACAGCAAGCTGCTGCTGAGGCTGCTGGGAAAGCTAGTGGTCCCCATACAGTGTATTGGGATGATGGACTCCTGTACTCAGAGAGTAGAGACCCCAAGCCTGGTGCTACCAGGAGGTTGGTTATACCTCTGAAGTTCAGGGGCTTCCTATTGACCCTAGCCCATGATATTCCCTTGGCAGGTCACCTGGGCCAGAACAAGACTTGGAACAGAATTGTCCCTCACTTTCACTGGCCCCACATGTCTGAAGACAGCAAGGAGTTTTGTAGCTCCTGTGTAACCTGCCAAGCCAGTGGCAAGGCAGGTGGCACTACAAAGGCCCCCCTGATACCACTACCTGTGGTGGGGTGCCCTTTGAAAGGGTAGGGATTGACATTGTTGGTCCCATGGATCCCCAAACAGCCTCTGGGCACAGGTTTATCCTGGTGGTAGTGGATCATGCCACCAGGTACCCAGAAGCTATTCCCCTCAGGACCACTACAGCACCTGTGGTGGCAAGGGCCCTCCTGGGAATCTTCTCAAGAGTGGGCTTTCCTAAGGAGGTAGTATCAGACAGGGGTGCTAACTTCATGTCTGGGTACTTAAAAGCAATGTGGAAGGAGTGTGGAGTGACTTATAAGTTCACCACACCCTATCACCCACAATGCAATGGTTTAGTTGAGAGATTCAACAAAACCTTGAAGGGCATGATTAAAGGGCTCCCAGAAAAGCTTAGGCGAAGATGGGACATACTCTTGCCCTGCCTTTTATTCGCATATAGGGAGGTGCCTCAGAAGGGGGTTGGTTACAGCCCTTTTGAACTTCTGTTTGGCCACCCTGTGAGGGGTCCACTGTGCTTGGTGAAGGAAGGATGGGAGTTACCTCTCAGGCCCCCAAAGCAAGATATAGTGGTCTATGTACTTGGTCTCCGCTCCAGGATGGCTGAGTATATGAAAAAGGCAACCAAAAACCTTGAGGCTAGCCAGGAACTTCAAAAGGCCTGGCATGACCAAAAGGCTGTTCTGACTGTTTACCAGCCAGGACAGAAGGTGTGGGTGTTGGAGCCAGTGGCCCCAGCAGCTCTCCAAGACAAATGGAGTGGACCCCACACTATTGTTGAGCAGAAGGGTGAGGTTACCTACTTAGTAGACCTAGGAACACCCAGGAGTCCCCACAGGGTTCTCCATGTCAACAGGTTAAAACCATATGTGAACAGGGCAGACATGGGCTTGCTCATGGCTACTGATGAAGGGCAGGAGGAAGAGAGTGACCCACTCCCTGACCTGCTCTCACAGAACCCTGACGATGGGTCAGTAGATGGTGTAGCCTTGGCAGGCAGCCTCACTACCCAGCAACAAACTGATTGTAGGCAAGTTCTCAATCAGTTTAGACATATGTTTTCACTGACACCCAGTAAGACCACCTGGTGCACTCATGAAGTGGACACTGGGGACAGTCTGCCTATTAAAAATAAGATTTATAGGCAACCTGACCATGTCAGGGACTGTATCATGACTGAAGTCCAGAAAATGTTGGAATTGGGAGTTATTGAACCCTCAGATAGCCCTTGGGCTAGTCCAGTGGTCCTTGTGCCAAAACCTCACACCAGTGGTGGAAAAAGAGAGATGAGGTTTTGTGTGGACTACAGGGGTCTCAATGCAGTCACTAGGACTGATGCCCATCCAATACCAAGGGCAGATGAGCTCATAGATACTTTGGCCTCAGCCAAATATTTCAGCACATTTGACTTGACAGCTGGCTACTGGCAGATCAGACTAGCTGATACTGCAAAGCCCAAAACAGCATTCTCAACCCCTAGTGGGCATTATCAATTTGTGGTGATGCCCTTTGGTCTGAAGAATGCACCTGCCACTTTCCAGAGGTTGGTGAATACAGTTCTCACAGGTCTGGAAGCTATAGTGCAGCATATCTAGATGATATTGCTGTCTTTAGCTCCACCTGGGAGGATCACCTGTTCCACCTCAGGAATGTTTTACAGGCCCTGCAAAAGGCAGGCCTGACTATCAAGGCCACTAAGTGCCAGATAGGGCAGAGTCAGGTTGTGTACCTGGGCCACCTTGTGGGTGGAGGCCAGGTTCAACCTTTGCAGAGCAAGATCCAGACTATCATGGACTGGACTGCTCCCACTACCCAGACTCAGGTGAGAGCCTTCTTAGGCCTCACTGGGTACAATAGGAGATTTGTCAAGGGGTATGGATCAATAGTGACACCCCTGAATGACTTAACTTCTAAGAAAATGCCCAAAAAGGTTCAGTGGACAGTTAGCTGTCAAAAGGCATTTGATGACCTGAAGCAGGCCATGTGCACTGCTCCCATTCTACAGAGTCCTGATTACTCCAAGAAGTTCATTGTTCAAACTGATGCATCTGAATTGGGGGTAGGGGCTGTACTGTCACAATTGAATGAAGAAGGTCAGGATCAGCCAGTAGCTTTCATTAGCAGAAGGCTGACCCCTAGAGAGAAACGTTGGTCAGCCATAGAGAGGGAGGCCTTTGCTGTGGTCTGGGCTCTGAAGAAGTTGAGGCCATACTTGTTTGGTACACACTTCCTGGTTCAGACAGACCATAAGCCCCTCTTATTGCTAAAACAAATGAAGGGTGAAAACCCCAAACTGCTTAGGTGGTCCATTTCCCTACAGGGGATGGACTTTACAGTGGAACATAGACCTGGGAGTAATCATGCCAATGCAGATGGACTCTCTAGGTACTTCCACTTAGAACATGAAGACTTAACTGGGCAAGGTTAGTTTAATGTCCCTACGTTTGGGGGGGTTGTGTAGGAGAGTAGGATCTGCTTCACATGGGTACCCCCACTTTTTGCTGATGCTTCACTGTTTTTCGACATTAGTCTGGCTGGGGCCCTGCTAATCAGAACCCCAGCCTAGCTGCTTCCTCTCTAAAATGGTTTCCATGTGCCTTAGGCACATCACTGATTGGAATCTGGAGTGCCCTTATAAGTCCCTAGTATATGGTATACTATGTACCAAGGGCATAGGTACCTCAGAGGCCTACCAGGGGCTGCAGCATGTATTATGCCACCCCTGGAAGGCCATCCAAACTGACACCACAGGTCTGCTACTGCAGCCTGGGTAAGGTGGTGCATGCACCCCTTACTGTGATATAGGTTACCTATATCACTAAGTACATACACACATATAAACCTATAAGTCACTCCTAAGGCAGGCCTTATCAATCCTAAAGGCAGAGTGCATGGTTCCTATGTGAGAGGGTGCCCCTGCATGAGCAGGGCCCCTCTGCAGCGTTCGGAGACCCTTCTCTGATGCTGTTTGTAGTGCAGCCTGACCATATACTCTTAAGCGCATTATAACCTCGCGTTAAATGCTAACTTTGGAATGGCTGCACCTAAACATGTCGTGTTTGGTTTCAAACATCTTGGAATACTACCCCCCGCCAATTCTGGTGGCGGGGGTAGCATTCCACCCTTCTAGAGGGAAAGACATGTTAACTCTGGCTAGCCCTGTAACTTCTTTCCAAAGACCTGGCATCACAAAATGGATGCTGCTGCCACAGACACGAGTCTGGCCTCCTGCTGCTGGACGAAACTCCGGCAGGGGAGGCCTGGACAATAGGTTTCCTGTCCCAGGGAGGTGTGACCACCTCCCCAGACAGGATAATGTGTATTGGGGCTGGGCGGGAGCACTTTCGGGTGCTTTGAAGTCCTGCACTGGGGGCACACTTGGTGTCCCTGTGCATACCCCAGTTCAAACCGGATCAGGGGCTTGCAGCCCCTGCTTTGCCGCGAACTGGACAAAGGGAAAGGGGTGTAGCCACCCCTCTGCCCTGACCCACCCATAGGTGGGGCCACAGAGTAGTCCAACCCCTATACTTAGTATAAGTATAGGAACCCAGTCCTTAGGACTTTAGATTATCCCTGGACGAAACTCTGAAACTGAATCCTGGACCTTCGACGCTCTACTCACGATTAGAGGACAGAAGAATCTCCCTTGGGGTCAAGGAGTGACTCCCCTGCTTGGCAGGCACCAAAGAAGCATCTGTCCGGTTCGCATTTCTGAAGCTCCCGTTGGACGCCGAAGTCATCGCATCACCAGAGGTGAATTCTCAGACTTCACCGAGGCTACCCTGAGTCCCCAGCAAAGCTGAGGCCCGTAGCTATCGTGGGTGACTTGAGACCGTGACCCCTGGACACCGAGCACATTTGCAAGTGCATCCTCTTCTGGGTGTTCCACGAAGTCGTGCTTTGGGCTCCGAGTAGCCCTAGCCTCCAGCACCAACTGCA